>CM066318.1:2507500-3107500 GCA_033807775.1 Saussurea involucrata
GTGCCAGGAGTAACCACTATCAACATGCCAGATGCTCTTTCCCTTGAGCTGTTGGTTGCACTGCACATCTGATAAATCAATTAGTTTTTATTGGGAACCCAAGCCGAAGTGGTCTTGGGTCTCCCTTGCTCATCAAAGTACTTGCATTGGGTTTTGATGAGATTTTCAAATTTAGGTACTGCAGAATTGGAGTACTTTGTCAATATAATTGGTCTAGCAGCACAAACACTAGAAGCAGTATTAACCTTAGAAGAAGTACTAACAGAGTTAGCAGCACTAACAGAGTTAGCAGTACTAACAGAGTTAGCAGCACTAACTGAGTTAGCAGCACTAACAGAGTTAGTTGTACTAACAGAGTTAGCAGCACTAACTGAGTTAGCAGCATTAACTGAGTTAGCAGCACTAACAGAGTTAGCAGCACTAACAAAGTTAGCAGCACTAACTGAGTTAGCAGCACTAACACTGCTAGCAGCAGTATTGGCAGTAGTATTGCTTCTAGCAGCACTCACCTTGTTAGCAGTATTGCTTCTAGCAGCACTATCCTTTTCAGTAGTACTATCTGAGGTATTAGTGCTTTTGGAGACCCACATATTGACACATTCCTTTTCAGTCTTTTTCCTCATGTGGCTTTTGGATTTAGCTTGTTTCTTAGCCACATGGTTCCTTGCAGGCTTCCTATAACCATTGGATTTATAAAAAGGTCTTTGAAAATTCATCCTTTGGTTAATAGGATTGAAATAACAGTGTTTGGCAAGATGATTCAATCTGCCACAGATGAAACAAGGTTTTGGTCTGTTAATCCTTTGCAGATCAACTCCTTGCTTTTGTGCCCACTGGTTATTCCAATTTCTTTGATTTCCCCTCTTTTTATCATGTCTTTGGGGCTTATTCTCTTGAGATTTCTTGCAAGAACAATGTTCACAAGTTTTAGAGTTCACAACAGTGGTCTGTGTATAATGAACTCCCTTTCCCTTTTCAGTCCTTTTCATCTCATTGTTCTTAACACATGGACTTTCACATTCCTCATCAGATCCTACTTTTTCAGTCTCATCCTCAACAACTACTTTATCTAATGGATATACTTCAGTGGCTCCTTTAGGTAAGTCCTTCCTATCCTTGGTTTCTAATAGGTCTGACTTAGGAGGGATGTAGTTGTTGTTATAGGGTGGGGGTGTGGCATTGTACCCTATTCCTGGTTTCAACTTACTATGGATTTGAGAGTTGATTATGTTGTCCATGACTTTAGAGGCACAAGTAAACTTTTCTACATCAAGTTTAACTTTCTCAAGCTCTCCTTTTAGTTTCTCACACTCTTCCCTAGACTCTTTCAGTTGGAACTCCAGACCACCCTTTTCCCACTTCCAGTAGTTTGTATCATATGAGTGTTGAAGTTCATTGGCTTGAAAAGCCTTAATTTGTTCTTCAAACCTTTCAACAATCAATACATAATCTCTTATGTCCTTTTCTAATCTCTTAAGGTCATCACACATTCCCTGATTGTGATCTCTATACCTTTTAACAGTGTCTATACAAGCTTGAGAACAGAGATTAGATTTTACCTCAGTAGGAATATCTGAGACTTCTGCCATGAGTGCATGATTCTGGATTGCCTCTTCTGCTTGATCACTCCAATCAAAAGTACTGTTTGATTCAATAGAATTGTCCATAATAATTGTCGAATTCTAAGAAACACAAGCTCTGATACCACTTGTCAGGATCGATTCTTAACAAGATTAACAATACTTAGAATTCAGAATTAAAGAATCTGCGGAATAGAACTTTAATTCCCACAATCAAAGAACAATATATCAGAAAATACACAGTTGTTTGTATTCACTGTTTCGACTCACAAGATTAACAACCAAACCTCAATCTTGATGAACAGGCTCAATCAAGACGACTTCTACTTCTCTAGAAATAGGGTTCTAAAACCTTGAGGTTAATTCTCTCTAAAAACACAATCGAATTTAGAATTTTCTCTTGTATCTCATCCCGTTAATAGCTATCTATCAATAAATATATATACTGAATAATTACAAGATAACTATCAAAATAAGATTGATCTTCAGAATATTCTTTTAAGTATATCTTCAATCGTTCCATCTTTATCTCCTTCAATCTCGCATTCCATGTTCTGATCCCAAGCAGTATTAACTTCATTCTTCTCAAGCAGTACTAATAATCTTTCAGCAGTAGTAATGTTTGATATGCCCAAGCAGTACTAACAGTTTTCGTAAGACATCAGCAGTACTAACTTTTGATCAGCAGCATTAATGATATTCCAGCAGTAGTAATATACCAGCAGTATTAACTTTGTTCAGCAGTATTAACCATGTACCAGCAGTAGTAACTTGTCTAGCAGTACTAATCATGTTCTTGCAGCATTAATGACTCAACAGTACTAACCTTGAACTAGCAGTAGTATCTTTGTTCTGGCAGCACTAACATTGATCTGGCAGTAGTAATGTTGTTCTGGCAGTACTAACCATACTTAGCATATCTTCAGTTCCCAACACCGCTACTGAACTAGCATTTACTCCTAACGAATTCCATTAAACTCCAACACCGACGGTAGTCATTGACCCATCAATTACACAATTCCAAAATACATCTAAGTACCAATCATCCAATCGACAGATTCTTTTACCACACAAGAGCGGTCATCCCACTAAATCTACTCATCAACAATTAAACTTCTTAAGGTCACTACAACCGATACCACTATCCGTTAAAATTGGATTGCAACCCTCCAATTACACTAACGGTTTTTGATCTCGAAACCAAAAAGTTGACACCTAGTCATACCACCAGTTTTGAACTCTAACAGAACCCCACACACGAGTTCCGTTCGTCGAGCACTCTCGCAAAACCAAGGTTACTGACAAGAACGGTTACCACCAACCTCAATAGAAAATACCGCAAGTCTAACCTTTCAGTTACAAAATACGCCGATTCTACAAACAGCACTCCTTGGCCCACGGTACCAACACACGTTAAAATACCCAGTCTTCCACTATTGAAGTCCCACACACACTTACTTCTAACCGGGTTACTTAACCTTTCCAAGGTCCTAATGAGTTCAAGGTTTTCAAGTGAATTATTTAACAAATATGCCAATCAGAACTCTTATAGAAATTTTCAACACAAAGGTTTTCATATCAAATGAATCGTACGCATAAAAGCTACTACTATCTACTCGGTAGCTGCGCAAAGATGGGCATTCTTGTCCCATATATGAAAATCATATGGAAAACTATTTCATCGCAATTTAGAAGTTTAAACGACATCCGATTCTAAAAATTCCCCCTGTAGTCATAAAATGACATGAAAACAAGCTCACCCACAAAGTTTGCACGCGTCGGTTTCTTTCACAAAACGGTGAAACAGTTCATAGATATACTTTGGTTAAAACATAAAATGACTTGTGTCAGCTCCAAGGTCAAAGACAAAATCAATACGTTTTCATCATTCGAAGATATCGACTAAAACATCACGAAGAAATCTCAAATTGGAATATGCATGTAAACTTGCAACACTTCCCTAGTGGTTTTTCGGAAATAAAATTATATGCAATAGGTAGTCCATACTAAATTTCTGAAGTAGAAAATTTCATTAATTCGAGTTTCAAAAATTTCTCATTTAGTCATAAAATGATATAGGAGTAAAACCTCTTTTGACAAGACTCACACACATAAATGTGTTTTCTCAAAACTTAGGAGAGTAATAGGTGCTTGTAAATGATTGACACAAAAAAGGGTTTAAATCGGCTTCCAAATTTGAATCATACAACAGTGCGCATTAATGTTCCAGAAACTTAAATAATTCTACGCACTCTAGGTTAAGACAAATAATTTTCCAAAATGTTCATCAAGCCAAAATTGGCCAAAGTTCAACAACTCACACATTCGTATTTTCAAAATGTACCGTATCGTAAACCTTGCATGAACCCCACAACACTAAAACATACTTTGACCAAATGACCTTCATTTATGCAATGAATTAATAAAACATTTTCATTCAAGATCCATTTATCAAAGTGTCGAGAAGTAATGGTTACCAAGCTATGCATACCCCTAGGTCAATATAATGCATTTGCATGAAATGATAATAAAACAATCAATTAACCGAAAGCGCAATAAGAAAATTGTTATGAAATACTATCAAAATGTTATTTCATGCATTACTTTCGTCACGTATAAATCAATCCATACACTGAACAAATTGCATAAAGCAAAATCATGACTAACTGTCCAAATTCCGAAAATTCCCTCTTTGTTGCAATACAATATAAACAATGCTTTTCAGCAAAACTCGCATCAAATAAATTTTCCAATAAGTCCCGACAAAGACATAATGGACGATAACTCTCCGTCCAAACCTTAACATATGTGGAGGAGATCCAATGTTAAAGTCATAAGTCGTAGTTACTTGTCCAACACCTTAAACAACATTAAAATATGGATATCACTGTATCTGAAAGTAACGTTGGACAACAACAAAATAAAGCAAGTCCCGACAGAGTTTGCAACTTCCGCAATAAAATAATTTCATGCATGTTCAAAACCATGTGCTAAACGTTTTTCCGATATTTTGTAACTCAATACACACGAGGATTTGAAACATAAGAAATAACTGATGCAATTTATTTTAAAAAAATAAATAAATTTTGTGCATGAATTTAGTCGGCACTCAACGTCTCAAACCACATTCCTCCAAGTTCCTCTGGTCCACTATTGTCATCCGGATGCTCAAACATCTTAAAACAAATTGAAAGTTACATCGATTAACCTCACGATTTCTCCTCGAATTAAGGTCGATTCAATAAGCCTATGGTTCTAATCCAACCATCATCTTTGACCCAAAATGGCCTACTTAATGCAATTATCATGCTTATTGTCACTTCAAGTGACTAATGCTAAAATCGTCGATCTCTTCCAGCCACTACTCGCTAAGAAACTTCTTCACTACCCAAACGGTCATCACATTAAAGTAGTTCAAGTATGCACATGTAACTAGTAGATTCACCATAACACTTGCCAGGTGTAATCATGAACGTACCGTACATGATTATCCTTGCTACTCTCGACGCGATTCTCGTTTCTAGCGACTCCATCAACCTCAAAACATCCTATCTTAAAGTGCTTAATGGTGAAATTTCACTCTCATTTACTTAGAAGAACGTTGGTTTGAGTCTAAGTATCCAAAATCAACACCTAATTCTCTCAAACTTATGCTCTGATACCAACTTGTAACACCCTCAAAACTTGTAGAGCAACTAAATAAAAACTTCGATTAAAAAAAATAGACAAATGGAGATGAAATTCTTACTACGAACCATTCATGAAATCACCTCAAAAGTTGAAACGTCACAACTCCAACATTATCCATAATCTAAGTCATACGATAAGACCGAATTAAGGCGGGTATTACTTAACACAAAATTAAGCTGCTATTCCCAAATAAATGCGGAAGACTTAACTAAGCACTTCACTCCTCGAGCACACTACTAGCACTCATCTCTTCACAATGTCACTAGAATTATTCCCAACCTGAACCTGTTGCACATGCCGACAAATAAAAAGGTTAGGCTAACGCCTAGCGAGTTCAAGAGTTTTATCATGATTGTGTAAATCAATAAACGAGGAGAGTGTAGCTTGAAACATAATTTCCCAAAAGAATTTATAACAATTGTGTAAACGACTCATTTTCCCTACACACACAAATCTTGAGTCGAAAGCTTTCATATTAGACATTTTCCAAAATAAACTTAATCCACAACTCACTAAAAAATGTGCTTTGACGTTAAATATCTCAAGTAATATAAACGTGGATAAAACTCCAATATTTAAAACATCCAATAAGGATGAGACATAGTACTCCGCCAATAAACCATGGAAAAACATTTCATATAAATAAAATGCGTCACCGAAAATATGGATAAAAGTAAGTACCAAAAAACAACACCTTTCGGGGACGGGGGAGACCCGGTTCCATCGAAAGTGACGGGCACACAAAGTTAGGTCACTTATGATGTTACTGGATTACACCTCAAGTCCCGGTTTCAGTTCCCATGCCATAAAGACATCACAACCTTTAACCATACACATTGCCTTCATTGCCTACTCCGTCGAGTTACACCTCAAGGACTTATGGGACCACATTGCCTATCCAGTCTAGACGAGTTACACCTCAAGGACTCCAATGTCCCCTATTGCCTACTCGCTAGTGGCCCCGAACAACCTATCGCATATAACCATGCGTTCTAATAGTCCACTCCTCGTGCACAAAGAGATAGACACCAAAGATAACTCATAAATCCCGGAGTACAACCCATAATGGTTCCTCTCCACAAAAGAAGGAGACGTCAACAACGCTAATTCGGCATAAGCCCCAAAATGAGAATATCACGACTCCTCACTATTAAATATGAATGACTTACATGCCTATAGATCCAATGCATTACAGTCTAAAAGTACATGACTCCACTTGAATGACACACACACACACTCAAAACATGTACTCTCCAAATAAAATGCAGTAAATGCAATAAGTTGGAATAAATACAACCCATAAATAGGACTCCACATTGAGTCATCCAAATCGGACAAGATGTCCCCAAAGACTCCTTTAAAGTCAAAACGAGCAAAGTGCTCAAAACTCATTAGGCCCATAAATAACGGTCCTCAAAATATAAAATGCATTTAAACATCGTTTAGGTAAACGTATACCACAAAATCATAATTAACCCAAAACCCGTCACGGATTAATACAAATGGTTTCCCAAAATGATCTCATACTCTTATAATTCCCAAAACGACTCATAACACGAAAAGGTGCATTTTCTCAAATGGTTTATGAACACCAATTACACCAACATGATTAAACCATAGAATAAACTCCATTTGAGCAATAATTCATTTAAGGACATATTTATGATTTATACACATCAAATTATCCCAAAATCCCAAATATGGGTGTTTTACAACATTTGTAATGTTAAACACTTCCAAAAGGGTTAAACTCATCAAATAACTCAACAGTTGATAATTTCAAGTAAAACACACAAATACTAGGAAAATAACTATTTTGGCATGTACAACGTTTTTTCACAAATCAACTTGAACTCACCTTGCTAGATTTAGGCTAAATCTAGATTTCCCCCAAACGTAAGCTCCCTTGAAGAAACGCGTATCCTCAAGCCAAATCCTCCAAAACCTAGATCCATAAATTTCCAACCATTAATAACCAGACCCAAACATGCAGAATCATTCCCCAAACATTTTTCATCAAAATCCCAACTTATACCAAAACCCTAATTTCATAGATGAAGGAGGAGGAGGTTTCCTTAACCAAGCATAACCAAAATTACACCAATAAAGCCCACAATAGAAATGGAAGATGAAATCAACAAAACCCTAGATTTTGGGTAGAGAGAGTAAGATTACCTTCATCACTTGAATCCTCAAAGCAAGAGCTCCTAATCACCCACAAAAGCTTCAAGCTTCCACATCTTCAACAATGGTGGAAATGGGTTTGGTTTGAGTGGATAAGATGAAGAAGAGGAGGAAGGATTTAGGGTTTTCTTGAGAGGAAATCGGTTTAGAGAGAGAGAGAGAAATTGAGTTGTGGGTTTGGAAAATGAAATGAGGGAAGAGAGATATAAAGGTCTTAAAACAACCAAAATATCTCATCAGACATGTCGCGGACGTCCGGCTGGAGGCCTATGCGGATGTCCGGCCTTGCCCTGATCGAATCCCCATTTTTTGTTGCTGCTTCCGCGGACGACCCGCGGACTTCCGCACTACGCGGATGTCCGGCCTTGCACCCATGCGGACGTCCGCAACTCCAAAATCTAGATTTCCACTTTTCGGGGTGTTACAATCCTCCCAACCTGAGAATGATTTCGTCCTCGAAATCTAGATCCTTTACAACCAAAGGCTAACCAACTCAACACCTTACCTGTTCCAATAGCTTCCAACTGGAATCTAATATCCCCCACGCAGACTGCTATGACAAACCTCAAGCAAACCCTTACCAACAACGCCCTCTCAGGTACATTGTACTTATGTCCGGATGAACGCTACATCTACTGGAGCAACTCCCAACCAGACGACTTCGGTTGTCTCCCAACCTTAGGCTTTCCATACTTCCCCAACTGCGGATTCGAACTCCTAGTCGATCCACGTCCACATGTTCTTAATTTTTATCTCCAAACCAACCCAAAGTTTAATCACTATCGAAATCAACCAAAACCTCTGAGTCCCAAATGTTCCCGCTACTGAACTAGCATTTACTCCTAACGAATTCCATTAAACTCCAACATCGACGGTAGTCATTGACCCATCAATTACACAATTCCAAAATACATCCAAGTACCAATCATCCAATCGACAGATTCTTTTACCACACAAGAGCGGTCATCCCACTAAATCTACTCATCAACAATTAAACTTCTTAAGGTCACTACAACCGATACCACTATTCGTTAAAATTGGATTGCAACCCTCCAATTACACTAACGGTTCTTGATCTCGAAACCAAAAAGTTGACACCTAGTCATACCACCAGTTTTGAACTCTAACAGAACCCCACACACGAGTTCCGTTCGTCGAGCACTCTCGCAAAACCAAGGTTACTGACAATAACGGTTACCACCAATCTCAATAGAAAATACCGCGAGTCTAACCTTTCAGTTACAAAATACGCCGATTATGCAAACAACACTCCTTGGCCCACGGTACCAACACACGTTAAAATACCCAGTCTTCCACTATTGAAGTCCCACACACACTTACTTCTAACCGGGTTACTTAACCTTTCCAAGGTCCTAATGAGTTCAAGGTTTTCAAGTGAATTATTTAACAAATATGCCAATCAGAACTCTTATAGAAATTTTCAACACAAAGGTTTTCATATCAAATGAATCGTACGCATAAAAGATACTACTATCTACTCGGTAGATGCGCAAAGATGGACATTCTCGTCCCATATATGAAAATCATATTGAAAACTATTTCATCGCAATTTAGATTATTAACAAAACGCAAAAGTATAATAAACAACTTCTTTGAAAGGAATTGCTACGGTCCTGGCATGGATTGATTTATGTCATGCACGTAAAGTAATTTCCTACTTTAAACAATGTGCAACAAAAGATTTGTACGTACTTCAAAAAGAAGTTTAAACGACATCCGATTCTAAAAATTCCTCCTGTAGTCATAAAATGATATGAAAACATGCTCACCCACAAAGTTTGCACGCATCGGTTTCTTTCACAAAACGGTGAAACAGTTCATAGATATACTTTGGTTAAAACATAAAATGACTTGTGTCAGCTCCAAGGTCAAAGACAAAATCAATACGTTTTCATCATTCGAAGATATCGACTAAAACATCACGAAGAAATCTCAAATTGGAATATGCATGTAAACTTGCAACACTTCCCTAGTGGTTTTCCGGAAATAAAATTATATGCAATAGGTAGTCCATACTAAATTTTCGAAGTAGAAAATTTCATTAATTCGAGTTTCAAAATTTTCTCATTTAGTCATAAAATGATATAGGAGTAAAACCTCTTTTGACAAGACTCACACACATAAATGTGTTTTCTCAAAACTTAGGAGAGTAATAGGTGCTTGTAAATGATTGACACCAAAAAGGGTTTAAATCGGCTTCCAATTTCGAATCATACAACAATGCGCATTAATGTTCCAAAAACTTAAATAATTATACGCACTATAGGTTAAGACAAATAATTTTTCAAAATGTTCATCAAGCCAAAATTGGCCAAAGTTCAACGACTCACACATTTGTATTTTCAAAATGTACTGTATCGTAAACCTTGCATGATCCCCACAACACTAAAACATACTTTGACCAAATGACCTTCATTTATGCAATGAATTAATAAAACATTTTTATTCACGATCCATTTATCAAAGTGTCGAGAAGTAATGGTTACCAAGCTATGCATACCCCTAGGTCAATATAATGCATTTGCATGAAATGATAATAAAACAATCGATTAACCGAAAGCGCAATAAGCAAATTGTTATGAAATACTATCAAGATGTTTTTTCATGCATTACTTTCGTCACGTATAAATCAATCCATACACTAAACAAGTTGCAACAAAATGTGCTAACACAAATCTTTGAAAGAGAAATTAGGCGACACCAAAGTTCCAAAACTTATCCCTTTTGGTCGTCTTATGGCATAAAATAATATTTCTCAACAAAGTCTGAATGAGACAAAATGCCCAACATAACTCATAAATTGGCTCGCATAATAAATAAAGTAGGCACATCACAAAATTGCACTCACGCGACACAAAATGTCGTAAAGCAAAACTCCGTAAAACTCTATGGGATCAATGGCCTCAAATCGACCAAATGGTGCCAAATCTTTCAATTCCAAAAAGCAAATTGCATAAAGCAAAATCATGACTAACTGTCCAAATTCCGAAAATTCCCTCTTTGTTGCAATACAACATAAACAATGCTTCTCAGCAAAACTCGCATCAAATAAATTTTCCAATAAGGCCCGACAAAGACATAATGGACGATAACTCCCCGTCCAAACCTTAACATATGTGGAGGAGATCCAATGTAAGTCATAAGCCGTAGTTACTTGTCCAACACCTTAAACAACATTAAAATATGGATATAACTGTATCCGAAAGTAACGTTGGACAACAACAAAATAAAGCAAGCCCCGACAGAGTTTGCAACTCCCGCAATAAAATAATTTCATGCATGTTCAAAACCATGATTTAAAATCTTGTGTGTGCTAAACGTTTTTCCGAGATTTTGTAACTCAATCCACACGAGGATTTGAAACACAAGAAATAACTGATGCAATTTATTTTTAACAAAATAAACTTTGTGCATGAATTTAGTCGGCACTCAACGTCTCAAACCACACTCCTCCAAGTTCCTCCGGGCCACTATTGTCATCCGGATGCTCAAACATCTTAAAACAAATTGAAAGTTACATCGATTAACCTCACAATTTCTCCTCGAATTAAGGTCGATTCAATAAGCCTATGGTTCTAATCCAACCATCATCTTTGACCCGAAATGGTCCACTTAATGCAATTATCATGCTTATTTTCACTCAAAGTGACTAATGCTAAAATCGTCGATCTCTTCCAGCCACTACT
Source organism: Saussurea involucrata (assembly GCA_033807775.1). Taxonomy (NCBI): domain Eukaryota; kingdom Viridiplantae; phylum Streptophyta; class Magnoliopsida; order Asterales; family Asteraceae; genus Saussurea; species Saussurea involucrata. The sequence goes on from CM066318.1 coordinate 2,518,662, forward strand.
CGCTTAGAAACTTATTCACTACCCCAACGGTCATCACATTAAAGTAGTTCAAGTATGCACATGTAACTAGTAGATTCACCATAACACAGGCCAGGTGTAATCACGAACGTACCGTACATGATTATCCTTGCTACTCTCGACGCGATTCTCGTTTCTAGCGACTCCATCGACCTCAAAACATCCTATCTTAAAGTGCTTAATGGTGAAATTTCACTTTCATTTACTTAGAAGAACGCTGGTTTGAGTCTAGGTATCCAAAATCAACACCTAATTCTCTCAAACTTAAGCTCTGATACCAACTTATAACACCCTCAAAATTTGAAGAGCAACTAAACAAAAACTTCGATTAAAAAAAATAGACAAATGGAGATGAAATTCTTACTACGAACCATTCATGAAATCACCTGAAAAGTTGAAACGTCACAACTCCAACATTATCCATAATCTAAGTCATACGATAAGACCAAATGAAGGCGGGTATTACTTAACACAAAATTAAGCTGCTATTCCCAAATAAATGCGGAAGACTTAACTAAGCACTTCACTCCTCGAGCACACTACTAGCACTCATCTTTTCACAATGTCACTAGAATTATTCCCAACCTGAACCTGTTGCACATGCCGATAAATAAAAAGGTTAGGCTAACGCCTAGTGAGTTCAAGAGTTTTATCATGAATGCGTAAATCAATAAACGACGAGAATGTAGCTTGAAAACATAATTTCCCAAAAGAATTTATAACAATTGTGTAAACGACTCATTTTCCCAACACACACAAATCTTGAGTCGAAAGCTTTCATCTTAGACATTTTCCAAAATAAACTTAATCCACAACTCACTCAAAAATGTGCTTTGACGTTAAATATCTCAAGTAATATAAACGTGGATAAAACTCCAATATTTAAAACATCCAATAAGGATGAGACATTGTTCTCCGCTAATAAACCATGAAAAAACATTTCATATAAATAAAATGCGTCACCGAAAAGATGGATAAAAGTAAGTACCCAAAAACAACACCTTTCGGTGTCGGGGGAGACCCGGTTCCATCGAAAGTGACGGGCACACAAAGTTAGGTCACTTATTATGTTACTGGATTACACCTCAAGTCCCGGTTTCAGTTCCCTTGCCATAAAGACATCACAACCTCAAACCATACACATTGCCTTCATTGCCTACTCCGTCGAGTTACACCTCAAGGACTTATGGGACCACATTACCTATCCAGTCTAGACGAGTTACACCTCAAGGACTCCAATACACCCTAATGCCTACTCGCTAGTGGCCCCAAACGGCCTATCGCATATAACCATGCGTTCCAATAGTCCACTCCTCGTGCACAAAGAGATAGACACCAAAGATAACTCATAAATCCTGGAGTACAACCCATAACGGTTCCTCTCCACAAAAGAACGAGATGTCAACAACGCTAATTTGGCATAAGCCCCAAAGTGAGAATATCACGACTCCTCACTATTAAATATGATTGGCTTACATGCCTATAGATCAAATGCATTACAGTCTAAAAACATGTACTCTCCAAATAAAATGCAGTAAATGCAATAAGTTGGAATAATTGCAACCCATAAATAGGACTCCACATTAAAGTCAAAACGAGCAAAGTGCTCAAAACTCATTAGGCCCATAAATAACGGTCCTCAAAATATAAAATGTATTTAAACATCGTTTAGGTAAACGTATACCACAAAATCATCTTTAACCCAAAACTCGTCACGGATTAATACAAATGGTTTCCCAAAATGGACTCATACTCTTATAATTCCCAAAACGACTCATAACACGAAAAGGTACATTTTCCCAAATGGTTTATGACACCAATTACACCAACATGATTAAACAATAGAATAAACTCCATTTGAGCAATAATTCATTTAAGGACATATTTATGATTTATACACATCAAATTATCCTAAAATCCCAAATATGGGTGTTTTACAACATTTGTAAAGTTAAACACTTCCAAAAGGGTTAAACTCATCAAATAACTCAACGGTTGATAATTTCAAGTAAAATACACAAATATTTGGAAAATAACATTTTTGGCATGTACAACGTTTTCACAAATCAACTTGAACTCACCTTGCTAGATTTAGGCTAAATCTAAATTTTCCCCAAACGTAAGCTCCCTTGAAGAAACGCGAATCCTCAAGACAAATCCTCCAAAACCTAGATCCATAAGTTTCCAACCATCAATAACCAGATCCAAACATGCATAATCATTCCCCAAACATTTTTCATCAAAATCCTAACTTATACCAAAACCCTAATTTCATAGATGAAGAAAGAGGAGGTTTCCTTAACCAAGCATAACCAAATTTACACCAATAAAGCCCACAATAGAAATAGAAGATGAAATCAACAAAACCATAGCTTTTGGGTAGAGAGAGTAAGATTACCTTCATCACTTGAATCCTCAAAGCAAGAGCTCCTAATCACCCACAAAAGCTTCAAGCTTCCACATCTTCAACAATGGTGGAAATGGGTTTGGTTTGAGTGGAGAAGATGAAGATGAAGAAGAGGAGGAAGGATTTAGGGCTTTCTTGAGAGGAACTTGGTTTAGAGAGAGAGAGAAAAACTGAGTTGTGGGTTTGGAAAATGAAATGAGGGAAGAGAGAGGAAAGGTCTTAAAACAACCAAAATATCTCATCTGACATGTCGCGGACGTCCGACTGGAGGCCTACGCGGACGTCTGGCCTTGCCCTGATCGAATCCCCATTTTTCTCTGTTGCTTCCGCGGACGACCCACGGACTTCTGCGCTACACGGACGTCCGGCCTTGCGCCCATGCGAACGTCCGCAACTCCAAAATCTAGATTTTCAATTTTCGAGGTGTTACAATATAAGACCATATGCATTGCCTTGCTACATAAGTTGCACATATAATCTTCAGATTTCCTATGGAAAAGATACTACAATAAATATTGAAATTGATAACTTATGTACAACCCATTTACACCTATTCCTAGTCAATCTCTCTTTAAAACAGGTCCTGATATAAAACAATTAAGCAAAATATAAATCTATAGGTGTGTGTGCGAGTAAGAGAGACCTAAATGGGGTTATTGGATCCAACATAGTATGATCAATAGTCTTCAACCAACCAACATCATCTTGTGTTTGCGCTACCAAATGAACATTAAACATCCCCTTTATACACCCCTGTGAAGTACAGTAAATCATCAGAACATAATTAGAAGATCATATGTAATAAATTGATTCTTTAACAAATCGGGTTGAAGATAATTCTTCAAGAAGGACACTTACCTGTTAAGTGCAAATCATATGAAACCTATAACATTATGTGTGGTTCTCAGTGGGTTTTCATGGTCGAATCCCTGAAAAATGAACATTAAGCATCCCCTTTATACACCCCTGTGAAGTACAGTAAATCATTCAAACATAATTAGAAGATCATATGGAATAAACTGATTCTTTAACAAATCGGGTAAAAGATAACATTATAAATTTAAAGCATACATAAACCATCAAACCTATATCCTTCAAGAAGGCCACTTACCTGTTAAGTGCAAATCATATGAAACTTGTAACATTCTGCAATTGGTGAAAACTATAAAATCGAAAGAAATAATTAGAAGAGGGTGAGAAAGGTAAAACAAAGTAGTTGCACAAAGGTGGTTCTTATCTACTAAAAGGAATAGAAGTTACCTTCACCACAAGGGGACTGCCTTGTTGTGATGTTAAGAACCTTGGTTGGCATTCCAACAGGTCCTTTGACGCGTAGCTTCTTGTCTTTGGCACCACGAACCAAATCCGAACAAACTGTGATTTAAAAAAAATCATTAAAACTCCGAGAACATAAAGATTAAAGAACACACGAAGAAATTTGGCATCACAGCAGAACCTATGTGATACCGTATCTAGAACGTGTCACCATGTTAGTTGTTAAGAACTTTAGATATTAGTGATCAACATTCTACCATTATTGAACCATTAAAATCCATAGATTAAAAATTTAAGCTTGCTTCAATGTCATCCTCAAAAGTTATAATAGAAGAAGGCAAATGATAACCACGATAACCTTGGTTGGCATTCTAACAGGTCCTTTGACGCGTAGCTTCTGTTGGTCCCGAAGGGTTATACAAGTTTGTAGAAGGGGGGGTTGAATACAAACACATATTTTTATCTTTAAAAATTGTTTATTGATATATATCAAACAATTTACAATTTGTTGCGGAATAAGATCAAGTTAAAAACCTAATCTAAACAAACTCTTAGAATCAAACAAAATTCTTGCACTAAGAAAAGAGAAGAGAAGAAAACTAGAAAGAGTTTTCTTGCACAAAGTATTTCAGCGAAGGAAGCGGCACTTCAATATGAAGTAGGGTTTCCTATTTATACTGCATGCATTTAATGCAAGTCAGTACAACTTTACACGTGGCAGCGTCTGGTTGGTTGCATGAATTTGACTTTAGAAAACATCCCTTTGGCCGCATGATGAACAGTGTAGTTGCAGAGTGGTTTGTACGATCCTGGACAAGGGATGTCCTTCTGACAAATCATATAAAAGTGTGCAAGGGGTAAGACAAAAGTTGCTTGTAGAACAGACTTCATGATCAGCGAACGTTGAATGTATCTTTATCAGCGAATGATAAAGTTCAGCTCTCGCTGAAGTCTTCTACTTGAAACTTCGCGTGAAATAGACAAGTCTTGTCTTCGCTGATATCCGCATCAGGTCACTAGTAGACTTAGTCAATCGTTCTTCAACTTGGTCTTCGATTTCAACTTTGAACTCAGTTGTCGCGAGTCTTGTCTTCAGGGATCATAAGCAAACAATTACAAGATGAACTTTCAGCGATCATCAGTGAGGCTTAACATGCTCAGGGCTCACTGATGTACATGCATCGCTGAAGTATAAATTAAAGCATTTGTTTTCCATCAACGATACTAAACAGACTTAGTAAATTTTCTTAGATGGTGAAACACTGATACATATTGTTTACTTTTTTCACTAAGTAGTTTTAAGAGTCATTATCAAATCACTGAAGGGTTTGGATCAACAATCTCCCCCTATTTGATGATGACATAGCAATAAAAGAAAATTGCTAAGTTAAAAACATAAGGATAAAAAGAACTCATAAATACGTGTCTCATTTACTGTTTTCAGGGATCTTTTCTAGTACTGATGGAGTAAAGTAATTGGCTGAAATTTTTCAATACTTCGTAAATACAAGATTACAAGGGAAGTTGAAAAATTACAAGTACAATGAAAGATAATTACAAGTACAAAAGTTATAAGATGATAAAATAGAAGAATACAAAAGGTGATTCTATCAGCTATTCAGGTTCTCCCTTGAAGAGAAGTTCATCAAGGGTGTCAGTCTTTGGAATCATCCAATCAGGGACCGTTATTCCTTGATCCCGTATTCGTTTGGTTTCACGGTAGATCTGGGGCTTGATGAATCTTCCAAGGAATGAGCAATCACACCAGTACAAAAGATCTTTGAGTTGTTCGATAGGAGCGAAGGGTAACTCAGATATGCATTGAAAGCATTGGCGACCATAGTAATCAAGAAAGAATATGCCATAAGGATTACTGACTACCTTTCCAGCTTCAAAATCTTCAGCAGGAGGCAGAGAGATGTCAAGTCCTGAGAGATCAGCATCTGGACCAAGTACAGCTTCACGAGAAAAATCAATACCATTCTCGTTCCGTATAGCAGGGCCTGAAGATGGCAAAGGCTTTTTCTTTGGAGCGGTTCATTTTTGTTTGATGGCTGGAATGGGCAGATCAACAGCTGAGGAGACTTGGTTGATTAACCTGTTAATAGCGTTTTCAACACAAGACTTGTTGTTTGATCGAGATCGCTGAATTGCGACCCGAATTTCCAACCATTCGTTCAGTCCAAGCTTTTACAACTCTGAGACATAGCAGGTTCTTGACACTCCGTTCTCCCTGATCAGCTGGACATCGACGATAGTAGTACCTCTGACAGTTTTCCCCTTCAAGTTTACCTGTTTTATTCCTGTTGGTAACATCCTGAAGTGAAGTTTCTTCTTGCACCAGGAAAGGGTGTCATCGCTGACATTCCTTTTCTCTTCTTTCTTCTTACCAGCATCTTTAAGCAGTTGTTGTTGGACTCTGAGAGGAAACTTCAGCTGAGGATCCTATACTGAACGTTTAGCAAGTTCAATAGCAAAGGCCTTATTAGTAAGCTCAACCTTATGTTGTTCAGCGAGGATCTTCTCAGCCTTGAGAGCTTCATTGATTTCCCTTGGAGTAAGACAACTGAGATGGGCAGGAATGAGTCGCTGACTTTCGAGCTTCTGAATCATCGCTGCTTTCCTTCTTCGTTCATCTTTATCTGACCTTTAAGAAGTCAAAGAAGGTCTCCTGGGGTGGGAAAGCAGTTCTTCTTCAGCTTGTACTTCAGTCTCATCCAGAACAGAGATTGGATTATTTGTTCTTCAGCATTGAGTGCTGGTATTATTTGTGAAGTTGGTGGAGGAACTTCAGCTGTAGCCTCAAGCAGGGGAGAGGTCTGACAAGTTGGCTTTTTGAGGAGTATAGCCAAGTTGTCTTCAGCAAGGACTTTATCCTTGCCATGCTGCTTCTTCTTAGGAGATTTTGCAGCGGTCCCCTCCCCTGGTTCTTTAATAAAGACCCCTTTCAGAACTGGGGCCTTGATCACTTCAGGATGAAAGAAGAATGGTGGCATATCATCATCATCGGAGAAAATTTGGATGATGGTTCATCGTCATTGATGTCGACGTCTTCTTCATCTTCCTCCTCATCCTCAGACAGAATTTCCATAGTGTTGACTAGGGAATGAGGATGGTCTTCACCTCGCTCCCCCTCAGAAGGAGTGGGACTTTCAGCGATTCCCTCTGGATCATCACCTTCCGGAGGGTCTTTCTCTTGGTTTTCTTCCTCCCCCTCAACATTTCGAGGGAAAGTCTTCAGCAATATTCTCCCCCTCTTCCACCGAATGGGGGGAGGTAGTAGTGACAGCAACAACAACAACCTCAGGGCCCCTGTCTTCTTGGCCAGGGTGCCTGGAGGTGGAGGCCATTAACATCTCCACAGTATCCAACCTGGTTTCCAGGTTTGGGATGTGGGATGTAGCCAGAATTACAAAGTCCGTTGTCATCCCCAGGAGTTTTCGATCATGCTGAGAAAAGTGAGAGACAGGGACTGTTGGAGCATCCATCCTTTCTAGGATCTTGGTGAGCAAAGAATTGTTGGCAGCGACTTGAGTCGAGAGGTTACTCACCTCACCTTGAAGCCCAATGAGGCTGGTCTTCAGCATTCCAACCTCGCTGCTGAGATTGGAGTAGTTGGTTGAGAGTTCAACGATGGAGGTCTGAATGTTGTTGAGAGAGGTGGTGTTGTTGGTGACTGAGGTAGTCAAATCTTTTACTCCCCCTTGCAGAGAGGAAGTATCAGCGGTTGTGGCATTGTCTACAAGAGAGTTGGAGACGTCTTTCAGCGAATCTCCAGCCTCAGTGATGGCGAAAGTGTTTGCGAAATATGTGTTTTAATCGCAGTGGGTTGCAAACTGTCCATAGTGGGAAGTGCAAGTGTACACTGTCCACTATGATCGTCACAGCAAGTAATAGTTGGTAAAATACCAGAATCGAATCCACAGAGACTGGGCAATCAAGACAATATGGTTCTCATGAGCTTCTTTTACAGGTTTCGATTAGAGAGGAAACAATAGTTTGGTTTGTTTGGTGAAAAGCTACTTTTAATGATTTTAACAAAGATTTAAAAGAAGGAGTGTAGGTTAGATTTTCCCTAAATTTTATACTAAATACTTGGTTTTAAAAGTGATCCTTGTATTCGAGGTAGGCATTTTCGCTAGAAAAGCCCGGTTACAAAATACTCACACCGTTTAGATAAAAATCCCATAATCTTAGTATTTATTGTTTTGTCAATGGTAATCTCAAAAATGGACCTTTTCAGGCCTCGATGGAATGTGTAGAGACAAATACTCTAAGTGTTTTTAGTTACACCAACTAGCTTGCCTACTACTCCAGTGGGATGAGATTAGCTCACTGTGTCGACCTCACTTTCGTAAGTGTCATAAGAATTCTTTCGAATCCCCTAGCATCATTCAAGCTCGTGTCACTACGTTCTACTTATTTCTAAGTTAAGAACTAGACTTTAGATCCTTGCAAGTGATCGGCTTGTTCGCATCCTTGGGTAAATATCGAGAATGAATGACCAAAACAATAAATATTCTAAGTATAACGATTACTCAAGCATTTTTAATAAAATCCAGGTACTTCTCCTTCCTACATCCAAAGGATGTTTAGCCCATAACTAAAGTAAAGAAAACAAAAGAGTAGAAGTTACACATAATTAAACTGAAAGTGACTTGAATTAAACCCACAGTGGGGAACGATAATTCGTCCCTGTCACTGTGTACTTCGAACTACAATTAAACTAAGAAATTAAGATACATAATTTTAAAGCTATCTACTGCAGTAAATGAAAGACTAACACTAATGTAGTAGTTGAGAGAATATAAGACTAAGCCAAGCATGTCATAAATGGCACCCAAGTGCTCCTTTATATACTAGGAGAAAGAGTTGGGTATTATACAAAGAGGTGGGTTTATCTAATGGGTAAAGACTGCAGTATTATGGTAGAATTCAGCACTTTGGACAATCCTTTTATCCAATAGACCTTTCACCAAGTCAATCTCTAAGTACAAGAAGGTGTACTTGTTGTCATCTTTAAGAAAACTACTTTGTACTTCTCCAACCCATATTTTCCTGCCATTTGAACCTTCTAAACTCCAGAATAGTTGCATCCCAACTACTAGTTTCTTTTGTCTTCTTGCTCTGCTCGAATAGTGGGAAACCGGAGTGGGCACAACAGTGGTCATTGCAGGATAAATCGTGAAAAACACCCAAATTCCACCAAATAATTTATTAAAGACTATGGTTCACTTTTTTTGCTCATTTTCGAGAATTGTTCCAAGAATGGGGGTTTTTAGAAGCGGAATGGCTAAAATTGACAAAATAAAATAGAAAATTCAAGGAAATAATAACTCTAAAAATAGAGTTATCACAACCTCAAACTTAAACCATTACTTGTCCCCAAGTAATAAAAAGAAAGAAAATAAAATAAAATATATATATATATATATAAAATAATGCACAAGAGCTTTCAGGGACTTACTGACTTCTCACTCTGACTGGATGTTGATCTCCCTCCACAGGTACTTCTTTCGGTTCCAAAATCAAAGCTTCACTTTTGTACTTGACGAAATCTTTCCCTTGTTCACAATTGATCAATAGGACTTTTCTTGGGTTCGAAAGGTTTGTGGCTTTGAATATTTTTCCAAGGGTTTTGGCACGAAATTCCAAACATGGACCGACGATCTCGCTTTGAGATTTTTATTTCCAAAAGTGAGTGGTTTGTATTTTGCATGGGTAAGTATGTACACTTTCAGGATTTATTTGGGTATGGCTATTTTTTCTTGAAAGTGGGTATTCTGATGGTCCAGAATAGGCACACCGTCTTTTTCTTGGAGTGAGCACTTTGATGGTCCAGAAAAGGCACACCATCAATTTTGTTAGTGATACTCCGTTTTTCTTCTGTTTTTGTATTTTTGTGTTTTTCTCTTTTTTTTGGAGGTGGGTATGGTTTACCCACCTCAAACTTATGACCTCACAGTGTCCCCACTGTGAGAAGACTGGAAGTCACTCTGGAAGTTCCTACCTCAAACTTAAAATTGCACAGTGTCCCCACTGTGACATGGAAATAGGGATGAACGAGGTGTTTTGGGGATGCAAAAAGGGTCGTGTTTGGATGCGAAAAATGGCCTATATCATTTCATGGTGACAAGTTGAGATTTGTACTTACAAAAGTGACCTTTTAAGTCGGAAGCTGAAAGTTGTACCTTGAAATGGAAACGAGATCAAACAAGCATTCAACTAAGAAAATACGTTAGTAACCCAAAATCACCTACTCAGCAGTAGGATTTCCATGCATCATTAACCAAAAGTGTAAAAGCAGCAAATAGTGTCAAAAGCCTAGCCATAGGCATAAAATCAAACCAAACAGAAATTAAAATTGTTTTTGGGAGCATCATGAGTGGAAACCAAAGTTTTAACAAACCATTCAATGGGTCGGGGTTGCATGCGGTGAACTGTCGCCAGAATCCTCCTCCTCGAAATCATTCTCACTGTCATATGAGGGGCAAATACCTTCTGGAAACTCGGGGAGTTGTGCAGCGAGCAGGGGATCAGCACCCTGGTATATTTGATTGAGAACTGCATCACGGTCCCAAGTATAAATCCAGAACAACTCATTGGCTCGGTTGGCATGCTTCTGCTGGGCCTCCATTAGTTCGAAACGATAGGTGAGAGATGTCAATGCTTGCATAACTGCTGTCAGGGGGTTGCTTGTGCTTGCGGTTCCTGCAGTTGGCTGGCGCAGTGGGATACTAGCGGTTCTCACAGTGTGATCATCAGCGATCCTTACAGTGGGATCAGCATTCCCCACAGTGGGAGCATCATCGATATGCTCTCGGGGAGGAGTGGTGATCGCTCTGTCCATCTTCTTGATGGTTAGCACACTTAAGTTGCTCGTGAAAACGAGCCACTGATCATCTGCAGCTGAGGGTACTCCAGCATCGATTAGTAATGAAGTGATTAAACAAGGGAGTGGCAAGATTACCTTTTTACGGATGCAGGCTTGATGAATGGCAGCGTGCATGACAATCCATATATTGATCTTTTTCCCAGTGAGGATGCAATATAACAAGGCACACTTGTGCATTGAAAGAGTTGTATCATGTGATGTTGGGGACACAGAGGCACGGAGAAATTGGAACCACACAGCGGCCTCTGTGGTGAGGGAGATAGCGTGCAGACACTTCCTCTGGCCATCTCTATCCCATGGCTTTCCTTCAATTGCTATTTCTTCTAAAATAAGATCCTCATCTGCCGGGGTCATTTTCTTCAGAAACTGTGAAAAGTCACAAGCTTCTGGAATCCTTCCTAGAACCCGATTAATTTCATCTGCTGTGTAGTTCACGGTTCGACCCCGGACTTTTACAATGGGGTCCTTCTTTTGGGAAGCCTCGGCGTAAAACTCCCGCACCAACGAGGTATTTGCTCGACGATTGGCAGATGCCAATGTCGACCAGTCTTGCACTAAAATTCTATCTTTGACAAACGTGTTGGCCTCTATAAAGTCGGGGTCGAAACCCCTCTCTAAGTTCAACTTTTGATTTGAAATAAAAGCATAGTGGGCTGCTACTAAGGGAGTGGTGAACTTCCTAGGCACCCCACTGGGGGCATGTTTAGTCTCCACAGTGGACAGGTGTGGGTTGTCAGATGGCATTTGTTCACTCCCAGCATCAATTTCCACAGATGATGAACTCAAAGAGGGTTCGAGACCCTTACCTTTCCCTGATGATTGTCTTCGCGGCTTTTTGGTTGGTGATTTCTGCGACATGGTCACCCCAGACCTGGTGACCATTCCTCTTTTCCTCATAGCCCGAATGATGGGGTTCTTCTTACTGTGGGCAGCCTTCTGCAATGCTTCCATATCCACGGTATTGTCCATTTGGCTGTAATGGTGTTGGTACTCTTCCTCAACCTGTCTTCTCAACTTCTCTTCTTCATCGAACATTTCTGCCTCTGCTCGTTTTCGTTCTTCCTCGAATCTCCTTTCTTTTTCGGCCTTAATCCTTGCTTCTTCCAATATCCTTTCTTCCTCCTCTTTTTGCACCTTTTCCTCTTCCTCGCGTCGCCTTTTCTCAACTTCTTCCTTTCTTTTTCGAATGTCAGCCATTCTTTGGTTGTACTCCTCTTCCAATCTCCTTTCTTCTTCCTCGGCCTGCAATGCCTCTTCATCGAGGTGGCTAGAACTGGAGTCCGCAACTTTCGATGAAGAAACACCCCTTGGACTCTCTTTCTTGGACGAACATGTGTCTGGAATATCAGCGACTATCGGATTTTCGCCAAAGACCGGCGGCGGTTCGTTTAAATCGCCGGTGATGGTTTCCGGCGGGTGGCTCTCAGCGGTTCTACGGCGGACCGCCGAACGTGTGGGTGCCTCAGGGTTGGTGGTTAGCCTTTTGCTTCTAGCCATTGTTAGGGTTTGGGAAGGGTTTTTCGGTTATGGTTCGTGAGAAATGAAGAAGAAGGAGAGAGGGTAAGTATTTTGAATATTTGGAAGTGAAAGTAGTTTTTAGGAGTTAAGTGGTTTTTGGAATTGAAGAGGTTTTGATTTTCTTTTGGTATTGGAGGGAACGGTTGGGAGAGAGAGAAAAAGAAAAGAAATGATGGTTTTTTTCTTGGGACAAGGCAATAGGACATGTGGCAGCAAAAAGGTGACACCTTGTGTAAGAAAAGTTGATGTGTGTCAGCCTTGGGCCCCCCAAAAATTGTCCTATCGTCCGTCAGATTGGAAGTGGGGAACACAGGGACATGCATCTGCCCACTGCGAAGCTTTTTCTTGACTTTTCCTTCAAAAGCTGAAAATCTCTCCTACACACATTAAAACAAACTACCATGCAGAATTAAAAAGACTAAAAATAATAAAAAGGCAGCAAATAACTAAAATAAAATATTTACAAGTGGTTCCGATATTTCTTAACCATAGTGGGGTGGAGAGTGGGATGGAATGTGAGCACTCTCACTCAGAAAATGCTTCACTCTCTGCCCATTGACTTTGAACGTTTAACCAGACTGTGGGGACTTTAACTCCATTGTTCCAAAGGGACTCACTTTGACAATGGTGTATGGTCCCGTCCATCGTGATTTTAGCTTACCCGTAAAGAGTTTAAGACAGGAATTGAACAATAATACCTGTTGTCCTTCCATGAACTCCCTATGGTTGATTCTTCGATCATGCCACATCTTGGTCTTTTCTTTGTACAACTTTGCGTTTTCATAGGAGTGATATCACAACTCCTCTAGTTCATGCAATTGCAGACTCCGCTTAATTCCCGCAGCATCCTCACTCATGTTAAGCTCTTTAAGGGCCCAAAACGCCTTGTGCTCCAATTCAATCGGTAAATGACAAGCTTCGCCAAAAACTAATTTAAATGGAGACATTCCCAAGGGAGTTTTATAGGCCGTTCGGTTGGCCCAAAGAGCATCATCAAGTTTGGTTGACCAATCTTTGCGGTGCGGTTTAACAACTTTTTCCAAAATTCCTTTGATCTCACGGTTTGAAAGCTCGGCCAAACCGTTGGTTTGCGGATGGTATGCGGTGGCCACTCTATGATGTATGTCATATTTAGCAAGGACCGAGGCCATGACTTTGTTTACAAAATGGGTGCCTTCGTCACTAATCAATGCCCGTGGTGTTCCAAATCGAGTAAAAATATTTTTATGCAAAAATTTCACCACGGTATTGGCATCATTAGAATGACACGCAATGGCTTCCACCCATTTTGAAACATAATCTACCGCAACCAAGATATAAAAATTATTATTGGAATTTGGAAAGGGTCCCATGAAATCAATCCCCCAAACATCAAAAAGTTCTACCTCTAAGATGTTGTTAAGAGGCATCTCGTTCCTTTGCGAAACGTTCCCGGTGCGTTGACATTGCTCACAACTTTTTACAAATTCATAAGAGTCTTTAAACATAGTGGGCCAAAAGTACCCACTTTGCAAGATTTTTGCAGCAGTACGGTTTCCACCAAAGTGGCCACCGTAGAGGGATGTGTGACAACCATGGAGTATTTGATGTTGCTCACTCCCGTGGATACAACGCCTCAATATTTGGTCCGTCCCTATCTTATACAAGAAAGGGTCGTCCCAAACATATTGTCGTGTATCATGTAAAAACTTTTTAAATGGTTGTCCACTCATCCCATGGGGTTTTAATCCACTTGCTAAAAAGTTGGCAATGTCAGCATACCAAGGAATATTATTTTTGAGATGTTGGGCTGATAACAATTGTTCATCGGGAAAATTCTCTCTGACCGGAGTGGGATCAACAGTGCCCACTATCTTCTCGAGCCTGGACAAATGGTCAGCTATCTGATTGCTTGTTCCTTTTCTATCAACGATCTCAAGGTCAAATTCTTGCAGCAATAAAACCCACCTAATCAAGCGTGTCTTGGAATCAGCCTTGTTGATCAAGTATTTTATCGCTGCATGATCCGTGTGCACTATGACCTTCGTCCCTATCAAGTACGACCTGAAACGATCAAAAGCAAACACCACCGCAAGTAATTCTTTTTCAGTTACTGTGTAATTAATCTGAGCTTCAATCAGTGTTTTACTTGCATAATAAATGGGGTGAAAAACTTTGTTCTTTTTCTGTCCGAGAACAGCCCCCACAGCCCACTCGCTGGCATCACACATCACTTCGAATGGGAGTGACCAGTCAGGAGTGGTCACTATGGGTGATGTGACTAAGGCTTCCTTGATTGTTTCAAAAGCATCTTGGCATTCTTTCGTAAAAATGAAATATTTTTCGTGTTGTAACAGGTTGCATAGGGGTTTTGTTATCTTTGAAAAATCTTTGATGAACCTCCTATAAAAACCTGCGTGACCCAAGAAAATGCGAATACCTTTTACTGTTGTGGGTTCGGGAAGTTGTGCCACTACCTCAAGCTTGGCTTTGTCAACTTCCAACCCTCTCCTTGAGACAAGATGACCTAGGACAATACCTTCTTCTACCATAAAATGGCATTTTTCCCAATTCAAAATAAGGTCGTGGGTCTCACATCTCACTAGGCTTTTCTCTAAATTTCCTAGGCAGTTGTCGAATGATGTCCCTTTCACAGAAAAGTCATCCATAAAAACTTCTATGGTGTCCTCAATCATGTCAGTGAAAATGGCCATCATACAATGTTGGAAAGTGGCTGGGGCATTACACAATCCAAATGGCATCCTCCGGAATGCAAAAGTACCGTAGGGATAAGTAAAGGTGGTCTTTTCTTGGTCCTCGGGGGCAATGTGGATTTGGTTGTATCCGGAGTATCCATCTAGAAAACAATAAAATTCCTTTCCCGCTAACCGATCAAGCATTTGGTCGATGAAAGGTAGGGGGAAGTGGTATTTCTTAGTGGCCAAGTTGAGTTGTCTATAGTCCATGCATATCCTCCACCCCGTTACAGTTCTAGTGGGAATGAGCTCGTTCTTTTCGTTCTTTACTACGGTCGTCCCTCCCTTTTTAGGGACACATTGGACGGGGCTCACCCAACTACTACTAGCAATGGGATAGATAATACCGGCATCTAACCACTTCAAAACTTCTTTCTTAACTACCTCCTTCATGATGGGGTTCAACCTTCTTTGAGGTTGAACTTTCCCAGGCTGGTCACTCTCCAAGTTAATCTTATGTTGACAGAGGGAGGAGCTAATACCTCGAATGTCTGCTATGGTCCAACCAATTGCCTTCTTATGCTTTATCAACAAATCGATCAGAAGTTGTTCTTGTTTCTCACTAAGTTTAGAAGAGATAATAACGGGAAGTTTATTATTCTTAGCGAGATAAGCATATTTCAAGTGGGAAGGCAATGGTTTAAGCTCTAACTCGGGAGGTTGTTCTATTGAAGGGGGTTGAACATCTCTATCCTTAAAGTCTAGAGGTTCAAAGGCTACCACTATTTCGTTACACTCATCCTCAAAAGTGTCGTCACTCTCAAGGTCGGAGTGCTCACTCTCACTCCCCACTGTGGGCACTGTACTTCCCGTTGTAGGCACTGTATCAAGACTGTAGGATCCATAAATCAAACTTAAAGAAAAGCAGTCTTCGGTATCTATATACTTAAGGGACTTGAAGACATTAAATGTCACCTCTTGGTCATTAACTCTCATCGTGAGTTCTCCTTTGTGTACATCAATCAAAGTTCGTCCGGTTGCAAGAAACGGACGTCCTAAGATGATTGGGATTTCTTTATCGGCCTCATAATCTAGAACTAGAAAATCGGCGGGGAAGATAAATTTATCCACTTGGACCAAGACGTCTTCTATTTTTCCCTTGGGGTAGGCAATGGACCGATCGGCTAGTTGTAATGTCACGGTTGTGGGTCTAGCCTCTCCAATACCTAACTTGTTAAAAATGGACGGTGGCATCAAATTGACACTAGCTCCCAAATCACAAAGTGCTTGACCTACTTCTTGTCCTCCTATTGTGCATGGAATGGTGAAACTACCCGGGTCTTTCAACTTAGGTGGAATCTTGCTAGTAAGGAGGGCACTACATTCTTCGGTCAAAGCCACAGTCTCAAACTCACCCAGCTTTCTTTTTTTGTTCAAAATATCCTTTAAAAATTTAACATAGCTTGGCATTTGCTCGAGAGCTTCTACCAAGGGTATGTTAATGTGAAGCTGTTTAAAAATGTCTAAGAATTTTTTAAATTGAACATCGACATTTTTAGGCTTCATTCTTTCAGGAAAAGGAATACTTCGTGGGTCAATTTGAGCTGACTGTGGTATTGGCTTTGGAATAGTAGGTTTAGAACAGGTCCAAAAGTGGGGAGGTCAGGGATGTCGTTCCCCACTGTGGGGATTACAGTGACTTGAGGAGTTCCCACTGTGGGAGTTACAGTGGGTATTTGAGGCGAATCATCAGACTCGAAAACGATATCTTTCAGATCCTTTCCACTCCTCAGTGTTATGGACTTGACATGTTCAGATCCTATCACCTTAGCATGTTCGGTGTCACTAGGCAATGTCCCTGGTGGTCTATTCTTAACTTCGACAGCTAATTGTCCTACTTGGGTCTCTATATTCCTAATGGCTGCTTAAGTTTGATTCATGAAACCCTTGAGAATTGATTCAATCGATTGTTGAACCTCAGCTGGTTGATTGGATCGTGGTTGGTATGGTTTTGAGGACTGCCCTTGGTGAAAGTTCTGTGGGTGCTGCCCACTGTGATGTTGCTGAAATCCAGGGGGATTGTGTGGTCTTTGCTGGGCATGACTCGCCCCGTGGGGTTGGAGTCCGGGATTACCAGCCCAAGAGAAATTTGGGTGATTTCTCCAACCTGGATTATAAGTCTGTGAGTATGGGTTGTTTCTCGGATTTGTTCCTATAACATTAACAGCTTCGGGATTTGCTGGACAATAGTAAAAAAGATGCTCCTCTCCATAGAGGGAGCAGTTTTCGGCTATATGAGTTGCGGAATTGACTTGGCCTCTATTTTGATTTAAAACTAGTTTGGTCAAGGCCACTAATTGTGCATTCATGGTTTTGAGTGCTTCGGAATCGATGGTGTTGGTCTTTGGTACTATTGCTCTAGGATTGGACCACTAGGTATTGTTGTTGGACACTTTTTCTAAGATTTGATATCCTTCATTGTAGGTTTTACTCGTGAATGCTCCACCAGCTATTGCATCTAAGATGATTTTGGTTGCATTGGAAAGACCATTGTAAAAGGTCTCCAATTGGATGCAATGTGGGATGCCATGATGTGGGCACTTTCGAAGTAAATCTTTAAATCGTTCCCATGCATCCGAAACAGCCTCATCTTCTTCTTGCCTAAACAGAATTATATCATTTCAAAACCTTACATTCCTCGTTGGAGGAAAGTATTTTTGCAAAAATTTATCGGCAAGTTCTTGCCAAGTGGTTATCGAGTGAGGTGCATGCGAGTTCAGCCATGACTTTGCCTTATCCCTTAGTGAAAAAGGGAAAAGTCTTAGTCTTAACGCTTCATCACTCACATCTTGTAACTGAAAGGAATCGGTCATTTCCAAGAAAGATTTTAAGTGCGAGTGCGGATCCTCAGATGGTGATCCTCCAAACTGACCCATGGCTTGGATCATTTGAAACATCACCGGTTTGAGTTCAAAATGAGTTGCAACAATGTTGGGTCTTAAAATTCCGGAGCTCAAATCACCAACTCCGGAAGTAGCGTAGTCCCGTATTTTTCGATCTTTGCTATCGGCAATCGTCACGGTGGTCTCCACTATAGGTGGTGGTATTGCTGCCATGTTTACAGTGGGGATCACAGGGGGTTGTCGATTTGTGTTCTTGTTTTTACGTCTTCTTTGAAAGGTTTTCTCTATTTCAAGATCGATTGGTACCAAAAGTTCGTGTTGTTGCCGTGGCATGCAACACGAACAACTTAGAAAAACGAGTTACTCGGGCTCGAACAAAAACTAATGTCTTGAGATTTAAAATCACGCCAGTCCCCGACAACGGCGCCAAAAACTTGTTACGTGCGAAATATGTGTTTTAATCGCAGTGGGTTGCAAACTGTCCATAGTGGGAAGTGCAAGTGTACACTGTCCACTATGATCGTCACAGCAAGTAATAGTTGGTAAAATACCAGAATCGAATCCACAGAGACTGGGCAATCAAGACAATATGGTTCTCCTGAGCTCCTTTTACAGGTTTCGATTAGAGAGGAAACAATAGTTTGGTTTGTTTGGTGAATAGCTACTTTTAATGATTTTAACAAAGATTTAAAAGAAGGAATGTAGGTTAGATTTTCCCTAGATTTTATACTAAATACTTGGTCTTAAAAGTGATCCTTGTATTCGAGGTAGGCATTTTTGCTAGAAAAGCCCGGTTACAAAATACTCACACCGTTTAGATAAAAATCCCATACTCTTAGTATTTATTGTTTTGTCAATGGTAATCTAAAAAATGGACCTTTTCAGTCCTCGATGGAATGTGTAGAGACAAATACTCTAAGTGTTTTTAGATACACCAACTAGCTTGCCTACTACTCCAGTGGGATGAGATTAGCTCACTGTGCCGACCTCACTTTCGTAAGTGTCATAAGAATTCTTTCGAATCCCCTAGCATCATTCAAGCTCGTGTCACTACATTCTACTTATTTCTAAGTCAAGAACTAGACTTTAGATCCTTGCAAGTGATCGGCTTGTTCGCATCCTTGGGTAAATATCGAGAATGAATGGCCAAAACAATAAATATTCTAAGTATAACGATTACTCAAGCATTTTTAATAAAATCCAGGTACTTCTCCTTCCTACATCCCAAAGGATGTTTAGCCCATAACTAAAGTAAAGAAAACAAAAGAGTAGAAGTTACACATAATTAAACTGAAAGTGACTTGAATTAAACCCACAGTGGGGAACGAGAATTCATCCCTGTCACTGTGTACTTCGAACTACAATTAAACTAAGAAATTAAGATACAGAATTTTAAAGCTAGCTACTGCAGTAAATGAAAGACTAACACTAATGTAGTAGTTGAGAGAATTTAAGACTAAGCCAATCATGTCATAAATGGCACCCAAGTGCTCCTTTATATACTAGGAGAAATACTTGGGTATTACACAAAGAGTTGGGTTTATCTAATGGGTAAAGACTGCAGTATTATGGCAGAATTCAGCACTTTGGACAATCCTTTTACCCAATAGACCCTTCACCAAGTCAATCTCTAAGTATAAGAAGGTGTACTTGTTTTCATCTTTAAGAAAACTACTTTGTACTTCTCCAGCCCATATTTTCCTGCCATTTGAACCTTCTAAACTCCAGAATAGTTGCATCCCAACTACTAGTTTCTTTTGTCTTCTTGCTCTGCTCGAATAGTGGGAAACCGGAGTGGGCACAACAGTGGTCACTGCAGGATAAATCATGAAAAACACCCAAATTCCACCAAATAATTTATTAAAGACTATGGTTCACTCTTTTTGCTCATTTTCGAGAACTGTTCCAAGAATGGGGGTTTTTAGAAGCGGAATGGCTAAAATTGACAAAATAAAATAGAAAATTCAAGGAAATAATAACTCTAAAAATAGAGTTATCACCAGGGTGCCCGGAGGTGGAGGCCATTAACATCTCCACAGTGTCCAACCTGGTTTCCAGGTTTGGGATGTGGGATGTAGCCAGAATTACAAAGTCCGTTGTCATCCCCAGGAGTTTTCGATCATGCTGAGAAAAGTGAGAGATAGGGACTGTTGGAGCATCCATCCTTTCTAGGATCTTGGTGAGCAAAGAATTGTTGGCAGCGACTTGAGTCGAGAGGTTACTCACCTCACCTTGAAGCCCATTGAGGCTGGTCTTCAGCATTCCAACCTCGCTGCTGAGATTGGAGTAGTTGGTTGAGAGTTCAACGATGGAGGTCTGAATGTTGTTGAGAGAGGTGGTGTTGTTGGTGACTGAGGTAGTCAAATCTTTTACTCCCCCTTGCAGAGAGGAAATATCAGCGGTTGTGGCGTTGTCTACAAGAGAGTTGGAGACGTCTTTCAGCGAATCTCCAGCA
This sequence comes from Saussurea involucrata, assembly GCA_033807775.1. Lineage (NCBI taxonomy): Eukaryota > Viridiplantae > Streptophyta > Magnoliopsida > Asterales > Asteraceae > Saussurea > Saussurea involucrata. The sequence goes on from CM066318.1 coordinate 2,538,808, forward strand.
TCAGTGATGGCGAAAGTGTTTGCTTTGAGATTGGTGGAGAGAGAATCCACGCTTGTAGCTACGTCTTTGAGGGACTTCTTGATGTCTCCCAAATTAGGACCTGTAAAAGATAAAAACTTATGAGCAAAGGAAGCTCAAGAGTTTGGGGTTCAGAGAGGGATGAAGAAGTATTTGGGATACCTGTTGGGTTGGAGAAATGGTGGATGTCTGTAGTACTAGTCCAATACTCCATGTCATTTTCCGTCTCAGAGATGGTGGTGACAGGAATACTCGACCCTACAAGTCCTGAAGTATTCTGCTGCATCAGTCCTCGCAACATTGCAGCGTTTGTGTCCGTCAGTGTAAACGACGGAACCGGTTGGGGAATGTTGAGGTTGGCAAAGACGAAAGAAAGAGAAGGAATGGCTGAGATGGGGGTGGTTGCAGCTTCAGCGCTAGTTACGCTGGAAACGACCTCCGCAACGCTTTGAGGCGCTGAGGATGTCGGGTTCTCATCCATGAAAGTTTCATAGAACGTAGTCTCTGGAACGGTTGTGGAAGGGGTGGCTGTAGCAGATGTGGTGGAGTGGACCACAAAACTATCCAGCGTTGCCTGTGAAGAGGCCAACGTAGAGTCTTGAGCCTGGGAAGGCTTAGGGTGCTCCATTGAGGTCTTCTTGGACTTATGGGTGCCAAGTGGAGATTGAGAGTGTTTCCTCTTTTTCAGAGAGGTAGTGGTTGCAGCCTTGGTCACAGCGGGGGGTTGTACCGCTGCAGGGATAGCCGTAGAAGAAGAAGAATTAGGGCGGAGAAGAGTAGAGAGACTTACCTCGCCGTCGATGGGTTTGAAGTCTAGGACTTTGGGGCCGACTTGGGCGAGCTTGTAGTCTCCGTTTTGAGGATACAGGGGGGGCGAGAGCCATTTGCAAGATTGCAGAGATGAACCTTGGGTAAGGAACAGTGATGGAGCGTTCAGGCTATTGTATTCGATCCATCAGGTCTTCAAAGATGAAGCGAGCATAGTCAACATGCATGCCTTTGAGAAGTGCGTAGGTAGGCATGTAAAAGAACCGAACGAACACGAACGAAGGCTTGTTCGTGTTCGTTCGTTTAACATAACCGAACAAACGAACGAACACAAACGGTAAACGAACGAAATCTTTTATGTTCATGTTCGTTCATTAAGGAAATTTGTTTGTTCGTGTTCGTTTATGTTCGTTCATTAAGAGTTAAGCGAACGTAAACGAACGAACTTAAATGAACATAAACGAACGAACTTAAATGAACATAAATGAACGTAAACAAACAAACTTAAGTGAACATAAACGAACATAAGTGAACGAACTCAAATGAACAAAAAATAACTATTGTTACTCATCATTTCGTTCGTTAAAAATATCATAACAAAATGAAAAACCGGGTTAACTTAGGAGGTATAAGAAGGAATTCTCAAAAATAGTTTACTTAACGAATTTACATATTAATGTCATACTACATAAACATGTTTATATATATAAACAAATGTAATCAAACGTAGATGAACAAAAACAAACGTAAACGAACATAAACGAACGAACATAAATGAACGAACGTTCACGAACGTAAATGAACGAACGAGACCATTGTTCATGTTCGTTCATTTAACTAAACGAACAAGAAAATGTGTTCATGTTCGTTCATTTATTAAATAAACGAACATAAATGAACTTCCCGCCGAACTGTTCATGAATGGTTCACTGAACGTTCGGTTCGTTTACAACCCTATGCGTAGGCCATAGCGACTTGGGGTTTGCTGGCTTGATTTATAGATCCATTCTTTGCCGTCATGCAGCTTATGACATGTGCAAAGATGAAATTGAGTTCGGAGGGCATCTTGTTCTTAAGTACTTTTGCCAGCTTCTTCTCTGGTTCCTTGTTGCGGTTGGTATCCCAGAGGTAGTTCATTTGATCAAGGAAGTTGATCAGGGTTTGTTTACCTTCAGGGGTATTGGGGTCAGTGAAGAGAACGAAGGGTTTGGCCTTGGTGCTTCCAGGCAAGTTCAGTGCTGAGCGAATGCTAGCAGGGGAAATGTATCCATGACCCAGTTCGGTTTGGAATCCGATCACTGAGTATTCTTTCCCTGACTTTTTGGAGATGGCAGTGGTTCGATGTGCTGTATACCAGAACTGCTGTAGCAAGTTACGATGAGCAGGAGGTGTTATGGTCATAGCGGTTGAAAGAGGGCATGTTTTGAGAAAATTCACTGCATCTGTGAGATGAGGAGCAAGCTTCTTTTTGGGAAACTCCAGCGGGGCATAGGGATTGTTGGAGGCAAAGGTGATCTGGTTCAGGTCATGTTTCATGTTATCAGCCCTGGTCATGGTGGAAGAAGCAACAGTGGTAGCGGGAATGTTGGAAGATGCCATTTCTGTTAGAACACAAAGATATAGAAGAAAAAGTCTTAAAATGGAAATATTTATCCAAAATAAGGGTTTATGAGGTTTTTAGAGTTTTAGAGTTTATTTTTAAGGAAAGAAAGTGCAAAAAAATGGGTTTTCTAGTTTTAAAGAAGTTTAAAACTAGTGAAAATCACGTTTTCCAGTTTCCTTTTGAGGAAAGGGATTCTGGAAAAACATATGAATGTTTAAGTTTAATTTTTTTATTTTAAACTCAAAAGAAAAACTGTATTTCAAGTTTTGTCCATAAGATCATGAAGAAGATGATTTTATGTTTGAAAAACGTTTGTTTTGATCCAATGTATCAAGAAATAGGATCCAAACAAGATATATAAAAGATTTAAGAGAAGAAGAGATGAGTCTGTATGAGTGGAGATTGAAGATTCAAGTAACAGGTTTGAATATCACAGATTCAAGAACACAATGCTTGAAGATTTCTTGTTTTAGGAGAGTTTTAGAGCGTAAAAGGTAAAAATATAAACATGAAGTGTTTATATAGTGAGAGTAGAGAGAGAAAGTAATGAGCGGGAAGAAAAAACTTATCATAGCACGTGACACGTCCCATGAAGCTTATTGGATGAGGAATTGAAATGGGCGAACGTGTCAGACGAAAAGTCGTGCTAGGGTTTATCCGTTTGATTACGTCACACTTGTCTTTTCATTTTCAAAAGGCCTCCCTAAATGGTTCAGGGACAATTTAAATGAAGGATCACTGAAAAAGAAAATTTCAGTGATGGATTTGTATTTCCAAAAGATCAATGAATTAAAAAATATCAGTGACCAGTTTTATTTGAAAAACAACATACTGAAGTAAACTTCAGCGTTTTAGGAGTAGAAAAACATACCTTAGTATCAGCGAATCATTTTGTTCAGAGATTAGAGGATGAATAAGAAGATAGAATTTCCTTTATCACTGATCTAATGCGTTACCACTGAAGATTTATTCTTCAAGGTTCAACGTGCCAAGCTCGCTGATGAGAAAGTTGAATCTTGTCTCATCAAGAGGTTTGGTGAAAAGATCAGCTAGCTGAAAATCAGTTGGGATAAAGTGAAGTTCTATATCACCATTCATTACATGATCTCTGATAAAGTGATACCTGATCTCGATGTGTTTGGTCTTTGAGTGTAGCACTGGATTATTTTCTATAGCGATGGCACTTGTACTGTCGCAATAGACTGGAATTTTGAAGAGCTGAAGATCATAGTCTAATAGTTGATTTTTCATCCATAAGACCTGAGCACAACAGCTTCCAGCGGCTACATACTCAGCTTCAGCTGTAGAGGTGGACACTGAACTTTGTTTCTTACTTGTCCAACTCACCAGCTTTCCACCCAGCAGCTGACAGCCTCCTGTGGTGCTTTTCTATCCAGTTTGCAACCTGCAAAGTCACTATCTGAATAGGCAGTTAGATCGAACCCTGAGTCTTTGGGATACCAAAGACCTAGGTTGGGTGTACCCTTCAGATATCTGAAAATTCGCTTTACAGCGATTAGATGTGATTCTTTGGGTTCAGATTGATATTGTGCACATAAACAAGTAGCGTACATAATATTAGGACGACTAGCTGTAAGATAAAGAAGAGAGTCGATCATCCCTCGGTACACAGTGACATTAACATGCTTCCCTGAAGGATCTTTGTTAAGTGTCGGCGGCGGTGCCATAGGGGTTTTCATAGCTGAGCTTTGAGTTAAATCGAATTTTTTCAGCATATATTTGACATACTTACCTTGGTGGATAAACGTACCCCTATCATTCTGCTTGATTTGGAGTCCAAGGAAGTAAGTCAGCTCACCCATCATACTCATCTTATATTCAGATTTTATTCTTTTTGCAAAGCGAGTACATAATTCAGGGTTAGTAGAACCAAATATAACGTCATCGACATATATTTGAACAAGAATAATATGACCAATGGGGACGCAGCCCAGTGGCAAGGTAACATCCCTGGGGGGTCAGTGCTGGAAGGCCTGACTACCAGGGTTCGAACCCCGCGGTGTGCACTTTGAGGTACCAGACTTCAAGATGGTCCATTTGGGCCGGATCTTGGGCCAGGCTTGCCTGGTTGGGCCAGCCTTAGGCTGGGCCGAGTCGACGGGGATTAGTCGGGTGGCACACTTAAGTGGGAGCCCGGATACCCCGGGAAAGCGTGTATGTGTTAACTGCCTTTAAAAAAAAAGAATAATATGACCTTTTACTTAAATGAACATAAATGAACGTAAATAAACAAACTTAAGTGAACATAAACGAACATAAGTGAACGAACTCAAATGAACAAAAAATAACTATTGTTACTCATCATTTCGTTCGTTAAAAATATCATAACAAAATGAAAAACCGGGTTAACTTAGGAGGTATAAGAAGGAATTCTAAAAAATAGTTTACTTAACGAATTTACATATTAATGTCATACTACATAAACATGTTTATATATATAAACAAATGTAATCAAACGTAGATGAACAAAAACAAACGTAAACGAACATAAACGAACGAACATAAATGAACGAACGTTCACGAACGTAAATGAACGAACGAGACCATTGTTCATGTTCGTTCATTTAACTAAACGAACAAGAAAATGTGTTCATGTTTGTTCATTTATTAAATAAACGAACATAAATGAACTTCCCACCGAACTGTTCATGAATGGTTCACTGAACGTTCGGTTCGTTTACAACCCTATGCGTAGGCCATAGCGACTTGGGGTTTGCTGGCTTGAATTATAGATCCATTCTTTGCCGTCATGCAGCTTATGACATGTGCAAAGATGAAATTGAGTTCGGAGGGCATCTTGTTCTTAAGTACTTTTGTCAGCTTCTTCTCTGGTTCCTTGTTGCGGTTGGTATCCCAGAGGTAGTTCATTTGATCAAGGAAGTTGATCAGGGTTTGTTTACCTTCAGGGGTATTGGGGTCAGTGAAGAGAACGAAGGGTTTGGCCTTGGTGCTTCCAGGCAAGTTCAGTGCTGAGCGAATGCTAGCAGGGGAAATGTATCCATGACCCAGTTCGGTTTGGAATCCGATCACTGAGTATTCTTTCCCTGACTTTTTGGAGATGGCAGTGGTTCGATGTGCTGTATACCAGAACTGCTGTAGCAAGTTACGATGAGCAAGAGGTGTTATGGTCATAGCGGTTGAAAGAGGGCATGTTTTGAGAAAGTTCACTGCATCTGTGAGATGAGGAGCAAGCTTCTTTTTGGGAAACTCCAGCGGGGCATAGGGATTGTTGGAGGCAAAGGTGATCTGGTTCAGGTCATGTTTCATGTTATCAGCCCTGGTCATGGTGGAAGAAGCAACAGTGGTAGCGGGAATGTTGGAAGATGCCATTTCTGTTAGAACACAAAGATATAGAAGAAAAAGTCTTAAAATGGAAATATTTATCCAAAATAAGGGTTTATGAGGTTTTTAGAGTTTTAGAGTTTATTTTTAAGGAAAGAAAGTGCAAAAAATGGGTTTTCTAGTTTTAAAGAAGTTTAAAACTAGTGAAAATCACGTTTCCAGTTTCCTTTTGAGGAAAGGGATTCTGGAAAAACATATGAATGTTTAAGTTTAAATTTTTTATTTTAAACTCAAAAGAAAAACTGTATTTCAAGTTTTGTCCATAAGATCATGAAGAAGATGATTTTATGTTTGAAAAACGTTTGTTTTGATCCAATGTATCAAGAAATAGGATCCAAACAAGATATATAAAAGATTTAAGAGAAGAAGAGATGAGTCTGTATGAGTGGAGATTGAAGATTCAAGTAACAGGTTTGAATATCACAGATTCAAGAACACAATGCTTGAAGATTTCTTGTTTTAGGAGAGTTTTAGAGCGTAAAAGGTAAAAATATAAACATGAAGTGTTTATATAGTGGGAGTAGAGAGAGAAAGTAATGAGCGGGAAGAAAAAACTCATCATAGCACGTGACACGTCCCATGAAGCTTATTGGACGAGGAATTGAAACGGGCGAACGTGTCAGACGAAAAGTCGTGCTAGGGTTTATCCGTTTGATTACGTCACACTTGTCTTTTCATTTTCAAAAGGCCTCCCTAAATGGTTCAGGGACAATTTAAATGAAGGATCACTGAAAAAGAAAATTTCAGTGATGGATTTGTATTTCCAAAATATCAATGAATTAAAAAATATCAGTGACCAGTTTTATTTGAAAAACAACATACTGAAGTAAACTTCAGCGTTTTAGGAGTAGAAAAACATACCTTAGTATCAGCGAATCATTTTGTTCAGAGATTAGAGGATGAATAAGAAGATAGAATTTCCTTTATCACTGATCTAATGCGTTACCACTGAAGATTTATTCTTCAAGGTTCAACATGCCAAGCTCGCTGATGAGAAAGTTGAATCTTGTCTCATCAAGAGGTTTGGTGAAAAGATCAGCTAGCTGAAAATCAGTTAGGATAAAGTGAAGTTCTATATCACCATTCATTACATGATCTCTGATAAAGTGATACCTGATCTCGATGTGTTTGGTCTTTGAGTGTAGCACTGGATTATTTTCTATAGCGATGGCACTTGTACTGTCGCAATAGACTGGAATTTTGAAGAGCTGAAGATCATAGTCTAATAGTTGATTTTTCATCCATAAGACCTGAGCACAACAGCTTCCAGCGGATACATACTCAGCTTCAGCTGTAGAGGTGGACACTGAACTTTGTTTCTTACTTGTCCAACTCACCAGCTTTCCACCCAGCAGCTGACAGCCTCCTGTGGTGCTTTTCTATCCAGTTTGCAACCTGCAAAGTCACTATCTGAATAGGCAGTTAGATCGAACCCTGAGTCTTTGGGATACCAAAGACCTAGGTTGGGTGTACCCTTCAGATATCTGAAAATTCGCTTTACAGCGATCAGATGTGATTCTTTGGGTTCAGATTGATATTGTGCACATAAACAAGTAGCGTACATAATATCAGGACGACTAGCTGTAAGATAAAGAAGAGAGTCGATCATCCCTCGGTACACAGTGACATTAACATGCTTCCCTGAAGGATCTTTGTTAAGTGTCGGCGGCGGTGCCATAGGGGTTTTCATAGCTGAGCTTTGAGTTAAATCGAATTTTTTCAGCATATATTTGACATACTTACCTTGGTGGATAAACGTACCCCTATCATTCTGCTTGATTTGGAGTCCAAGGAAGTAAGTCAGCTCACCCATCATACTCATCTTATATTCAGATTTTATTCTTTTTGCAAAGCGAGTACATAATTCAGGGTTAGTAGAACCAAATATAACGTCATTGACATATATTTGAACAAGAATAATATGACCAACGGGGACGCAGCCCAGTGGCAAGGTAACATCCCTGGGGGGTCAGTGCTGGAAGGCCTGACTACCAGGGTTCGAACCCCGCGGTGTGCACTTTGAGGTACCAGACTTCAAGATGGTCCATTTGGGCCGGATCTTGGGCCAGGCTTGCCTGGTTGGGCCAGCCTTAGGCTGGGCCGAGTCGACGGGGATTAGTCGGGTGGCACCCTTAAGTGGGAGCCCGGATACCCCGGGAAAGCGTGTATGTGTTAACTGCCTTTAAAAAAAAGAATAATATGACCTTTTACTTTCCTAAAAAATATAGTGTTATCGATTTTACCACGCTCAAAATTTTCGATAAAGAGAAAAGAGGATAGAGTGTCATACCATGCACGTGGAGCTTGTTTCAGTCCATAGAGTGCTTTATCCAGTTTATAGACATAACCTGGATGCTTAGGATCCGAGAATCCTAGTGGTTGTTCGACATAGACTTCTTCGTCCAACCTTCCATTTAGAAACGCTGACTTGACATCCATTTGAAAAACTTTGAAGTCTTTGTGAACAGCGTCTGCTAGAAATAGACGAATAGCTTCGAGTCTTGCGACTGGGGCAAATGTTTCGTCGTAATCTATACCTTCCTCTTGTCTGTATCCCTGAGCAACTAGACGAGCTTTGTTACGGGTTACAGTTCCATTTTCATCCAACTTATTTCGATAGACCTACTTAGTGCCTATCACAGATTTGTTAGATGGTCTTGGAACAAGATTCCAAACCTTGTTTCTTTCGAATTCAATCAGATCTTCTTGCATAGCGCTGACCCAGTTTGGATCTTTGAGGGCATCATCAACCTTCTTTGGTTCAATTAGTGAAATAAAATTAACATATAAATAAATGTTACCTATACTGCGTCGAGTCTGAACATCTGCGTTTCAATCACCAAGAATTTGATCTATGGGGTGATTTATAGTCCATCGCTGAGCAAGAGCATGAGCCGCTAACTCAGAGTGAACTTCTAGAATCACTGAAAAGGAAGCTTCAGCGATATCAGGTAATACATGCACGATAGGCAGAACAGATGAAACTTCATTTACTGATTGCTGAGAGGTTGATGGAATATTAGATGATGGTTCAGAAACATGCATAGTGTTGATTGGAACAACTGAGACCCAAGATGAGGAATCAGCTTCACTTGTCTGCATGCTGGGAATGATGACAGGATCATCATCAGCGGTTGGTGTGTTTATCTGAGGGTCAGGGTTAGAAATAGTTTCTGAATCCCCAAAATGAGAAAACATCCAATGATTAAGTTTTTCGTTATCAGCAGAGGGTCTTGAGTTTGCTGAACGAGATTCATCAAAGGTGACATGAATAGTTTCTTCTACAGTCTTTCTTCTCTTGTTGAAGACTCTGAAGGCTTTGTATATGGAAGAATATCCAAGAAATATTCCGTCGTCAGCTTTGGGATCAAATTTTCCAAGAGTATCTCGGTTGCTTAAGATGAAGCACTGACAACCAAAGATATGAAGAAAGCTGATAGATGGCTTTCTTCCATGGAAACGTTCGTAGACAGTCTTGTTGAATCTTTTGACGATCAGCGGTCTATTCTGCGTAAAACATGTAGTGTTGACAGCTTCTGCCCAGAATTGAGTAGGAAAATGAGAATTGCTGAGCATTGAACGTGCAGCTTCAATGATCGTTCAGTTTCTTCTTTCAGCGACTCCATTTTGTTGTGGTGTTCTCACTTAGGAAAAGTTGTGAGAAATACCCTTACTTTCAAAGAAGTTATCAAAGGAACTGTTTTTGAATTCAGTTCCATGATCACCCCTTATTGAACGAATAGTAAGATTGTTCATGACTTCACTTTCCTGATAAAGGACATAAGTTCTTCTGATGTGTCGCTCTTAGCACGGAGAAACATTACCCAAGTGTAGCGAGAGAATTCGTCCACAATAACCAGTGTGTATTTCTTTCCAGCGATGGATTGAATGTTGACAGGGCCAAACAAATCCATGTGGAGAAGTTGAAGAGGAGATGTCACTGAAGAAACTTGCTTTGACTTGAAGCTTGCTTTAGTTTGTTTTCCTTTTTCACATGCTGAACAAAGAGATTCCTTAACTTATGAGTGTTAAGGAAGACCAGTGACTAACTCTTTTGAAGAAAGAGTATTCAACGTCTTGAAGTTAAGATGAGAGAGCCTTTTATGCCATAGCCAGTTGACATCAGTAGAGGCTTTGGAGAGAAAATAAGAGTTCTCAGTGGTCATTGAGTCCATGTTTATTACATAAACATTTTCTAAACGATATCCGCTTAGAGCAACTTTCTCCTTCTTGTTAGTGACGAAACATGCTCTTTAGTGAAGCAAACCTTAAAGTCCCTGTCACACAGCTGACTGATGCTAAGAAGATTGTGCTTCAGCCCTTCAACGTATGCGACTCTTCTGAAGGTTGTTGTACCATTAGAGAGTACACCGAACCCTCAGGTATATCCTTTTCCATTTCCACCAAAGGTCACAGAGGGACCCTTCTCTTCCTTGTATTCAGTGAGCAAGTTTTTCTTTCCAGTCATATGTCGAGAGCATCCACTATCAAGATACCAGATACCCTTCGAGACATGCAAACAAAGGAAGATTAGTTTATAATGGACACCCATTTTACGATGGGTCCACACTTGTCAGGGGTGGTTGAAGAAGTGGAAGGTTCAACGATCTTCACAACATCTGATGATTCAGCTTCAGTGGTAATCTTCACCTTGGTTAATTTCTTAACCTTGGTGGCATTTTTCAGCTTGGCCTGATTTGCACCAGGGATGGTCTTCTTTGCCTTGGGGGCATTGATCTTCACCTTAGCTAATTTCTCAGCTTTGGTGGTTGTAGGGCACTTACTAGCAATGTGATCGGTAAGTCCACAATGATAACATTTCCTATAGCTATAAGTAGCTTTAGAACCATAGGCATGCTTATTAGATATTTTTAAATGAGTCGGTCCTGCACCGAGAATACCTTTGGCATTGGATATCGGAGGAACTATAAGTTCTTCAGATTTCTTGCCAGTGACATCCACTCTTATTTTAGGAGTAGATCGTTGAACGAATTCAGGGATCTTATTCCTAGAAGTAGAGGGATGGCTTGCTGAAGGTTTTGAAACTTTCAGCTTAGGTACATTGGTACCCTTATGAGGTTTTTGATCAACAATTTTTTCTTTATCTTTAGAAATCAAGGTAGGTTTGTCCTTAGGGGTGGGAGTTTTAGAAGAAGAAGAGCACAGAGATGAAGAGGTGTCAGGGATAGATGACACGAACATTCCAAACTTTAGCATGGAACGGTCAGTGGTTGGTTCTTCAACGTCAACTTTGTAACCAAGACCACTTTTGTCACTAAGAGGGATCTGAGCACCGATTATTTCAATGATCTTTGTTGAGGATTTGTACCATCCTTCAACAGTAGCCTTTTCAGCTTTCAGTTCAGCGATAGCTTGTTCTCGCTCGATTCTGATGACATGATTTACGTAGACCTGGTCTTTCAAAATTTCTTCTATTTTTGAAAGCTCTTGTATTTTTAAATGACGGTTTTTAAGTTGTTCAGTTAAATCTAAGTTTTGTTATTCAGCTTTGGTCTTGCCATTCATGGCTTCGTATAAGTCAACAGTCAGCAAATTGATAGCTCTAAGTGTATCAGCTTCAGTGATAGCTGAAGTAGAGGTAGAAGAAATTGATACCTGAGAGTTAGAAGTAGAGGGAATTTCAGTTTGTTCTTCCTTCTCTTTTATTTTTGCCATGAGGCAGGGATTGGCCTCATCTTCTTCATCTGAATCTGAATCTTCATCAGACTCAGCCCAGTTATGATCTTCAACGATCAGACATTTTCCCTTCTTTTTGTATGCTTTCAGCTTAGCATACTTTTCTTTAAGCTTTTGGTACTTGTCATCTCTAGCCCTTGGGTTAGAGGATTTCTTGAAGGATGAATAAGTTTGAAAACTTTCTTTGACCTACATTCACTTGCAAAGTGTCCTACTTTTTCACAGTTAAAGCAGGTAACAATAGCCTTATCAATAGGAGTAGATTTAGGCTTGTCAGTGAGTGAAAGAGGTTTATTTCTTCTGAAGTTACTCTTTCTAGCAAACCTCCTGAAGGTATTTGTCAGGAGTGCTAGAGATTCATCAAGTTCTGAAGGATCAGCGTCTGATGAATCATCAGAGTTAGGTTCATCAAGTGTGCTTTTGGAATCTTTGACAAGATTCTTCTTAAGTTGACACGACTGCTCATGATTGAGCATCGTTCCAAATAAGGTAGAGAGGGTCATAAATTTAAGATCCTTAGAGAGCTTAAGACACATGGTATAGTTGTCCCAGCTTTCCGGAAGACATTCCAAGAATTTTGTCAGAAACTCAGAGTTAGAGTAAATCTTACCAACAGTTTTTAAATCAATAATTAAACAGTTGAAACGTTGGTGAACTTCAGAGAGAGTTTCATTCTTACCACATATGAAACTTTCATATTGTCTTACCAGGTTTATTCTCCTGAATTCTTGTACATCTTCAGTACCTTCAAACTGAACGCAGATAGTGTCCCACATGTCTTTGGAAAATTTCAGGTTCATTATGTAATGGTAGACTTCATCAGGAAGTGCCATGGAGATGATGGATCTGGCCTTTGTGTCGATGGCCACTTTCTTCTTGTCTTCTTCAATCCACTGAGAAACTGCCTTAACAATAAGTTTTTCAGGGACGGCAGGTGTGGTAGTAGTGGATGGAATAGCATGATCTATGATGAAAGGAACATAAGGTCCAGATTCAACATAGTAAGGTATAGTGGGATCTACACCTTCCAAGAAGAGCATCATTCGATTTTTCCAAAGATTGAAGTTGTCTTTGCTAAATCGAGGTGGTTTGGCAAGAGAGCCATTATCTATTTAATTCATGTTTGTGGAATTTTCCATATTGAAGAAATAGCAAGGAAGAGAGTATAAACAATATCTTGTTTATTAGATTAAACAGTCTGCTCTGATACCACTTGTTGGTCCCGAAGGGTTATACAAGTTTGTAGAAAGGGGGGGGGGTGAATACAAACACATATTTTTATCTTTAAAAATTGTTTATTGATATATATCAAATAATTTACAGTTTGTTGCTGAATAAGATCAAGTTAAAAACCTAATCTAAACAAACTCTTAGAATCACACAGAATTCTTGCACTAAGAAAAGAGAAGATAAGAAAACTAGAGAGAGTTTTCTTGCACAAAGTATTTCAGCGAAGGAAGCGACACTTCAATATGAAGTAGGGTTTCCAATTTATACTGCATGCATTTAATGCAAGTCAGTACAACTTTACACGTGGCAGCGTCTGGTTGGTTGCATGAATTTGACTTTAGCAAACATCCCTTTTGGCCGCATGATGAACAGTGTAGTTACAAAGTGGTTTGTACGATCCTGGACAAGGGATGTCCTTCTGACAAATCGTATAAAAGTGTGCTAGGGATAAGACAAAAGTTTCTTGTAGAACAGGCTTCATGATCAGCGAACGCTGAATGTATCTTTATCAGTGAATGATAAAGTTCAGCTCTCGCTGAAGTCTTCTACTTGAAACTTCGTGTGAAATGGACAAGTCTTGTCTTCGCTGATATCCGCATCAGGTCACTAGTAGACTTAGTCACTCGTTCTTCAGCTTGGTCTTCGATTTCAGCTTTGAAATCAGTTATCGCGAGTCTTGTCTTTATGGATCATAAGCAAACCATTACAAGATGAACTTTCAGCGATCATCAGTGAAGCTAAACATGCTCAGGGCTCACTGATGTACATGCATCGCTGAAGTATAAATTAAAGCATGTGTTTTCCATCAGCGATACTAAACAGACTTAGTATATTTTCTTAGATGGTGAAACACTGATACATATTGTTTACTTTTTTCACTAAATAGTTTTAAGAGTCATTATCAAATCACTGAAGGGTTTGGATCAACAACTTCTTGTCTTTGGCACCACGAACCAAATCCGAACAACCTGTGATTTAAAAAAAATCATTAAAACTCCGATAACATAAAGATTAAAGAACACACGAAGAAATTTGGCATCACAGCAGAACCTATATTATACCGTATCTAGAATGTGTCACCATGTTAGTTGTTAAGAACTTTAGATATTAGTGATCAACATTCTACCATGTTTGAACCATTAAAATCCATAGATTAAAAATTTAAGCTTGCTTCAATGTCATCCTCGAATGTTATAATAGAAGAAGGCAAATGATAACCACGATAATATTACCAATGTTACAACATCTCAACAGAGAAGACAACTGAACTAAAGCAAGTGAAATGAGAACTTAGGGCAACAATCATATGTTCTAAAGCACGTAAAAATTGCAGGAATTAAGTCAAAAAATCATTACCAAATAAAGGTTTGCATCTAGCAAGATTGCAGGCCACACGATCGTCTTGGTATTTCCTGTGCCAATTAATTCAAACAAATTCTGACCAATTCTAAGTTTAACACCAAGGTTACGCCGGTTAGACCCAACCCAATCATTGATCCAAATATTTTACCACAAACTATATATACTCGCTACAATTGCAATAGATAGAACCAGTTTAGGAAGAATCTAGCTACAAATGTATATTAAGTTTCTACAACCATTGGGTTTCGGACTGACCTTACCAGAGGCTTCACCAGACTTTTTACTTGTTTGATGTATATGTTTCAAGAAAACTAACGTGCTTTCTTTTATCAGTTCCTAGGTTCAATTTTCAAAATTAGTAATTTTTTTACTATATATATACATGTGTGTGTGTAAAATTCATTTGTAAATAATACCCGATGTTCATCTTCAACCAGTTCTTCAATTCAAGCAGAATTAATTTTCAATATCTAACAGAATTTTGAGTGTATGCACGTTCTAAAAGGGCATACACAAGACGAACGGTTCTATGCAGACATAATTAATTAATTTCTTGCTTCATTGTTAGATCATCTCCCACAGCTATGTTAAAATAAAAATAAAAATAGATTTTAGCAATTTTTTGTTCCAACAACTATGCTATCTTGTATGCTAAAATAGAAAAAAGATGAGAGAGAAGGTAAAATCCATATTTAGAGAAATTTTCCTGTATGCTACAATTAAAGAAAATATGAAAGAGAAATAATATTTTATTCATTCCACCAATAAGATACATTTGAATTAAAAGGTTAAGGAGAGAGAAATAATATTTTACTAATATATTGATTATTTTAATATTTTAATTAATACTACAATCTCTAAAATAAAATAGCTATTGGAGTTGGATGTAAGTTTTTTTAGAGATTTTAACTTTTAATACTTTATTTTAGAAAAAAATATACATAGTTGTCGGATATGTTTTTAGTTAATTGTTTGCAATCAATTAAGTTAATTTTGTATTTATTTCAATTAATTGTGAATTAATTGAGAATGAGAATATGTTATAGAGGAAATCCACCAACACAATGTAGATGAAGTAACTTTAATTTGTGCTCATTAAGAATCTGCAAATCGATGGACAACATATATATATATATAGGGGTGGTATTTTTTGCAAACCAATATATTTGTACAAACTATGCAACTAATGTAAATACCATAGGATCAATTGATGGACGATTGTGATTAATCCGGTGGCAATCATTGTAATTAGTAGGTATTTTTGAATTAATTTCATACACAAAACCCCATGTGCAAGGGTATATTGGTCAAAACAAAAAATCTATTCATTTAATCCCTTTCTCTCTCCATTTATCACGGATTGCATTTATCATTTACCATTTCTCTCTCATCCCCTCTACCAAAAAACCATCCATAGTTTCATGATTTCTCTCTTTCTCCTCTACCAAAAAAACATACGCAGACTTCATGAGAAATCGAATCCGTCGCCGGCAACAGGCGCCACCTCCACCGCCAGTCGCTGTCCACCACCGCCAAACGCACCACCACCGCTGGCAACATGCACCACCATCGCCGCTGTCCACCACCACCGCCGCCGCCGCTGTCCACCAAATCCACCGCCGCCGCCGCCGTTGGAAACAGGCACCACCACCGCCGCTGTCCACCACAGTCACCACCGCCACTGCCGCTGACCACCATAGTCACCACCACCACCGCCGCTGTCCACCACATTAACCACCACCATGATTCAAGATTCAAGATTTCTGGGTTTATGATTCAAAGATTTCTGGGTTTATGATTCAAGATTCAAGATTTCTGGGTTTATGGATTCAAGATTTCTAGGTTTATGATTCAAGATTCATGATTTTTTGGGTTTTGTCTTCATTATTTTTGTGTTCGTGATTTTTGGGTTTTGCTAGATTTTTGGGTTTTGCTAGATTCATGATTTTTGTGTTCATGAAGATTTTCTGGGTTTTGTCTTCATGATTCAAGATTTATGGGTTTTCTGTTCATGATTGAAGATTTCTGGATTTTGTCTTCATGATTCAAGATTTCTGGGTTTTTTTATGATTTCTGGGTTGAAATATCATGGTTGTTGATGGTATATGAATTAAAAAATCAAATCCCTACAAAAAAGGGATTACCATAATTAAACCGTGATATATTAAAAAAAATTAAACAAAATTACTTAAGAGCCCTTCTGTTAATATATTAATTAATAATTAATTTTAATTAAATTAAATGAAATGATTGGTTAAGAAGTGGTTTCTATAGTTTCTACAAATGCATTGGTTTGTAAAAGAAACCTCCCCTATATATATATATATATATATATATATATATATATATATATATATATATATATATATATATATATATATATATATATATATATATATATATATATATTATGTAATGCAGAATGATCCCAATGGTCTTCAAACTAATATGTATACATATAGAACGATAATCAAATGAAAACCACAAAAAATGTTACAAACCCGTAAAAACTAATATAAAAATATATTTTTATATGATTTTTTTCATTAAAACCTATGATTTAATATATTGTTTCACATATGTTCATGTTCACCTTGTAAAAAGATTACTTGTGATTTTTTTTTGATTCACCTAGTAAAATAAAAAATACACGTAAAAAATATCCACATGATGAAAATCCATGTAATATTATCATATTATGAAACAAATATATGTGAAGCAAAATCTTTTAAATCCTAACATTTTATAAAAAAATATCATGTTAAAAAATATTTTTTACCGATTATGTAATATATTTGTGCTTTTATTTGATTTAACCCTTTTATTTATATATATATATATATAGAGAGAGAGAGAGAGAGAGGACCCTGAATAAATAGTTAAACTTCAATTGAGTCATGCATACAAGTAATATCTGTTGACTCATTTGTTTAATTTATATGAATTAAAACATGGTAATCACTACTTAACATCATGCCATCCACATTCTAACTTCTTCAACTCCCCTAATTCTCTCTATATATATACATCCCTAAGCTAATTCATCCTTATTTACCCAAATCTTTCTAAGGGAATTACTCACGTTATGTCGACTGAGATGATTAACGATACCCTACAAAAAGAGAGACAGATTTCAGTCGATCCAATTTCCATGAAACAAATCGTCGAATATCCAACTCGATCCACCAATAAGCCATTACCATCGTTACCAATAAAGAACAAGTTTCTTAGCACCAGCCTCCCAACTTCGGCTTGTTCATCTCCTCGTGGGGTCGTTCCAAACACAAAAGGCGTCAAAGATCATGACCAACAACTCGAAGCTTATTTAACCCATCAACACTCCATAGCTCTCTCTCGCCTTCTTTGGCTTCGCGAGAACCACTTGCAACGAAGCAAGTCTTGTGGCGAAGGAAGACCCTCCGGAGCCTATGATGAGTTTGACATCTGTCGTTCTACCAGCAAATCTAACACTGTTAAGAGTGTTAGTGCTGGTAGCACGCCCAAAGGTCAAACCACATCAGATGGTGATCAGTACAAAAGAATCACCACTGAAACAAAGAAACATAACGAGGATGATTTCAAATGTGGCGCTCTTTGCTTATTCTTGCCAGGGTTCGGCAAGGGTAAGCCGGTGAGAAGCAAACGAGAAGAAATCGGACACGTGATCTCCCAACGGGTGTCTCTAGAGAAATTCGAATGCGGATCTTGGAGATCATCGGGGATTTTTAATGTTGATGGTGGAGGGAGTGGTGGTTCATCCAACCGCTACTTCGATTTGCCATTGGAGCTTATTCAAACAAGTGGGAACGATTCCAGTTTGCCCGTGAGTTCGGCCTTCGTGTTCGACAAGGATGTGAAAGGAGTTTTGAAGTCGACAAAAGAAAGAAAATCAAATGATTTTCGTAGTCGTCACGTACGGTTTTCGACATCTTCGCCAACCACATCGCCGTCTTCGTGCATCACACCCCGCATGCGCAAGGCTCGAGACGACTTCAATTCATTTTTAGAAGCTCAAAATGCTTAATTAAATAAGACCGAATAATTAATATACGAAGATATATTTATTACATATAAACCATAAGTCGCGATCGTGTTTAATATAATTAACCTTTGGTTTTTGTGTCATGAATCGGATCCCGATCTATTAATGACTTTGTGGATCAAGACTGACGATGGATCCAAGTCTTTTACTGTCAATGTTTGGGCCAATTTAAATCAAATTCCAACCGGTCTTACTTTCTTGTTTCAATATTTATACTAATAATTATATATGTGGGGTCTAGAAAGACCATAAAAGATTTTCAGGTTTGACTCGCTTAATTACCCCGTTAAGTGTTTATGGTGAATATAAAATTTCAAGAAACTGTATAAGTTATGTTTATTTTAAAGTGTTGTCCGAGCCGTAATAAAACTTTTGATCTCATTAAGGATCGATGTGTTATAGAGTCGTTTTTTTAAAGAAAGAGAGAGATTAGGATAGAAATATAGAAAGGTCAAAAAGTAGGGGGTTCGTGGTTCGGTTAGGGCGGTTTAATATCCTAAACCAAAAACGAACCCGTAACGGTTGTTTAGAAAACGGTCCAACGGTTTTTAGGATCGAGCGGTTTGACTATCTTTCAGACCAGACCGCTCAAACCATCAAAACGATCTGACTTAACTTGATTTGACCGGTTTAAGTGATCCAACGTTTTTTTTAAGCCATACCAAAAAGAAACTGTTTGCTCAAAATTTACAACAGAACTTAAACGAAAATAGAAAAAAGATTGAGTTTATTATCTCTACATTATCAATATTTTTAAAACAAATTCCATCAAAACCGAACATACTTTATTTCGAATCATATCTTTAAAATATACTTTTAAAACCTACATTTTGGCATCTTCAAAAAAAAAACATTTCAAACAAAAAATTACACTTCAAGAAATATAATGTATTAAAAAGTTAAAATAAGTTACATTTTTGTCTACAAATTATCGCATTTCCCTTAATTATATTATAGATTTATAGATATATTAGGTCTCCAAAATTGAGTTTTAAAAATAAAAGAAACAAACTGTGTTCAGTAAAAAAAAGGTATTATTTTTTTCTTTCATTTTCTTCTAACACATAGTAACTAGTATTATGCCTATCCGTTGATCGGGTACACGACATAAAACTCCCATGCAAACTCCCAGTCGAACCCAAAAATGGAAAAGCCATAAACAAAATTAGGGAAATCATCATCCATCTTACGTGCAAATAGAAAAAACAAAACCCCACTAAAATGAACATAATGTATATGAAAAAGGTCAGTTCTTTAACATGCAATTACGATACGGGGCGGGTATTCGTCACTAAATTAATTATCATTATTGAAATGTCAAATATGTCATTTAATAATAAATATAGACATATATTCACATACATTTCTTTAAACACGCACTATATACGTATATTAAATATTAAATAAAATAAATTTGATGTAGGTCGGATTAGGGGCGGGTAACGTCATCCCCGACCCCGCTTCGGGTATGAAAATGAATCCTCGTCCATCACCCGTCAACTCGGGGAATCCCCGTCCCGTTAGGGTTGGGTACCAACGGGTAAATTTTCCATCTCTACATGCAATGCACATCCTGTACGTACATGAATATGGCAAAAGTGTGGCTCCAAATGACAGATTTGATGAGCCATATCTCAACCCCATTGTACCGTAGTCTTCTGGAGAAACTCTGCATGAGAGGTGAACTTTGTGTGAATATAAAGCCATAGATAAGAAAGAAAAAGGAGTTCATAAAGTTTAAATGGTTAACAAAAATGTAACAACATAAAGTAATTAAGACAATATGGAAATTAGAACATACTCTTGTTGGAAGAGGAAATTGCTACTTACAGATCGATAATGGATATATAAAGATCTATGAATGCCAAAGGAAGTAAATAACAACCCACAATCTCTGAAAGAATAAGTCAGTAGAAATATTAAGGATATATCTCTTTGAATACCTTTGCAAGCGAAATAGTGCATTACCAACAATTGTCTCCTCCGACTTATTATCAAGAGGACCTGAAACCTGTATGGATATCTCTCTCTCTCTCTCTCTCTCTCTCTCTCTCTCTCTCTCTCTCTAGCAGTAATGGAGAAGGGTACAAAGGGTGCCCAGGATATTTGAAGTGGTTTTAGAGAGAATAGACATTGATAAACGAGCAGATGGTTTCATCAAGAACTTAAGGAGCCAACTTAAGATTCAACGTGCAGAGTCAATCAAATATTTCCAGGAGATGATAAGCAGAGTACTTGAATCTAAGTTGCAGTAAAAAACAGTTATTGGATTCGATTGATTGTTAAACGATTACAAATAATAAAGAAAGACTTATTATTTACTTCTGTCTTTCGTGTACAATAAAGTTTCAATTTATTCAAGTAATCAAGGATCATTACTTGCAGTTTTGGTCAAGGGAGGTGCTGATTTGAAGAAGGATTCACCATCAAAACCTTTAAAAGGTAACCTCTGAGCCCTTAATCCTTGTTCTGATTTGGGAGAATGTCATTGTGCGGTTTTTGGTTTTGAAAGAGGGATTAGATGAGTTTAATCCAACAAGGAAATGGGTTTTTGGATGTATAATCCTTGTTTTAAGAGTGCCTTGCATGTTTAGCAATTTTTTTAAGAGCTTAAAATTGTTGGAATCAGGTTTAATCGTGATTTAATGCATTTTCTCATTTCACTTTATGTGACATACCGGTAATCGCTCAACCCCAGGTATGATTCCGGGAGAGGATCCGAAATAGTGGAGTCCGGAAGTGAGGATCCGGGGTGGGATTCCGGAATAGTGGAGTCCAGAAGTAAGGATCCGGAGTGGGATTCCGGAATAGTGGAGTCCGGAAGTGAGGATCCGGAGTGGGATTCCGGAAGTGGAGTCCGGGAGTGGAGCCCGGGAGTGTGAGTCCGGAACTCTGGTTTCGGATTGGAGAGTTCGAGTTAAGCTGCTACTTAAGACTTCCTAAGGTCTTAGGCCAGTACACTTGAAGAGCAAGGATAATCTTGAAGACTTGATCGGCAGGATCTCTTGAAGATGTGGAAGACTTGATCTGCAGGATCTCTTGAAGATGTTGAAGATATGATCGGCAGGATCTCTTGAAGATGTTAAAGACTTTATCTACGGGATCTCTTGAAGATGTTGAAGATATGATCGGCAGAGAATTCCTTAAGAAAGAATTCTTGAAGATATCTTCAAAGAGATCCTAGGCCAACAGTTTACAACAGGTATATTCCACTTTATCTGCAAAATATATTTGGGATATCTTGCAATGACAGAGATATAATCTGAGGATCAGAAAAAGGGTCTTTGGATTTTTTATCTCTTTCAAGATAGTTCAACTTCAACATACAGGTCAACGCTTCAAGACAAATGTGCAAAGATAAAAGTACATCTCAGTACTTTTCAGAAGACCTGCTTCCATCTTGCCTTCCAAGCTCTGCTTGACAAGTGTCCATGCATTTAATGCATGAGGCACTATATAAAGAGGTCATCTCCTTCCTTGCAACCTCACCAGTTTACAGACTCTCAAGCTTTCAAGTGCTGGCATTTTTCTCTCTCAGAAGTTCATTTGTTTTCTTAGTGTTTTACAATTGTTCTTATTCTCTGTGTGGCTTTATGTTAGATTGTTTAAGCAGATTTTATCTGTTTTGTTCCGCAACAATCTTTAAGTTTTCTATGTGTAATTCTTGATTTTAAATCAATAAAGAATTAATAATGTGAAAAATTTTGTGTATTGTATTCAACCCCCCCCCCCCCCCCCTTCGACAATACTTGTCTACCATTGCTAATCCATAGCTGGGACCAACAAGTGGTATCAGAGCAGGTCAGTTTAATCTAATAAACTTGATCTGATCTGCAATGGCTTCATCTTCCTCTTTAAACAATGTTTCTTCTCAAAACTCAAATGTTGGATCATACGAAAATGGCTCCATAGCCAAACCACCAAAGTTTAACCCTAATAACTTCTCTCTGTGGAAAAGTCGTATGATGCTCTTCCTAGAAGGAGTTGACAGCAGATATCCTACTATACTCCATGAAGGATCTCTTGTCCCTAGAGTTTGGGATCGTTATAATGCTAAAAACAAAGATGAGGATGGTGATGATTCTTCTTCTGATGAGGAAGAACGAACACCTGCTACTGGGAGATACATTGTAAAGAACCCCAGTAAGTACACTGATGAAGACAAGCGTCTTGTAGCTCTTGACACTAAAGTCAGAGCCATCATTGCCCTCTCTTTGCCTGACGAGGTTTATCATTCTCTTGTGTACTTTTCTACTGCTAAGAAAATGTGGTCCACCCTATGTGTTCTTTATGAAGGTACTTCTGAAGTGAAAAAGAGCAAAAAGATCGCTCTTGTTCGAAAATATGAACTGTTTTCTCATGAAAAGGAGAATCTCTTTCTGATTACTATAACCGTTTTAACGGTCTGCTTAATGATCTTAAGTTGCTGGGTCGCATTTATGACAACGAGGAAGTCTTATGCAAGTTTATGGATTGTCTTCCTGATTTCTGGGAAAACATCTGCACATGCATTAAGACAACCAAGGTCCTTAATCATATGCCTCTCACTGTTCTTTATGGTACTCTCTTTAACTTTGAACAAACCAAGCTCCAAAGGAAGTCTGTCATTAAAGACATCAAGAGCTCTTCTCTAGCTCTTGTTAGTGACTCTTCCAAAAGATCTGTGTGCATTCCTAGAATCACATATCCTTCTGATTCTGACCATGATAGTCAGGAAGATACCAATGATCATTCGGAGGCATATCTTAGTGATGCTGATGATGAAGGTGAGGAAACCCCTGTTGACCAACTGACAGATGGCATGGCCATGCTGGCAGGTTACTCTAAACCTAGATCCCGTTTCTCTTCTGGTCAATCTAAATTTTCTAGAAAATCTCCTCAAAATTTCCCCAAGCACTCTTCAACTGATAAATCAAATGAGGAATGCTTTAAATGTGGGCAGAAAGGTCACTTTGCCTCTGAGTGCAGAAGCAAACTCTCTGAAAGATCTAAGAACTCTTCTTCTGGCCGTTCTCTTTCAAAATCTAGCAGATCCAGACCTGATTCAAATTTATCTTCCTCTAAAAAATTTGGCCAATCTGTTTCCTCTGAGAACTCTGAACGTGCTGAAAAGTACAAGGCTAAATACAAAAGAGAGAAATGAAATTCTTTCCAAAAAGGGAAAGGGTCTGCTGGCTGAGTCTCATGACTGGGCAGATGAACCCACATCTGACAGTGATAAGGACATGGCCAATATTTGTTTCATGGCAAAGATTGATGACATCAATGACTGTGAGGAAACTCCTTCCACTCTTGCTCTAGTCTCAACAGGATGCTCTCCCTTTCACTCTCTTACTGATGCTGAAAAGATTGAAGCTTTTGACTCTTTAACTGTTGACTTCCATGATGCTAAAGATGCTAAGAAAAAGGCAAATGCTCAAATAAAATCTCTCTCCTCTCAACTTCAAATCTGTTTTTCTCAACTAAAACATTTTGACAAAATCAAAGTTGAGCTTGAAGATCTGAAAACCATAAACTTTACACTTGCTAAAGAGAAAAATAAGATGTTCAAAAGACTTAAAGAGGAACAAGAAACTGTGAAAAAGTGGACTAACTCTTCTAAGAATTTGGAAAAGATTTTTAAAGACCAAATGAACTGTGATGACAAATCTGGACTTGGCTTTGGCAAAATGGACATTGACTCTTCCTCAAATGTTCATACTTCCACTTCCTTTGTGCTTCCTCCTTTCTATGAGTCTTCTGAACACCATTCAAGTGATACTCAGTCAATGAACTCTGTTGATCTTTCTGAAGCCTTGAAGTTTGGGATGTTCATTAAAGCTAAAGGTGATGCCTCAACTTCTGAAGTTGAAGAAGCTCAGGGCTCTAATGACCTTCCCAAACCTATTCATGAGCTGATGAAATCCTTACACATAGATGAAGCCTCTTCCTCTGAACCTAAGCCTTCAAATATCCCTAAGAGAGAACCTCAACCTCCTTCAAACAGATTTTCCACTTCTGACAAAGGGAAATCAGTTGCCAATTTCCATCCCAAAAGAAAAACTCCAAAGAAATATTCTGGTAACTCTTCCACCTTTCCCATTCCTAGATCTGTGCTTTTGAAAAAGTCAAATTCTAAAGAATCCTGTCATTCACCAACCCTCAATCCTTACAAAGGAATTCTAGGGACCACACCTATTGGTTCATCCTCTTCAGCCAAGATCATAAAAATCAATGTGAAAGGTCCAAACAAGGAAAGTGGTCATAATGTTAAAAAGGTTTTTATCTATAGAAAATGCTATAACTGTGGTGACACTTTTCATGTGGCTAAAGATTGTCCTCTTGATAGAATGGACAGGAACTCGTCCAAAGATCTCTCTATTTCTTCTTCTCACCCAAAAGGACCCATCTCCAAATGGGTACCAAAGAACTAATTTTTCTGTGACTGCAGGTTTATGGACATCAACAAATCTGGTATCTGGATAGTGGATGTTCACGTCACATGACTGGAAACAAATCTCTTCTTGTTAACCTCGTGACTGCTAAAGGACCATCTGTTACCTTTGGCGATAATTCTCGAGGCAGTACTAAAGGCTACGGAACTCTCTCAAATGGTTCTGTCACCTTTAATAAAGTCGCTTATGTTGAAGGCTTGATGCACAACCTTTTGAGCATAAGCCAGCTGTGTGATCTCGGTTATAAAGTAATCTTTGAACTGTCCATTTGCACGGTGGTTGACAAAGACATGAAAGCTGAACTTTCCGGGTACCGAAAAGAAAATGTCTATGTTATAGACATGGGACAGAGTTCATCTTTTGGAACAAATATCTGTTTTGTCTCTGAAAACTCTGCCAAGATCAGCTGGCACTGGCACAAGCGTCTCTCTCACCTCAACTTCAAGACCTTGAACTCTCTCTCCTCTAAAGAGCTCGTGTCTGGAATGCCAAAGCTGACCTTTGTGAAAGAAAAGCTGTGTGCTGCTTGTGAGAAGGGAAAGCTCACAAAATCCTCATTCAAATCCAAGCAATGCTTCTCCATCTCTCAACCCCTTCAGATGCTTCACATGGATCTGTGTGGACCAGTCAGCACTCCAAGCCTTGGAGGAAGAAGGTACATTCTTGTTATTATTGATGAATTTACACGTTACACTTGGGTGTTTTTCCTAAGGTATAAAAGTGATACTTCTGAAGAAATCATAAAGTTCATCAAAAGATCTGAAGTGATGAATGGGCAGCTGGTGAGATCAGTAAGGAGTGACAACGACACTAAATTCAAAAACAGTGTTTTGGATGACTTCTTCACTGAAAAGGGCATCTCTCAGAATTTTTCAGCTGTACGGACTCCACAGCAAAATGGTGTGGTGGAGAGAAAGAACAGGACGATGTGTGAAACTGCCAAATCCATGCTGAGTGAATCTCACTTGCCGACATATTTTTGGGCTGAGGCAATTAATACTGCATGTTTTACCCAAAATAGGTCTATTATTGTAAAAAGACATAATAAGACTCCCTATGAAGTATTTTATGGTAGAAAACTAAACATCAGTTTTCTTCATGTCTTTGGGTGTGTATGCTATATATTGAATGACAGAGAGAACTTGGGCAAGTTTGATCCTAAAGCAGATGAAGGCATCTTTATGGGTTATTCTCTCACCTCCAAAGCTTTCAGGGTCTACAACCTTAGGAGAAAATGTATTGATGAATCAATACATGTCAAGTTTGATGACCTCAAGGTATCATCCCTTTCCTCAGATGATGATGAATTAAATAGTTGGATCACCTCGTGCATCGGTGATGTTTCTCTTCTCCACCTAACCCAACTATTCCTATACCTTCTCCTCAAAATCCTACCTCTCAAGATAATAACCCTTCCACATCCTCACATCCTTCCTCAAACCAAGAAGAAAATCCTCTGCCGATCCAAACTTCCCAAAATCAAAATTTTCTTCAAAACACCAATCTCTCTCATCCCTCAAATATCCCATCATTAAATCCACCGAATCTCCCATCCTTCCATCCTGAAGATCTAACCTCCACATCTCATCCACAACCTTCCTATCCTCCAACTTTGCCTCCTGCCATAAAATAGACCAAGGATCATCCAATTGATCAAATAATTGGTGATCAACAAGCTGGTGTCCAAACCAGAAGAGGAGTAGGCAACATCTGTCTCTATGTGAACTTCTTGTCCCTTATAGAGCCTAAGAAGGTTGAAGATGCTCTAACTGATCCATGTTGGATCACTACCATTAAAGAAGAACTATCTCAGTTTGAGAGAACAAGGTCTGGAGACTGGTTCCTCGTCCTCCCAGAAAAACAATTATAGGAACCAAGTGGGTCTTCAGAAACAAGATGGATGAAGACGGCACGGTCATCAAAAATAATGCCAGGCTGGTTGCTCAAGGGTACAGGCAAGAAGAAGGAATTAACTATGACGAAACCTTTGATCCAGTTGCCAGACTTGAAGCAATCAGAATCTTCCTTGCTCATGCTGCATACAAGAACTTCAGAGTCTTCCAGATGGATGTCAAGAGTGCCTTCCTGAACGGAGAACTAGTTGAAGAAGTCTATGTGAAGCAACCTCCTGGATTTGAAGATCCATCTCATCCTGACTATGTGTTTATATTGGATAAGGCTCTCTATGGCCTTAAACAAGCTCCTCGTGCCTGGTATGACACTCTAGCAGACTTTCTTCTGAAGAACAAGTATACTCGGGGTAAGATTGACAACATTTTTTTCATCAAAAAAAACTCAGGTAATCTTATTCTTGTTCAAATCTATGTGGATGACATCATTTTTTGTGCCACCGATGAATCACTGTGTGATGAGTTTGCCTCTCTCATGATGAGTCAATATGAGATGAGCATGATGGGGGAGCTAACATTTTTCTTGGGTCTCCAAGTAAAACAATCTTCTGAAGGTATCTTTATAAACCAAAGCAAATACATTCGTGATCTTTTGAAAAAGTTTCAATTTGATACCTGCTCCCCCATGAAAACTCCTATGGCACCACTTCTAAAACTTGATGCTGATACAGCTGGTGTATCTGTTGATGTAACCAAGTTTAGAGGTATGATTGGGTCACTTCTTTATCTTACTGCTAGTAGACCTGATATTATGTTTGCTACTTGTCTGTGTGCGCGTTACCAAGCCAATCCTAAGGAATCTCATTTGGTTGCGGTTAAACGCATCTTCCGGTATCTGAAAGATACCATGAATCTGGGTCTTTGGTATCCCAAAGACTCAGGTTTTGATCTAATGGGTTATTCAGATTCTGACTTTGCAGGATCAAAAGTTGATAGGAAAAGCACTACTAGAAGCTGCCAACTCCTTGGTGGTAAACTTGTTAGCTGGTCAAGCAAGAAGCAACACTCAGTCTCCACCTCCACGGCTGAAGCTGAATATGTTGCTGCTGGTAGCTGTTGTGCTCAAATCTTATGGATGAAGAATCAACTGAGGGACTACAATCAAATCTACTCTCAAGTCCCAATACTGTGTGACAACTCCGGTGCAATTGCCATTGCAAACAATCCGGTGCTTCACTCCAGATCCAAGCACATTGATATTCGGTATCACTTCATAAGAGATCACATCTCCAAAGGTGATATTGAACTGCATTTCATCCCCACCGATCTTCAACTGGCGGCGGATCTCTTCACAAAGCCTCTAGAAGAAGCTCGGTTCAAGTTTCTCTTAGGAGAACTTGGTATGTTAAATTTAGATGTATAGTAAAATTAAAAAATATATATATATATATATATAAAAAGGGAAAAAGAAAATAGAAAAGTCAAAAAAAATATTACTGTGTCTATTATTTTATCAGTTAGAAACTTTAAATACTGATAAAATATTGGGTACAAGAAAAGTCAACCCTCCTCCAATTTTATCCTTCATCTTCTACCCTCTCTCTTTTTACCATTCTTCTCTCACACAACAAACACAATTTTTTACCCTTCTCAATCCACGTCATCTAAATCTCAACCATCCAATTTCTTTTCTATCCACCATTACCTTTCATCTCAACCCTTCATTTTCCATCTCCACAAACACACCCTACTATCCTATTTTTTTTTACCCTCAAACAAAAACACCCTATTCTATCCTAGAATAATTGTTTTTACCTTCTACTTACATCCTATTTTCCCATCTCCTCTATATAATTCAGTTCCTTCTTTTCTCCATTCTCACCTCTTCACCATCACTCCATCTCCTCTTGGCCACCACCGCCGAAGACCATCTCGACCAAAGAGCATCTCCACCGAAACCAAAGAGCATCTCCACCACCACCGAACAGCCCCTGTCGGCTGTCTCCCCACCGCCGACACCACTTGTCGGCTGCTGCCCAACCACCGACAGCGCTGCTTCTCCCGCAGACGCCCACCCCCTCCGCTACCCTCAACGGCTGTCGATCAACGCCCCAGCAGCTCCTTCCCGCCGACGCTACCTCCCACCGACACCTTTGTCGGTTGCCTCCCTACCGCTGACGACACATGCTCACTCCCCCTACCCACCGAAGTGCGTGCTCACTCCCCCCACCCACCGACGTGCATGCTCACTCTCTCCCCCACCCCGCCCACCGACGTGCATGCTCTCCCCCCCCACCCCGCCGACGATACCTTACCCCTCCCATTTTTCGGCCGAGATTTTAACACCCCACCCCCCCCCCCCAACCAAAACCCACCCTTCCCATTAATCTCATTTTTTTATAAGACTCTCTTTCTTCTCTCTCTCTCCTACCTAAACCCTAAACCTATCATCTCCCATCACACTACACCTCCTATGTCTTATTACCCAACATACTTTTCCTTTCCTTATTACCCATCTCTACCCCACTATAAATACCCCATCTCCATCTCTCATTTCTTCACACCTCTCCATCTTCTCTCATCTCTTCTCTCCATTTCTCAAGATGGCATCCTCTTCTTCTCCTCCCAAACTCACTCATGCAGACTTAGTCTTCAACACTTGCAATCATCTTGCAAGATTTGCTAATGACCCGCAACATCCAGAACACATCACAATCTCCTTTTTTCTTCAAAAGTCTCCTCTCCAATATGCCTTCACCAAAAGCATCAAAATGAGCAAAATGCTTCTTGGAAATTTCTGGATTTCTTGCTTCTATGAAGAAGCCAATGCACAAATCAAGGCTTCCATCCTTTCTAATGCTGAACCTGATCTTAGCTTTGGGGTTGAAGACATTCGGTCTGCTCTACATCTTCCAACTTTTCCTTCTTATGAAAAGTTTCCTCTAGGCAAAGATGCTACATCTCTTTTGGACATTGAACATGGTGAGGTGGTTAGTGCAATCCAGTACGAACCCAAAGAAGGTGATAAAGGGCCTGCAACTCTCATGCGCAAAAACATGGGTCCGGTATGGAACTTCTTCTTTACTCATATCCTTTTATGCCTTAGTCATAAAACAAGTGGTTATGACCAAGTTCCATCTTATGCCACCAAGCTTGCCCATGCACTTATGTTTCAAAGAAGGATAGATTTGGCTAAATATTTCTTTAATGAAATAATTAGTGTAATCGACAGTACCAAGAGGCCACATGTAGCCTATCCTAGATTTCTATCTCTCATCATTTCCCACAAGATGGTTGGTGATCTTGAAGCTGATCAAAAGTCCGCCACTCCTAAATTTGTGTATGACTACTCTCCTCCAACAGTCACCAAGCTAATTCTGCAACGCGAACAGGATGGAACCACCATTCTTCCAGGTATGTCTTCTTTCCTTAACTCTCCCAATCTGCAATGAGGAGATGCCCGGGACCCTAGTCCTATTGTGGCTTCCTCCAATGTACTGGACCATCCTCACCCTACCCGAGTGAAACCGGCAAGCAAATCCAAAAAATCTAAATCTTCCGGTAGCTCCGCACTCGCTTCTATGACTATGCCACCAAAATCACCTTTGGTGGCTACCCAAGTCAACACCCCTTCCAAGAAGCGGAGTCACTCCTCATCCCCCCTTAAGTCTCATCCAAAGAGGCATAAGGATCCTTTGAGGGCCATAACCACACATCCAGCAATAGATTCTCCACAATCTGAAGCTGTTGAAATTGTCCCTACCAGGCCCAGGGAATCTGCTGGCCCCTTAGCTAGCTCCTCCGTCTCCTCCCAACAGGTTTCGGTTGAAAATTTGGAGACCCACAATGCTCCTTCTTCTACCAACTTCTTGGTGGATGAAGATGACTTGGGCCTCTCTCCAGCCCAAGGTGCTGCTTTCTCACTGCACGGCCTATCACCCGATCGTCCTGCGATCGATGATGTTTCTACATGACCCACTACGGGTCATCCATGTTTACTTGATTTTCTTGTTAAAGATTCTCTAGAGGATCTTCCCGCTTCTGCATATCGGCATCACTCACCGACTACCACCGAAGAAGTTCAGTTGTCTTCATCCAATGACAACTCCTCTGCAAGCTTCCATGGCTCACCTCCTCCTCTTGTCTTCACGCCTCCTGGCCCCCCTCTACATGAAGAAATTGAGCATTCAAGCTCTTATGTTGCTCACTCATCTACAAGTCTACCACCTTCTGGAGATCCTATCGTTGACATGTTGGTGCCATCCTCTCCTCCATCTTCAAGGTATCTTCCTCATCATCCTCCTACACCTACTCATCACAGGTATGCAGCTCCCTTCACTAGATATGTCTCCAAAGCAAGCCAACTTGAATCCATCCAGGGTTCCCTCTCTGGCTTACACTCTCAGCTTCAGTCTCTCCTAGACTCCAATGCCATTCTCACCCTCTCTATGACTTCTATGAAAGCTGCTTCAGATGCTCGTGATCAAGAAATTATTAGACTCCAGTCAGCAATTCAAAGCCAAGAAAACCTAAATAATCAGCTCCTTGGTGGTCTTATCTCTCTTCACCAAAGGATGGATGCTCTTCCAGCCGCTCAGGCTAGGGTCCTCACTCACTTTGCTGATGTTGTCTGGTCTCGTGAACTATGGGCCGTTGAGGGGGAGAAAGGACCAGAAAGACTTTCCAGCGACCAACCGGGTCCATCCGACCGAACGGGTCAATCTGACATGTCGGGTCCATCTGACCCATCTAAATCGGTACAAGCTGGTCCACCTGCTCAGGGGGAGCAAACTTTTGAACATGCAGGTACACTTGTTTAGGGGGAGCAATCTGAGTTCTCCAAAAAGTTAGCATGGTGCAAGAAGAAGTTACTTGGAAGGACCAGTATCTCTAAAATCGTTGAAGCCAAACTGGCTACTCACAAAGAATCACAGGATGTCTATGTGATACTTACCCGGGCTGACAACTCCATCACACCGGTAAGATTTCATGACCTTGATTCTTATGGTATGTTAGAATGGTATGAAATTGATGAATGTCTTCAAGGTTCAAAAAGTCCGAACAAATTTGCTGCAACCATGTATATCAGAGGACTTTTTGACAATCTAATAAGATAAGGAAAGAATTCCATCAAACCATCTTCCAAGATCTTGCTGCAATAGGAATTCTTCCTGATCTCAAGAACCTGAATCTAAAGCCCCCCTCATTCCCCATCAGAAAATCTCCTTCTGTGATCCACAGACCGTATCCGGGCATTTTCTTCAACAATGCCCAAGGCACACAACAATTCTTCCGACATGAGCAGATATCTATTGCTGACTCTATCTTCCTTGAAGCCATCCTTGTCATTGCTCCTAACACCCCTCAACTACATCATGCCATCCTAGCTGAACTTCAGAAAAGGAAGAATTGATCATCTTTTTATTTTATATGCTTCTGATATGTACTTGTAAACTTAAGTTATTGCTCTTTCAAGTTTTCAATACAAGTACATTTTTGTTAATAGTTTGTACAGTATACTTTACCATTTCTTTTTACTTGTAAATGTCGGATACAATAAAAAAATCCAAAAAGAACAAAAAGAATGGACTATGTGAAAAGAACCCAAAAGAGTAAACAAGGGTCAAAATGAATTATTCAGTGTTTACTTCTCAGATTCTAAGTATGGATGTCATCCTCAAATAGGGGGAGATTGTTGGGTCACTTAAGATTTGAAGATGACCTCAGTCTTTCATTTTTACACAATTCATACTTAGAATAATTTTTATGTTCTTTACAAGCAGTTTAATTGTATAAAAATGTTCGGTGAAGTCGAAGATCAACCGAAGAAACAAAGTAGAAGTATATCTTCAAAGCGGATTGAAGATAGACTTCTCAACCAAAGATTAAGCTGCTACTTGAGACTTCCTAAGGTCTTAGGCCAGTACACTTGAAGAGCAAGGATAATCTTGAAGACTTGATCGGCAGGATCTCTTGAAGATGTGGAAGACTTGATCTGCAGGATCTCTTGAAGATGTTGAAGATATGATCGGCAGGATCTCTTGAAGATGTTAAAGACTTGATCTGCAGGATCTCTTGAAGATGTTGAAGATATGATCGGTAGAGAATTCCTTAAGAAAGAATTCTTGAAGATATCTTCAAAGAGATCCTAGGCCAACAGTTTACAACACGTATATTCCACTCTATCTGCAAAATATATTTGGGATATCTTGCAATGACAGAGATATAATCTGAGGATCAGAAAAAGGGTCTTTGGATTTTTTATCTCTTTCAAGATAGTTCAACTTCAACATACAGGTCAACGCTTCAAGACAAATGTGCAAAGACAAAAGTACATCTCAGTACTTTTCAGAAGACCTGCTTCCATCTTGCCTTCCAAGCTCTGCTTGACAAGTGTCCATGCATTTAATGCATGAGGCACTATATAAAGAGGTCATCTCCTTCCTTGCAACCTCACCAGTTTACAGACTCTCAAGCTTTCAAGTGCTGGCATTTTTCTCTCTCAGAAGTTCATTTGTTTTCTTAGTGTTTTACAATTATTCTTATTCTCTGTGTGGCTTTGTGTTAGACTGTTTAAGCAGATTTTATCTGTTTTGTTCCGCAACAATCTTTAAGTTTTCTATGTGTAATTCTTGATTTTAAACCAATAAAGAATTAATTAAGTGACAATTTTTGTGTATTGTATTCAACCCCCCCCCCCCTTTCTACAATACTTGTCTACCATTGTTAATCCATAGCTGGGACCAACATCTATTATTTACAAAAAAATTATATCATTAATTGAATAATATTTGCAGTAAATTAGACTTTTGGATTTTGTGTTTTCTATTTACTGTGTTAATTATAGTCGCTATTTTAAAATCGTTATACTTTAAATTAAGGTGGTCGTCACTTTGTTACATTTTTTGTCATTATAATTGCCATAACGAGTTAGTGACCAAAAGTATAATTATTTTAAAATAGGAGCTAGACTTGATAATAATTAACGACCGTAAGGACCAAAGTGTAATTTACTCTAATATTCTTTATGTAAATACATTAGTTATATATTCAAATTTTAAAAAATGGCAAGTGAACCCTATCGAATCCTATTTTGTACCTCCAAATTTGTTAATTTTGATTCCAATCCATTGTACCCCATTACCTACATTGTGTTAGTGGTGATGACATATCGAATTACGTATCAGGTTGTTTTATTTTAACTTAAGAACATAATATCATGTTTGAGTCTGATGGTCATTTTATAGTGTTGAATTACACATTGTGGCCTAAATCTAGGTTTCATAACTCTTTATAGGCTCGAAATCATGCTCAACATATGAACATATGGACATGTTCAAGTTAATAAAGTGTATGCTCGTCTGCCTTTGCTTGACTAGGAACTTTTTTTTAGCTTTACCGAGCTGAATCAAACATCAGTATTATAGAATTTGACTCGTTAGACTAAACAAGTTTTTATTGGTGTTCAAATTTGATTTTGTAGTGGTTGTCAAATACTTGAATTGTTAACATAATTATACCTAGAGATGTATAAAAAATTAAGTTGTGTTTGGGCCAAAAAAAACCATGATAGGTCAACCCGGGCCTCTATTTTGACTCACTAAAACAGGCACCAACACCAAAGGCCCAATAAAACATCTTTATATTATACCTATGAATTATTAAAATATTTAATTTGATAACAAAAAAATTGTTTTAACAATAATAATAATAATAATAGTTGTTTGGGCAAAATTTCACCAGTCTCGACCACGATCAAAACTCTAAGGACATTTACTTAACTTTACTTATAAACAAAGTCAAATCGTAAACCCTTTGTCTTTTGACAAAAGCTAAGATCTCACGTACCTCTCGACCTCGACCAACTAACGTACGATTCTTTTGTTATGTTTTCCTCATTTAATGCAGGTCAAAAGACATTCATGGCCAACGGACGAAACCGACAGAGCAGTTATGAACATTAAACAACAAAGACCGTTGCGACCGTTACTAGAAGAATTCATGAAGACATTAAATGCATTCGAAAACTATAAATATGAAGGCAAAATCATCATCGAAAAGAACGAACTTAGAATCACACACTGCGTACTCAAGAACATCTGAAGCAAAGAAATCTCTCTCAAGTGATCGCTCTCGACCAACAGTCTTAGCACATGACACACTAGTTTTACATTTGATACACTTGTTATTTTTACATTTCAAGTCATTTGTATTGTAATCATTGTATCCCCAACACCTGAAACAAAGGATTTCGCCCCTGTTTGGCGATCATAGTGCAACGACGACTTCCACAGTCGTCCGC
This sequence comes from Saussurea involucrata, assembly GCA_033807775.1. Lineage (NCBI taxonomy): Eukaryota > Viridiplantae > Streptophyta > Magnoliopsida > Asterales > Asteraceae > Saussurea > Saussurea involucrata. Next base: position 2,573,477 of record CM066318.1, read on the forward strand.
GGGATTTTTCCTCGTTGAGGTTTTTTTCGCGTCACCAAAATCTTTGTCTCTTTTACATTTTTTCCCTTTGTCGCAAGATTCCTTTCTTTAGTTATTAAGCTCCACAATCAACCTTAAGTTTTGGGCAGACGCAAGTACGTGAATGATTTGTTTGTGTTGGGTCCATCCTATTCTATATCAATATAAGTGAATGATTTGTTTATGAACATTGTGATGACTGAGCATTCCCTCCCCCAAAAGCAACCGCATTTATTATTATTATTATTATTATTATTATTATTATTTTATTCTTGTCTTAATTATTATTTACTATTTATAATTATTCATACTATTATTTATTATTTTTGTAATTATTATTTTGGTAGGGTTGCGTTCTCTCTACACATGCTTTCCCTTGCACTTCTGTACAGTGTTTATTCAATTATCACCCATAACTTTATATTGTGTTGTTCCTATCTATTATATTTTTTTAATAGATAGAATTTTCAACAAAAGATTAACTAGTAATTTTAATTATTTTTACAATTAATTTTCCCTCCCATATTCTTCAAAGTTATGATCAAACACACTTTCTTTTTTATTACAAACTATGAACCCTAAATGTCTAAACAATACAAAACTTAGAAGATTGAGAGAAAAGAACGTATTCCTCTAAAATTGAAAAGTAATAAAATGAATCAGATTGGGGTTAAGAGAGAGAAGACCCCATCTTTAAATATACCAGCCAAGTTTCACTTTTAGCCCTTGAAGTTCCTCTTAAATGTTGCGTTACCCTCTAAGCTAGAAACAATGTGAGGCACCGTCCAACATCTTCAGATTTGTCCACTTTTGATCTTGAACTTCAGTTTCCCTTTAAATCCATATCTACTAAATCTGAAACAATACAATTAAATCCAAACTCAAGATTGCACAAAATAAACATATTTAAACATCCGTCCTCAATCTTGACCTTTGAATAAATCAATCATTCTCAATTTTGAGCATAAAAATTTGTGTTGATTTATTCCAAGAGATTTTGTAAATATATCAGCAGAATTTTCAGCAGATGGAATTTTCGAAACTTTTAACACTCCCACACTAATTAGTTGTCGAACTTGATGAACATAAATTTCGATATGCTTAGTGCGTTCGTGAAAAACAGGATTATAGGATATTTGAATTGTTGATTTATTATCGCAAAACAGATTTACAGGAAGTAAATCTTTTATATGTAAGAGAATGAGAGAGAACAGGGAGAGAAAGGGAGCGAGAGAGTGGGGTGGGAGGGTTTTTGTGAGAGAGAGGAGAGAGCTCGGAACCTGGCAATGGAAGTACAACGATTTCGCTTCGAATCGGTTACCAAAGGTAGAGAGACCAGCAAAGGAGGTGTCTTTTTTGTTTTTCAACTTTCCAGTAGGATGGGAAATGCCGCATCTATGGAGATTATTCAAAAAGTATGGTGACATATCGGATCTCTACATGGCAAAGAAAAAACTGAAGAATGGTAAGGATTTTGGGTTTGTTAGATTCAGAAAGGGAGGCGATGAACTTGCCCTGGAGAAGAGTCTAAAAAGTATATGGATTGGTTCATTTAAACTCAGAATCTTTCGGGCGGATGATGGAAGAAATGGAGGAAGGAAGAACATTGATTCGATGCCAAAAACGATCAAAAATGGTAATAACGCAAGAAATGGAGGTAATATAGAAGGAGACAGGAAAACATACTTGGAAGTGGCAAGAAAAGGGTTAGGAAGGTTGGAGAATCAAAAAGATAAGCAGATGGAAGACGAGAGAAAGGCCAGAAACAAACATCCGGAGGTGATTGGAGAATGGGAAGGAGATGAAAAAACTTTGGCATCTTTAAGACGTTGCTTAATTGGTAGTGTGGATTCAATCGATCACATCGAAGCTATAAAAAAGATATGTCTGGGCAACTGGGAGGGCAGTAAAGTGAAATACTTAGGAGGAAAACAGATTCTAATTCAGTTGGAAGGAGAAGAAGAAGTAAGGAAAATTGTGGACAACAAAAATCTGGGGATCCATCGGTGGATCAAGAGTCTAAGAAGATGGTCGGAAGGATATCGAGCGGCTGAGAGGCTGGTCTGGGTAAAAATTATGGGAGTCCCGTTACAAGGATGGAGAGAGGAGATTTTTACTAGAATTGCAAGAAATTGGGGTCAAGCTATCAAAGTGATGAACTGTGAAATAGAGGAAATAGACAATTTATCTTGGGGAAAAGTGATGATCTGCACATCCATACTATCGAAAATTGATTGTCTGGTCAATATCAGGATAGGGAACCTGTTCTTTCGAATTAAGGTGGAGGAAGAGGAAAGCTCACTGATGCAAGGCATGGAAGGTAAAGCAGGACCAGAGGAAGAGGCGGTGTTTGGTAGTAGTGATGAAGAAGACTCACAGATGGAGTGGTCCGAAGAGGATTATGTAAGTGAAACGGAGTGGGGGGGATGAAAGCAAAACGGGTACGGATAAAGATGAGTTGGCAGATCAAAGGACGCCGGAGAAACCAGCGGAAAATAACCAGGCCGTGCAAAACTCATCGGAGAAGACGACGGAAAGCAACAATGCCGATGATGGGATAAATGAGAACAATTTTCGAGGACGAAAGCACGAGGAGATTGTTAGACAACCTAGGGGGGGTAAGGTTGTATATAAATCTTTTACTTTCAAAAATTCTTTTATAAATAAATACAGTACAGAAACAGTATAAATAAATCAGAGTATAGAAATAATAAATATACAACAATTATATAAACAGATATAATTAAAATGCACAGCGGAAATGTAAATAGATAAGGGAAAGAGATACTTGACACAGAGATTTACTGATTTACCACCAACTGTGATAAACCAGCAGCCGAGACACTTCCCGACACGATCCAAATAAATGTATTCTTTACGGTAGAATACAAACCAAATACAGAGCAAAGTAAACGGCTCTCAAGCTTTAGCTTATCGAGATATACAGGATCACACACCCGTTATTCAAACACTTACAAGAGGAGTATAACTCACAATGGGTAATCACTCTTGTATAATATCTCACACTTGGATATTTTATAAAAAATGTTTTATAAAATATATATATATAAATGAGAGAGCTGAGAGTTGAGAGTTTGAATGCTGCTTGTTACTGTTGTGTTTTAGTCTTCATCACCAGCATCTTCTTTTATACCAAGGAAGCTCCAACGGAAACATGAGGCGCGGTATACCGCCAAATGCACGCGGTATACCGCCGTCAGAAAAAGTAACTGACACACCAACGGCTACATGCAAAGTTGACAGGAATTACGTACCCGCGGTATACCGGCTGGGACTCGCGGTATACCGCCGTCAGGAAAAGTAACTTTCAACCAATCAGAATTGTACACCGAGCCTGCCGCGGTATACCGGCTGAACAGCCGCGGTATACCGGCCGTAGTGTACCCGCGGTATACCGGCTGTACCGCCGCGGTATACCGCCGTCAGAAAAAGGACTTTCCAGGACGCAACCAAATCTGTTGGATCTTCTCAATAAACTTATTTAAATAAATTATTTAAGGTTTTTAGAAATATCCAAGTGGTATATTATTTTAGGGTGTTTATCATTATTAGTTATAAACAATAATGACGACGTAAACACTTCCGTCTTTGAACCCTTCAGTTTAAATCTTCGTGTTCTTCAACAACTGCACACTTGGATTAAATTGTTAGATAAACAATAATACGGTGTGTTTGTAATCATCAAAATAAATATATATAAATATATAGAGATGTGGTACACTTGCACCAACAATCTCCCCCTTTTTGATGATGACAAACACAACCGCTAAGCAAGAGCATATGCGGTTTCTCTCCCCCGTTTGTCGAAACAAAAAGGGTCAAGAAAGACGGTATGCTTCCCCTCGAGAGATGCTCCCCCTCAAAATATGCATATAATTGAGAGAGCATAAACTCATGGGTAAAAGAGCTAAAACGCTCCCCCTCAAATTAATAACGATATCAATTTGATTTTATAAAATTTGAGGGATAAAATAAGCATAATAAAAGACATGAAACAAAATAACCAAAAAGAAACACTTGCACCAAAAAGGATCTTAAGGCTTCGATTTTCGGTTAATTTTATGTGAGCAAAAAAAACCACGTATTATGACCTCGTCAGGGAACCACGTATTATAACCTCGGCAGGTAACACGTATTATATCCTCGTCAGGAAACCACGTATTATAACCTCGGCAGGTAACCACGTATTATAACCTCGGCAGGTAACCACGTATTATATCCTCGTCAGGAAACACCTACAAAAGGCAAAGAAAATATTTCGTGGTACCCTTTTCTTATGGGTCCTTTTAACAGTTAGTATAAAACATAAACTGCAAAAAATATGTTGTCGACATAAAACAAAATACGACAACATATAAAACCATAAAAATGGTTTAAAACCACAAACGCATCCCACCGGGATTGTCAACATTAAACATTCCTTTCGGAATCCATTTTCTAACCATTTTTATTTTACGATCGTATTTATCATAGACGTAAAATGAAGCATGCAAATTTACATTATTCTTTGGTCTAGAAAATTTGCTATTATACATGCAAGCATACGGTTTCCTCGGCATATAATTCACATTATTCATTTTGGATACATACGGAGGTTTTTGCACATAAGGTTTTCTCGTTTTAACTTTAGGTGGTTCAAAACACCTTTTAATTTGAATACACGAGCACGTATCAATACATGTATTAGAACCAATGCCTTTTCTACAATTAATGCGATTAGACATATTTAGCATTTTTAACACTTTATCATTGCTATTTTGAAATGCATTAGCTAACAGATTATCTTTTTCATATAAATCGCATTTAGCTTTTAAACATGCATTATCATTTTCAAGTATATCGCATTTTGTACATAAAATATTTTCACATGTTCTTTTCTCTAAACATGCAATTTTATCATTTAAAATAACACAAGATTTACAAATATCTTTTTCACTTAATTTATTTTCTAATTTAGTGATAACATCTAAATCATGAGCAGATTTTTGTTTACCGTCATCTATTTCCTTTTTATATATAGATACGGTTTCTTTTAAATTAGAAATTTCATCTTTATATTTATTTGCGAGAGCAGCCATATCATGAAATGATTTATATAATTCGTCAAGATTATTTTCATTGTCACTATAATAATTATCACTATAATTACTATCACAATTATTTTTAGAAGAATATGATGAAGATACCTCATTATCATGGTCGGCCATGAGACACGTTTCTTCATTTCTTTGATCTCGGGTTTCGTCTCTCTTTTCTTTTGAGTTTTCACCATAGGTGATGTTCAAGTTCTCCCAAATATCACGAGCAGTTTCAAAGAGATAAACACGCTCAATATCATCGTTAGTAAGAACCGAAAAGAGAAAATTTTTGGCTTCATAATTTAAACAATAATTAGCCTCATCTTCGTCGGACCATTCCGAGCTAGGTTTTTCAACAACTTTGTTGTTTTGAAATTTTGTGGGTTTGAAATTTCCTTTAATAATAATATCCCAAATTTTTTGATTTATCCCACGAACATAACGTTCAAAAGAATTTGCCCAAAGATCAAAATTTTCGAAATCAATAAGAAGAGATTTAGAAAACCAAGCATTTTGTTGAGCCATAACAAAAACGGATTTTAAAAAATTAAATAGACGATTTTTGAAAGCCCTGCTCTAATACCAAATGTTAGACAACCTAGGGGGGGTAAGGTTGTATATAAATCTTTTACTTTCAAAAATTCTTTTATAAATAAATACAGTACAGAAACAGTATAAATAAATCAGAGTATAGAAATAATAAATATACAACAATTATATAAACAGATATAATTAAAATGCACAGCGGAAATGTAAATAGATAAGGGAAAGAGATACTTGACACAGAGATTTACTGATTTACCACCAACTGTGATAAACCAGCAGCCGAGACACTTCCCGACACGATCCAAATAAATGTATTCTTTACGGTAGAATACAAACCAAATACAGAGCAAAGTAAACGGCTCTCAAGCTTTAGCTTATCGAGATATACAGGATCACACACCCGTTATTCAAACACTTACAAGAGGAGTATAACTCACAATGGGTAATCACTCTTGTATAATATCTCACACTTGGATATTTTATAAAAAATGTTTTATAAAATATATATATATAAATGAGAGAGCTGAGAGTTGAGAGTTTGAATGCTGCTTGTTACTGTTGTGTTTTAGTCTTCATCACCAGCATCTTCTTTTATACCAAGGAAGCTCCAACGGAAACATGAGGCGCGGTATACCGCCAAATGCACGCGGTATACCGCCGTCAGAAAAAGTAACTGACACACCAACGGCTACATGCAAAGTTGACAGGAATTACGTACCCGCGGTATACCGGCTGGGACTCGCGGTATACCGCCGTCAGGAAAAGTAACTTTCAACCAATCAGAATTGTACACCGAGCCTGCCGCGGTATACCGGCTGAACAGCCGCGGTATACCGGCCGTAGTGTACCCGCGGTATACCGGCTGTACCGCCGCGGTATACCGCCGTCAGAAAAAGGACTTTCCAGGACGCAACCAAATCTGCTGGATCTTCTCAATAAACTTATTTAAATAAATTATTTAAGGTTTTTAGAAATATCCAAGTGGTATATTATTTTAGGGTGTTTATCATTATTAGTTATAAACAATAATGACGACGTAAACACTTCCGTCTTTGAACCCTTCAGTTTAAATCTTCGTGTTCTTCAACAACTGCACACTTGGATTAAATTGTTAGATAAACAATAATACGGTGTGTTTGTAATCATCAAAATAAATATATATAAATATATAGAGATGTGGTACACTTGCACCAACAGAGATGGTTCCCGAGATGTTTCCCGAATTTCCAGGAGGCAACTGTCAAAAGGAAGATAAGTCGGTCAACTGTGAATTGGTGGAGGAGTCTAGGCAAGCAGATGGGGAACCGGCCCAACAAAAAGAAGACAGTATGGGTGAAGGGCCTAAGGCCCAAGAGAAGGGTAATAAGGAATTGGGTGATGGGCCTGAAGAAACAAATAAACGAGATCAATCCAGTAAAAAGCACATAGGAGAAAACGCTAATGAAGCTGACATATCTGAAGCAGAATCATCAGAAATAAAAAGAAGACAACACTGGGTCCCAGAGATTATAGTAACCGATGATGATACAGGTAAACAAGAAGTTGCGAGAGAGAAATTAAAACCAGGAGGAGAGAAATATAAAGGAAGAAAACTGGAATTCGCAGGGATGGGTCGAGGAAAAGTAAGTTTTCACTTACTAAAACAGTTAGCAAGGAACAGCGGGAGAAAACCAGATCAAAAAAGAAAGGTTAGAACAAGTCAATCAGAAGAAAGAGGAATGAGAAGGTCGGGAGAAAAAGAAATGTCGATGGCCAGTCAGACGTCGGTTAACAATGAGCTTGGAAGCAGAGTAAGTGAAGAAGGGATAAAAGAATTTGGGGAGAAGATTGGGGTGTCTTGGAAAAGTACAATAATAAAGAAGCAAGTGGGAAGCAGTAAGGTGAAGTGAGTACAGCCACATAAAGGTTAGATTCGTAATCAAAGAATTCATTATGAAATTAATTTCTTTAAACATCAGAGGGATGGGTGCGTTGCATAAGAAAAAATGGGTGAGGGAGTTAAACGCAAAAGAGAAACCGGATATTTTTGGGATACAGGAAACAAAATCAAGAAAGTGGAACAGGGTATTGATAAACAATATTTGGGGAGGGGAAGATGTGGAATATGCCCATGTGGATGCGATTGGGAACTCAGGCGGGATCCTAACGATGTGGGATAGGAAGAAATTCCAATGCGAAGTCGTGGTGAAAGAAACCGAATTCCTCGCGATAGTGGGAAAATGGACAGGGGCGGAGGGATTATTGGGATTTGTAAATGTCTATGGACCGAGGAACGCTGTGGACAGAAGACAGACATGGTTGAAGTTGGAAAATCTCATGTCAAGAGAGGAGGTGAACTGGTGTTGCTTTGGTGACTTTAATGAAGTCAGAAGAGAAACGGAAAGAATGAATGCAGAATCGAACCCGAGAGACATGGAGGAATTTAATGATTTCATTAGCAGAAGTGGACTGATGGAAATTCCAATGTTTGGGAGGAAGTTTACTAGAATAAGTGATGACGGTAACAAATTCAGTAAACTAGATCGATTCTTAGTTACTAACGCTTTTGGGTCACTATGGAAGAATATGGGAGTAAAGGCATTGGAGAGAGTTTGGTCTGATCATGTCCCGATTGTGTTGGGGGATGAGCAAACGGATTACGGTCCTAAGCCGTTTAAATTTTTTGACACGTGGTTGAAGGAAGAAGGAATAGAAGAAGTAGTTAGAAGTAGCTGGCAATCTGCGGTTAACAGTGAAATTCCGGACTTAATTTTTCGAGATAAGTTAAAAAATGTGAAAGAAGCTTTAAAGAAGTGGAGTAGAGACAGATTCGGCAAGCTGGAGAAAGACATCATGCGGGTAAAAAGTGAGGTTGTTCAATTAGAAAAGGATGCGGAAACAAATCAAGGGGTGGATTCGGATAGACATAAATGGCTAACTGCAAGGAAAAAATGGTTGGATCTTGAGGAAAAGAGGGCGGGGATGGAAAGACAAAAGGCCAAGATAAAATGGATTTTGGAAGGCGACGAGAATACCAAGTTATTTCACGCGACAACGAAAGCTAGAGAACGAAAAAATGCGATTCGAGGTTTGAAAATTAATGGGGGTTGGGTGGATGTTCCGGCTCGGGTCAAAGAGCTTACCTTTGATTTTTTCAAAAACAAATTCTCAAGTTGTAATAGAGACGGTCCGTCAATAGAAAGTGAAAAGTTGAAAAAAATTTCGAGGGAGGACGCGGAACTGCTAGAGAGACGATTTGAGGAGGAAGAGATATGGAATGCAATTAAAAGTTGCGGTGGAAACAAATCTCCCGGGCCGGATGGTTTCTCTTTTAGCTTTATGAAAAGATTTTGGGGTATATTAAAAGAAGACCTAATGGCGGCGCTGAATTGGTTTTGGGATAAGGAAAGAATGAGCATGGGTTGTAACTCGTCGTTCCTCACGTTGATACCGAAAGTTCCTAGTCCGGAAGGATTAGGGGAATTTAGGCCGATTAGTTTAATCGGGGTGTACTACAAAACGGTGGCGAAAATTCTTGCGGAAAGAATGAAAGGTGTGTTGGGGAAAATCATAAGCAAAGAACAAAGCGCATTTGTGAAAGGCCGCCACATTCTAGACGGTGTTCTCATAGCCAATGAGGTGGTGGAATTTATTCGGAAAAAAAAGAAAAACGGTTTGATATTTAAGGTGGATTTCGAAAAAGCATACGACTCGGTGGAATGGGACTTCCTGTTAAAAAGTTTGGGTAATATGGGGTTTGGAAAAAAATGGATAGGATGGATTACGGCTTGTCTCCGATCAAGTGCGATGTCGGTATTAGTCAACGGGAGTCCAACTAAAGAATTCGTTATGGGGAGAGGGCTTAGACAAGGAGATCCGCTTGCTCCATTCTTGTTCTTAATCGTTGCTGAAAATTTGAACATACTAATGGAAGAGGCAAAAGAGAAAGGATTATTCGAGGGCATTGAAGTGGGAAACAACGGGATAGTCATATCGCATCTTCAATACGCGGATGACGCGATCTTCTTTGGGAAGTGGAGTTTAACAAATCTCAAGAACTTACTAAAAATCCTCAAGTGTTTTCATGAAGTATCGGGATTGAAGATCAATTTGAAGAAGAGTAAAATATTCGGCGTGGGTAAAAATGACTCGGAGATTAGAGAATGGGCTAATGGTGTCGGTTGTGAGTGGGGAACATTACCTTTCGGTTATCTTGGCCTCCCGGTAGGAGCGGCGTTGAGAAAAATAAAAACATGGGAGCCGGTTATTGATAAGGTGAATGCAAAATTAGCGAATTGGAAAGCAAAATTAATCTCATTTGGGGGTCGATTGACTTTGGTCAAATCGGTCCTTGGTAGCATGTCCTTGTACTTTTTATCTATGTTTCGAGCTCCGAGAGGGGTGTTAGGTGAGTTGGAAAGGATACGAAATAGGTTCTTTTGGGGGAGTGGGGGAGGGGAGAGTGGCAAAAAGAATATGGTTTGGGTAAGTTGGAATAGAACCGTGGAATCACTAGAAAGGGGTGGACTAAACATAGGTAGGCTTCAAACGATGAACTGGGCGCTATTGGGGAAATGGTGGTGGAGGTTCCGAGTAGAGGGCGATGCACTTTGGGTGAGTGTAATTAAAAGTATACATGGTGAAGACGGTGGTTTTAGTAACAACTGTGCGGTTGGGGGGGAAGCTTATCGACTTGGCAAAATATAGTTCGGGCGGGGCATGAAGTGGATGCGGAAGGAGTTAACTTTACGGGGTCTTTTAGGAAGATAGTTGGAGATGGGAAGGATACGGGGTTCTGGACTGCAAAGTGGTTGGGTAACGGAGCCTTAGTAGATGAATTCAAGAGACTTGGGAGACTAGAATCAAATATTAACGCAACAATTGCGGATAGGGGAACGTGGAGGGATAACCGGTGGGTATGGAAGTGGGAGTGGAGGCGGTCACCAATAGGAAGAGAAAGGGGAGAAATGGAAATGCTAAAAAGCAAGCTACAAAACTGGGAACCATCAAGAGGAAAGAAAGATAGCTGGGAATAGGAGTTGGACAAAGAGAAGGGGTTCAATGTTAAAAAACTGCGGGATTTGATCGAAGAGGGTATTGGGGGGCAAGGGGTAAATTCAGGAACCACGTTATGGTGCCCTTGGATACCTAAAAAAGTAAATATCTTCATATGGAGGGCTAAAATGGGGAAAATACCGAGTCGGGAAGCACTTAATTCAAGAGGTATCGACCTTGACTCTACATTGTGTCCAAGATGTGGGAACGCGGTAGAGTGTATAGATCACGCCCTTGTAAGGTGCGAAGAGGTAAGAAAACTGTGGGAGATAGTGGGTAAATGGTGGAATAAGAGCTTAGACGGTATTACAACACTTCGAGAGCTGCTGCAAGAAGATGAATATATGTTGCAATTGTCGAAGAACAAATCGGTTTGGATTTGTGTTAAATGGGCTGTTCTGTACCTAATTTGGAGCCATAGGAATAATCTTATTTTCAAAGGAGACAAAAATAAAGTAATGGATAGGCTGTTCGAATGGCAAAGGATTATCTTTGAATGGATTTCAAGAAGATCAAAGAACCGGCATATGGATTGGAATGCTTGGCTATTGGGTGTTGCAGGAAATGGCAACGAATGAGGTTCCCGGTCAGAAGGTCGAAGTGTAACAGAAAATTCTGTAACATGCAGAAAATTAGATGCAGACTGGGGCTACCCAGACTCAATTGTAGTTCCAGATTAAGCTGTCTGTCTGGTATAAGCATTTCGTTCAGAGATTTTAGGGGTTGTTGGGTCGAGGATGGGTTTCGCTGGCTGCAGGACTGCTGTGGTGGTGATCGAGGTTTCGTGGCTGCCATTGCGGCAGTTTGCCTCTCGCAAACTTCCCCGGTGACTTTATCAATCCTGGTTAATTCTGTTTTCAATCCTGTAAGGATTCGCATCTGTTTGGATTAAGCTGCTCATGGGCGTAGAATGGTCTTGACCGATCAGTGAGTGCATGTCGTTATATACACATGTTTTTGGGAAGTCTATTGTGGTAAAGTATTGAGTCTTATTGGGTCCTAGCTGATTGATAGTTTGTAGTGGTAGAACTGCGGCTTAATTGTTGCTGGCAAATTGTTGTTGTTGTGGTTTTGTTTGTTGTGGTCTCTTAGCCACATTGGCTCTTTGTAAGTGGGTATTATGTGGTAATAAATGAATGCCTTTCAAAAAAAAAATCTTTTATAGGTAAATCTTCTAGAATTTTCAAAACCCAAACAATTTCACGACCAGATGCAGTTATTGCACGATATTCAGATTCAACGGAGGAACACGAAACTATATTTTGTTTCTTTCTTCTCCACGAAATCATACAATTTCCAAGAAACAAACAATAACCAGTAACATACCTTCGAGTAGAGAGACACTTGCCCCAATCAGCATCTACGAAACCTTTTAAACAAAAATTATCTGACCTGGTGAAGCTAACACCTCTTCCCGGAGAAAGCTTCAAGTATCTAAGCACTCTAAGACCATGAGTACCCGTATCCAATGAACCCACTTGCCACCTCAGCGCCACATCAACTTTTCTTTTTCCTACCCTCCTTACCCAATCCTTACCCAAAAGTGGAGTACTAGTACCCAATGAACCCAATGAACCCACATGCCACCTCATCTTTTTTAATTCTTTTATTTATACATTTAATTATTTAATAAAATAAAAATATTTATATATTTTTTAATAAATAAAAATAAGATAAATAATAAAAATAAAAATTCATATCATTCATTAAAAAATTAAAAATTACAAAATACAAAACACTAAAAAAATAAAAATTACAAAATACAAAACACTAAAAATTATGATATTTTCTAATTTTCTCTTTTCTCGCTAAAGTAGCCCTCAAAACGTCTCCCGAAAGGTGATCATGCGGGGATATGAAAAACTCGAAGTCTTGTTGATATCGTTTTTCTCGTTCGAGTTCCAACTTATCTCGTTCGACGGGATGTAGGTGTGGTGTTTGGATTCATGATGAAATTTGAGAGAAATGGAATAAGGTATTGAATTTGAGAGAAATGGAAGAAAGTATGTTTTGGTGTGAAAAAATAAGATGGTATAGGTTAATATATATAGTGTGATTAATTTGAAAAAAAAATTAATTTTTTTTTTGTAAAATAGCCGTTTTACAACGGTATTGTTTAAAAAAAATATAAAAAAATAAATCACAACGGGTTGATCGGGTTGGTGAACCCGCTCCCCCCGTACCCGCCCTGAACCCGCTTACCCGCTCCCTACCCACTTGCCACGTCCTTCGAGCCCGATGCGGTACCCGCTACCGCTACGGATGGCCTAAGGGCAAGTTTCAAGTGAGATTGTCTAGGAGCATGCATAAATTCGCTAAGGCAATGGACAACAAAAGCGATGTCAGGTCGAGTAGCTAATAAATAAATTAACCTACCAATTAATCTTTGATAACCAGAAAAGTCAGACAAAGGAGGATCTCTAGAGTTGCTAGAATCAGTAACCACCATATTCATATCCATAGGCGTACTACAAGGTTTACACCCAAGATATCCAAAATCATTAAGCAATTCTAGACAATATTTCTTTTGTGACATACAACCACCATCAATATAGTCTAAAATTTCAATACCCAGAAAAACTTTAATTTTCCTAAGTCTTTTATAAGAAATTGACTTTTCACCTGATTTTTCACTTTATTTATTTCATCTAAATTGTTACCAGTCAGGACAATATCATCCACATAGACTAATAATGCAAGAAAAACAGAAGTAGAAAATTTTGTAAAAGGAGAGTAATCACTTTCACTTTGAATAAAACCACAATCAAGAAGGCTAGTAGACAGTTTAGCGCACCATTGGCGAGGAGCTTGTTTTAACCCATAAAGAGATTTAACAAGTTTACATACTCTATGATCATCAGAATTATAATAACCTTCAGGTAATGTCATGTAAACATCTTCAGACAAATCCCATACAAGAAAGCATTATTAACATCTAATTGACAAAGACTCCATTTAAATTGTACAGCTAAAGCAATAATACATCTTATCATTACCATTTTGACCACCGGAGAAAAGGTCTCATCATGGTCAATACCCTCTCTTTGACTATAACCCTTACAACAAGTCTAGCCTTATACCGCTCAATTTCACCCGTAGACTTGTATTTTATTTTATAGACCCATTTACACCCTATAGGTTTTCTATTAGGAGGTAACTCAGTGACTTTCCATGTACCATTTCTATGAAGGGCTTCCATTTCCTCGTTCATAGCGTTTATCCAGTTAATATCATTACATGTCTCTTTAAAAGTTTTGGGTTCAACAAATTTATTAAGACTAGAAACAAAACAAAAATTCTCATTGCTAAGACAAGAATAATTCACAACCTTTTCTATCCCATATTTAACATTTCCCTCTACCACAAAGTCATCAAACTTTCTCGAAAAATTTGATACTCTTGTAGATTTTCTAAAAGAGTGAGAAGAAGAAGAAGGTTGGGACAGATTTCCCTCAGAATTGGAACCCAAATTTTGATCATTAACAGTTTTAACAATAGGATCACATGGCCGACTGGCAGCCATATCGGTGCTACTCAGTGGCTGCCAACCTATATTTTGTTCAAGGTCACTCCTAGATGGCATGGATGTGCCTTAATTAATGCAGTCATTTGACCTGCTTGGAGGCAGCCTACTGTCAGCTCTACTAGGGCTACCTAGTGTCCTAGTTGACTATGGTCACTAAGGGTTTCATCTAAGAAGGGGTTCCCACTTTCATCATTGGGAGGTGAATCAATACCATCATCAGTAGTTTCAACAAAAGAATCAAAGAAATTCAAGGTATTTAAGTTTCCATTATTTTGCTTAAAAGACTTATTCGAACTCATCTTATATGGAAAAACATTTTCATAGAATTTCACGTCACGAGAAATTAAAATTTTCTTTGAGTCCAAACTAAAAAGTCTATATCCCTTTTGGGAATTTGCATATCCTAATAGAATACATTTTTCAGACATAGGTGAAAATTTATCAGTCAAATTTGGTATAACAACAAAGCATAAACACCTAAAGTTCCTAAGATGAGTAAGGACAGGTTTAAAGCCATTGATAAGTTCATAGGTGGTATTACAAACTATGAACCCTAAATGTCTAAACAATACAAAACTTAGAAGATTGAGAGGAAATAACGTATTCCTCTAAAATTGGAAACTAGTAAAATGAATCAGATTGGGGTCAAGAGAGAGAAGACCCCATCTTTAAATACATCAGTCAAGTTTCACTTTTAGCCCCTGAAGTTCCTATTAAATGTTGTGCTACCCTCCAAGCTAGAAACAATGTGAGGCACAGTCCAACATCTTCAGATTTGTCCACTTTTGATCCTTGAACTTCAGTTTCCCTTTAATTCCATATCTACTAAATCTGAAACAATACAATTAAATCCATAGTCAAGATTGCACAAAATAAACATATTTCAACACATATTTTTATATCATACAAAATACGTATTTTTACCAAATTAGCTTTTATAAAATAGATACTCAAGTTTAATATTGTCATAAAGGAAGCACGATACTTCTTTTGATCACAATTAAAGAAAGTGTTATACTTGTTTTTAGAAGAAAGCAAAGGTTAGTGCCTTTCGTTTAGGGGCTCAAGGATCGGCATTGAGATAATAGTTTGAAGAATACTTGCTTTCAAGTATGAAAGAAATAGCAGTCCAGTTCTTTAAGTAGGAAGACTCGAGGAAATGCAAAGTATATAATGTTGATGAAAAATTTATCTGAGTATTGTTAAGTCACTATTTTTGAAGTGAACATCAGAAGTTTTGAAGCGCTTTGAAGAATGATTCAGAGGCAATGAGAACTTAGAGTTCAGAGCTTCTGAAGACATAAACGGTTATTTTCGAAGACTCATGGAAAGTTCACAATTCATGTTGTGTAACCGTTTTAACTGTAATTTGTCTATAAACAGTCTTCTCATATAATGTTTTTCTGAGTGTGAATGCATATCAGTTTTGTAACCACCCTGTAACAGAATTCTTTCTGCAACCAAATCTCGGACCGAGTGAAACTCATAGTTAGTGTTCTTCACTTTATCCTATTGTAATTGCAGCACATGACTAATGAGAATCATTCTACCTACAATCAAGATTTCAATTGATTTGTTTCTTAGTTGAATTGTATCATCTCTTATTTTTCACTTTGATCAAGTTGAGATTAGCCCATTTATTGATTTATGGAACAACAAAAAGTTGGAAGCTACAATAATAAATAATTCAAGAGCAAAAATATACCAATATACAACATATTTTGGGATGGTTTATATTTTGTGAAACCATCGTTTAAAGTCTCGTTTAAGGATCTATAGTTTGAAATTGTTTATCGTAAAACTAATGCTAATGTTATATTAGTGAAACTTAACATGTTTTGTTTAAATAACAATCAGTGTTAAAAAAACTAAATAGAAAATAAAATTTTGAAATCCGGTTAAGAAGACTGAGCCTTAGACACCGGTTATAACAAATTACATTAGTTACTCTTTTGTCCTATAGGAACTAGTTATGGCTAGGACATGTTGTGTAAACTAAAGGCTTGGTTAAGTGATTTTCCCTACCTTTAAGAAACCATACAAAATGGTGTATAATAGGGACATATCAAATGAGAACCACAAAAAGTTGAGTTCATGAGATTCACTAATCATTTATTGTTCCACGTTGTATTTAATGCATGTGAAACTACAGTGTACTTTTCAGTGTAAAAACAAAAACTACATATTAAAAACAACGATGTTATGAAACAACATTACATTTGTCACATGCATGTTGGAACCACCTTAAAAGTGACCGTCACTGATCGTTTATCATTCCTGATATGATAATTGACAATAACTGAAATCCCTATGTCTGGTAAATATATGATGGGCGTATTTACTATTATTGACATACTATAGGGTTTCCCATTAGGTGATTGGAACTATGGGGAATTATACTGCACATAATAAACACCAGAGGGTTAAAAGTGTAAGATACTCTTATTATAAATAGAGTACCCTAATCCTTCTTTTAACCCTAATGAGATATCGGCTAATCACATCCAGTCGTGTGCCTCCCCACGATCGACTCTCTCAAAAGAATCGATCATCATCCCATCATAATACGATCACCTCGTTCTGGGAACCCGACAATCAATGGCAAATATGTTTAATGCTTTCACTGGATCCTCAGGATCATCGGGTATGTTTTCTTGTCATCTTATTATCTATCAAATACAAATCATGATTATTCCAACATGTGGTATCAGAGCCCCAGGTTCAAAATTGATTCATGATTTGTATTAGTTTTGATGGCTTTAATTTATCGGTTTACTTCGTGTTTATGTATGCCGCCGCAAACATCAAAACTGCATTGAATTGCAATTTTATCATCTGCGATTATAATGCTATTTTTTTCCATCGTATTAAACCCTAATTATGCCATGTTAATTGATCAATGTTATTTATCCCGAATTGATCAATGTATAGAATTTTTTTTTTCGGTTGAACCTTACTTTTCGCTACTGTACATTGCGAAAACCTTACTTTTCGCTACTGTACATAGCGAAAACCTTACTTTTCGCTTCTGAACATAGCGAAAACCTTACTTTTCGCTACTGTACATAGCGAAAACCTTACTTTTCGCTACTGTACATAGCGAAAACCTTACTTTTCGCTACTGTACATAGCGAAAACCTTACTTTTCGCTTCTGTACATAGTGAAAACCTTACTTTTCGCTTCTGAACATAGCGAAAACCTTACTTTTCGCTTCTGTACATAGCGAAAACCTTACTTTTCGCTTCTGTACATAGCGAAAACCTTACTTTTCGCTACTGTACATAGCGAAAACCTTACTTTTCGCTACTGTACATAGCAAAAACCTTGCACTAATATTTATGGTCTCATCATTTGTGCCCAAAGGTCAAATATGATTCTCATAATGCATTTTTTTTTCCTTTTGCATAATGAACACTGAGTATACTAATTCTGCCCAAAGGTGATTTAATATACCTGTGTGTCAAAAGGACTTTCTACATGCATAATTCACACGATGCTCTATTTTGTGCCCAAAGGTCAAAAGATAAGCATTGCGTTGCATAACCCTAACGCTCATGTTTGCTTAGATATTAGTTATTTCTGCCCAAAGGTGATGTAACATCTAAGTAGAGCCTTACTTTGACTTATTGTTTTGGTGTTTACAATAGGTATACTCATCACTAGCTTCATCACTAAAATGGTCATAGTTTCATTACTCTAAGGAATATTACTGTTAGGCCTGCTTACTTTAACATTACTTTGATTCCATTACTTTAAGAAACATTACTTTGTCCGCCTTTTATAGCTAACTACGTCACTATGATAGTCTTCTATAACTTATATCCTCCTCCTTTCCTAATCAGTACCTAACTTTGGCATTGAGCCACTTACTGGTGCGAACTTTGCGTCATGGAAGGATCAATTACTTCTTACTCTGGGGATGCTAGACCTTGACCATGCTATTCGCCATGATGAACCCACTGCTATTACTGCTGCGTCCACTGCAGCTCAGAAAGCGGATTTTGAAAAGTGGGAAAGGGCAAATCGCTTGTCACTAATGATGGTCAAGAACTCCATTAACCTCAGTATCCGAGGAGCTATCCCTGACTCTGATAAAGTCAAAACTTACCTCAAATCTGTTGAGGATCACTTCAAGGGATCGTCTAAGGCTCATGCAAGTAGCTTAATGCTACAGATGCTCACTCTGAAATATGAAGGAAATAGCAGTGTCCGTGAACACATTATGAAAATGATTGATATGGCTCATAAGCTTAAGAGTCTTGAGATGGAAGTCTCTGATAATTTTCTTGTGCATTTCATAATGACCTCTTTGCCTGCTCGGTTCGACACCTTCAAAGTTAACTACAACGCTATGAAGGATAAATGGTCGATAAGTGAACTGATTGCAATGTGTGTGCAAGAGGAGGATCGTCTAAAGCTGGTACAACCTGAAGCTGTTCACCTGACAACCACTGGTAATTCTAAGAAAAGGAAGGGTAACCACAGTAATCAGACTGGAAATAAAGTCCAAAAGGATAATAATCATGGTGCCGTTGCCTCTGGCTCTAAATCCTTGTCTAACAAACCTAGATGCAAATTCTGTCGTGCCAAAGGGCACGGACAGAAAGATTGCCCTAAGTTCAAGGAATGGCTAGCTAAGAAAGGTAACATTCTTTATGTAATATTTGATTCCTTTACTAATGATGTCCCTATTAATACATGGTGGGTGACTCTGGTTCTATGGTCCATGTGACAAACTCAATGCAGGGATTCCTTACAATCCAGAAGCTACCAAAGGGCCAAAGAAAACTTAGAGTTGGAAGTGGTGATCTCTTAGATGTCGAAGCCATGGGAGCTTTAAATTTACATATGAGTACCGGAAAGTGTATTAGACTAGTGGATACCTTATATGTACCGAGAATTACTCGGAACCTTGTATCCATATCTAGACTAGACCTTGAAGGTTATGTAATAATTCATGGTTGCGGCAAGATTGCTATTACTCATAATAATGAATTACTTGGTCGAGGTTTCTTGGATGGATTACTGTATAAATTGGAACTAGATCATAATTTCTCACAGTCTTTGTTGTCACTTAATATTGATGACGTAACTAAAACAACAAAATCACCTAAACAATTAGAGAATTCCTCCATGTTGTGGCATAAACGTCTTGGCCACATCTCACGAGATAGAATGACTCGACTCGTAAAGGATGGAATCTTACATTCTCTTGATTTTAGTGATTTTGAAACATGTATTAAGTGCCTCAAAGGAAAAATGGCAAAAGGGAATAAGAAAGGAGCTACTAGAAGTTCCAACTTGTTGGAAATAATTCACACTGATATTAGTGGTCCTTATCCCGCATCAATCACAGGACATACATCATTTATTACATTCATTGACGATTATTCGCGTTATATGCACCTATATCTGATTAAGGAAAAATCTGAATCCTTACAAACTTTTATTGATTTTAAAACTTTGGTTGAAAACCAACTTGATCATAAAATAAAAGTTGTGAGATCAGATAGAGGAGGTGAGTATTATGGTAGACATACTGATATTGGTCAAGCTCCTGGTCCTTTCTATAACTTTTGCAAGGAACAAGGAATAATTAACCAATACACCATGTGTAACATCCCGGTTTCCCTAAATATGCTTCAAATAACATACATTGCATAACTTCATTACATTCATAATAAAAATACAAAATAAACCACAAACGGTCCCTTCGGTCTCGAAACTACAAAATACATTAAGCTTCCTAATCAACGCCCATCAAATGCTCCTTACTCTTAATCCTTTCCTTTGTCGATCCTTAACCTGGAAAACATATTTTTGAAAACAAAATGAGGGTTAGACCAAACGGGTCTAGTGAGTTAATCCCGGTCCTTTCCAAAATCATTATAAAACCTTTTATGTAAATCCTTTGTATCAAAATAGTTTAGATACAACATTTGCCAATACACACACATATACCATAAGTATATAAACGTCATATATATACCACGCGTATTTTAATTACCAATCCAGACTCGTGCATCGTGTACATCTCATTCACCTTATTCCTCCACAAATGGCCATATTAGTTGGTAGCAAGCCAACTAATAAATCAACAACCGGTCCGCTCACCGGAACCCGGCTACCTGTCGGTCCGCACACCGGAACCCGACTACTCACCGGTCCGCACACCGGAACCCGGCTACACACCGGTCCGCACACCGGAACCCGGCACAAGTGCACTCGTGTAGTGCAAAGCTTATATAAATACAATATATATCCCATTACATCATATTGTCATTTATATACTCATAATCATATTCCTACCACATAATCATCTCATTTATATATACACATACTCACATACATATATAAACACATATATGTATTCCAGTTGAAAACGTTTAAAGCAAAACTCACCTGAATGCTTACAATATGCTTCCAAACCTTTCTCCGAGCTATCCGATCCTTTATCCAAAATTCTCAGAATCTGAAACCATTTACATACAAATATCTCCTTACCAACTTATGTATAAGACTTACTAGCAGGTTATGGACTCTAGATACATCTACATAACTTTTATCCTCAAAACTACCCAAACAGCCAAGTTATCCGGAAACATCAAGCTATCCGGACAACTTTCCGGACAACACAAAGAATCCGGACAACACTACTTTTCCCGGACAGCATGACTAATCCGGACAGAACAACTTCCCGGACAGCATAAGGAATCCGGACACCAAAGTAATCCGGACGCCATCCGGAAAACATAGAAAAGATCACCTTACCCGGATAAAACCCTGTCCGGACACCTTCAGAACGTTATCCGGACACTACCAACAAAACTACCCGGATACCTTCAACTTATCCGGAAACTACTGACTATTCATCACTTTTCTACCCAGAATCCGACTGAATCATTACCAGATATGAAATCGGTTATTCTACTCCGATAGAAACTACCTAATAGCAATTACACACATAAATTGTAAAAGAAACATACCTGAAATCACTTCCAAGGTCACCCATTTGAATCCCTAACCTCCCTTTCTTCTTTTGCTTCTTTTCTTTCTAAAACACACACACACACACACACTGATTTTCTGGATATTTGCTGTTATGAAATATCTGATTCCATTAAAGGATAATATCTATCCATATTTACCACTTAAGTCCTTTAACTATCCACTAATGACCAAAACACCCTTAAACTTATAATTTAACCCAAACTTACCCTAAACATCAATTATATAATTAAATAAATTTAACGGAACTATGATTTAACTAACGAACTTACCCGGGGTATTACATCATCTCCCCCAAACTTACCCTAAACATCAATTATATAATTAAATAAATTTAACGGAACTATGATTTAACTAACGAACTTACTCGGGGTATTACACCATGCCTGGTTCTCCTCAACAAAATGGTGTTGCTGAAAGGAGAAACAGAACCTTAATGGACATGGTGAGAAGTATGCTTGCTAACACTAACTTACCTACTTTCCTATGGACTGAGGCATTAAAAACAACCGTTCATATACTCAATAGGGTTCCATCAAAATCTGTCCCTAAAACTCCTTATGAAATCTGGACAGGTAGGAAACCGAGTCTAAAATATATGAAAGTATGGGGCTGTCTTGCCGAAGCAAAAGTCTATAACCCTAACTTAAAGAAACTGGATCCTAAAATCCTTACATGTTTCTTTATCGGTTATCCTGATAACTCAAAAGGTTATCGGTTTTACTGTCCTTCCCACACTACGAGCATCATTGACACGCAGCATGCCACATTTCTTGAGAACTCAAAGATCAGTGGGAGCACGACAAATCATGACTCAGATTTGCAAGAAGTACAAGAAGCGGGGGGAAACCATTCTTCCGGTATACTTATTCCTCCGATAATTCCTCTTGTACCCACCGTTGCTCCTAATATCACTGATCCTACTCCTCCTAACCAAAACACCGAGGGAACATCATCATCGCCTCTTGTGCCTAACGCTGATCCTAATATCACTGATCCTACTCCTCCCGCTACTGAACCGGAAAATCAACTCAGGAGATCATCTAGGGCACGCAGGGCCACAAATTTTGATGATTTCATAACCTTTTTATCTGAAGTTGAGGACATTGGAAAGCTTACTGATCCTACCTCTTATCGTGAAGCCATTAATATTGATCAGGCCACTCAGTGGAATGAAGCCATGATTGAAGAGCTTAATTCCATGCAACACAATGATGTTTGGGACTTGGTTGAACTTCCTGAAGGATCCAAAACTATCGGTTGTAAATGGGTCTTCAAAACCAAATTAGACCCGAAAGGAAACATCGAACGCTATAAGGCCAGACTGGTTGCAAAAGGCTTTACTCAAAAGGAAGGAATCGATTATCAAGAGACCTTCTCTCCTGTCTCTCGTAAAGATTCTTTAAGGATTGTTATGGCACTTGTAGCTCATTATGATTTAGAGTTACATCAGATGGATGTCAAGACCGCATTCTTAAATGGAGACTTGCAAGAAGACGTATACATGCGACAACCTGAAGGATTCATTCCAGAAGGTAAAGAGCATATGGTCTGCAAGTTGAAGAAATCCATTTATGGGTTGAAGCAGGCATCACGACAATGGTACCTCAAGTTCGATAAAATCGTAAAAGGGCAAGGTTTTCTAAAGAATCAAGTGAATCAATGCACCTATCTCAAGATCAGTGGGAGTATCTTTATAATCCTTGTCTTGTACGTAGATGACATTCTACTAGCAAGTAACAACTTGGATATGCTGCATGAGTCGAAGCGGATGCTTTCGCAAAATTTCGACATGAAAGATCTCGGTGATGCCTCTTATGTCATTGGTATCGAAATACATCGAGATAGGCATAATGGTGTTTTGGGACTTTCTCAAAACGCATATATTGAGCGTATCTTAAAACGCTATAACATGCAGCACTGTACACCCACTGTAGCTCCAGTAGTTAAAGGGGACGTGTTTGGTTCTTTCCAAGCTCCGAGCACTGAGATTGAAAAGGAAGAAATGAAGATGATACCTTATTCGTCTGTAGTAGGGAGCATTATGTATGCTCAGGTCTGTACTCGTCCGGATATCGCTTATATCGCTGGTATGCTGGGACGTTACTTATCTAATCCCGGAATAGCACACTGGAAAGCGGCTAAAAAGGTTCTACGATATCTGCAAGGGACCAAAGACTACAAATTAACTTATAGAAGAAGTGACAACTTAGAAGTAGTAGGATATTCTGATTCCGATTTTGCTAAATGCAAGGAAGATAAGAAATCTACTTCTGGGTACATATTTATGTTAGCTGGTGGACCTATCTCCTGGCGGAGTCATAAACAGAAGCTGACTACAACGTCCACCATGATGGCTGAATACGTTGCCGTTTATAATGCCAGTTGTCATGGGATGTTGTTAAGGAACCTGGTCAGTGGACTCAAAATCGTCAACTCCATTTCTAGACCATTGAAGCTTTACTGTGATAACTCAGCTGCCGTAACTTTCTCGAACAGTAACAGTTCAACTGGCGCTGGGTTGTATCTTGATACAAAGTATCTGTTTGTGCGCGAACGGGTTGAGGAAAATGTCCTTTGTATCGAGTACATAAGTACAAAGAATATGCTAGCGGATCCGATGACCAAAGGTCTTCCTCCTAATGTCTTCGTAGGACACGTGTCGAAGATGGGGCTTACAAAAGACTTAATTTAATAGCACATTGTACTTATTGGTCATTACTATTATCTTAATAAAATTTTCCTCTATATTCAGATTTTGTTTGTCTATTAGTTACGCATTGAGCTCATAATGGTGTATGGACATTATTATAACGAAATCTGTCTTAGTCAATTGATCATTGCTTATTCAGTTTTAAATTTGAGTCATAGTTTGACTAGTGGGGGTCCTGAGTTGATATTCTTCTCTACGGCTGTACTTATTAGCTATGATTTCAGTTTAAAACAAAATGAGTATCATCCCGGCCGGACTTATTGGTACTCATAGATAAAAGATCGCTTGGTCAAGTGGGAGAATGTTGGAACCACCTTAAAAGTGACCGTCACTGATCGTTTATCATTCCTGATATGATAATTGACAATAACTGAAATCCCTATGTCTGGTAAATATATGATGGGCGTATTTACTATTATTGACATAGTATAGGGTTTCCCATTAGGTGATTGGAACTATGGGGAATTATACTGCACATAATAAACACCAGAGGGTTAAAAGTGTAAGATACTCTTATTATAAATAGAGTACCATAATCCTTCTTTTAACCCTAATGAGATATCGGCTAATCACATCCAGCCGTGTGCCTCCCCACGATCGACTCTCTCAAAAGAATCGATCATCATCCCATCATAATACGATCACCTCGTTCTGGGAACCCGACAATCAATGGCAAATATGTTTAATGCTTTCACTGGATCCTCAGGATCATCGGGTATGTTTTCTTGTCATCTTATTATCTATCAAATACAAATCATGATTATTCCAACAATGCGATGTTTCACAACACATATGTTTCCTGATTCTCATGGTTCTCAACATTTTAGTAACGTAACTATAGAAACGTATCATGTCTTTAATGTAATTACGAAAATGTACTGTCATTGATCCCGTTATGAGAGCACATTGTAAGTTTATGAACACAAAGGACATGTTTAACTCGGTAAACAAAAAGAAAATCAATAAAAATTGTTAAAATTTCCCATTTCAAGATATTTTGCGATAGACACCAAGATTGAAGGTTTTGAATATATGTTTTTTAAGTAAAAGCCGATGCATGAAACACTCCATTTGTATACAACTTGTTTAATATTTGATAAGAAGAAAAAAGATACGACCGACCGAATTGAATACGACAACTATAAGTTCTTGTCATATAGTTATGAATTATTAGAATTGTTCCTTTCGGTCGGCAAACAATTGACCCTATTACATACTAACAAATGCAAATCATTGATTTAAATAACTCTCTAAATCATGACGAAGCTACATGTGCCATCATTATGATTATGATTATGATTATGATTAGAGATTGATTTCCAACATATATTTGAGAAATGTTGAATTCATAATACAAAATTGTTCGGTATTCATGGTAAGTTGGTCGGTTAAAGTGTATGACGATGTCGAGAAGTCCCAATCGGGATGTAACTCGTTTTTCTTTAGATTCACAAACATACACTACTTTGAACCCTTTTGAGCATATGTAATCAGGGGAGGACCATTAAAGATCGAACGGGTTCTCATACACTCACTCACTTGATTACCGTAAAGGAAAAAAAATGTAGGCGTCCTACTTGATTTGATTTTTAGGGTGCTCTTAAATATTTCAAACAAAATATTTAATATGAAGATGCAATTGGTGTGATGGTTTTTGTGGCTGAGACAAGGCTTCTCCTAGTGGAGGCTTATTGTTTGAACCCAACTCTCTATATTTATCTTTTTTGTAAACCTTTGTGAATCTAGAGCACCAAAGTGAGGGATCCATAATTTAAATAAAAATAAAAATAAACATGAAATACATATTAGAATAAAGAGAGTACATGTATATGTTCCAATATTTTTTTTTAATAAAACAAGTAGAAGTTCAAGTTTTCGTCCAGGTTGAGCTTTTAGATTAGTCTTTACCAAAAAAATGGAGTTTTTTCTCGACATCAACAAAGAAACCAAAATACTCTTCCGAAATCAACAAAAAAAACCACAAAAACCTTTAAAACCCAAAAAATGTAAAAGAGTACCTTGAAAATTAACTAAAAGCATTAAAAAAAACATAAAGGTCGCGATTCGGCTAAAAGTAAATCGAGCGACTTTACCGACATTTGATTCAATTTAAAGATAAATCTGCCATTATATATAACGAATTATTTAAATCTTATGTATTCAAGAATCAAATGTCATGAACAAACCCCAACCGATGATAAAACCATTTTATTAATAAAATATATAACTAATTATTGGACTTTAATTAATTCTAGAAATGTAGTATTTTTCATGAAACAACACTAGAAATTTGTGTGATTACAATTAAAAGAAAAAAAAAAACTCCAGTATCAACATGTTTTAAATATTTTTATTGTATTTGGTTTTTAAAACCTGTTTATTAAAAAACAAATATGTTTTTGGATTTTTTTGATGGCCAGACGAAGTTAAATTGTTATTTTAGCGAACTTCAAAAGTTGAATAAAGAACCGTGTGTTAGTAGTTTAATGAATTTAATAAGACTCATAATTTATTCGGTCAACGTTGTTTGATAGTGGCTTATTTAATAAATTTTTAGACCATCCGTACCCGTTTGGAAAAAACCCAAAAGCCCACAGCGCCACATTAGCGGCACATCAGCTTTTCTATAAACCCACTCCAAACCCAAAAGTGAAGTACCCGTTTGCAAAAAGCCCAAAAGCCCTAAATGCCACCTCATTTTTTTTTATTTTTTTATTTATACATTTAATTATTTAACAAAATAAAAATATTTATATATTTTTTAATAAATAAAAATAAGATAAATCGGCGTGGATTGATTCTTCCGGGATAGATTGTTCGGGTTTGATTCTTTTCTCGTTGTGTTCGGGTTTGATTCTTCCGGGATAGATTGTTGTGTGGACATGGATTGTGGTGTGTGCGAGTTAGAAGGTTGGGTTTCCAGAACGATGTCGTCGGCGTCGAGATCAATCGGCGGTGAAGGAAGTGGGGAAAATTGTGCCGGAGTAAAACCTTGTTCAATCAAACCGGGACGTGTAAGTTGGTAAGGAATTGGTTGCGGATGGCCTAATGAGTGGTAAAATTGTTGCGGATATTGTGGCGGATATTGTTGCGGATATTGTGGCGGATATTGTGCAAACGCTTGAAAACCAAGCTCCGGGTCTTCTTGCGGTTGCGGTGTATCCGGTCGGTTACGACGGGATGTAGGTGTTTTGTTTGGATTCATGATGAAATTTGAGAGAGTTTGAGAGAATTTGAGAGAGTTTAAGAGAGTTTGAGATGTGTGAAAAATATAAGGGTTGAGGGTTAGTATATATAGTGTGATTAAATTGAAAAAAAATTAAAAAACCCAAAATAGCCGTTTCCAAACCGTTGGAATTCAAATTTTTGAAAAAAAATGAAAAAAAAATAAATGGGAAAGCTCGAGCGGGTTTGGGAACCCGAGTGGGGAAGCCCGCACCCAAGCCCCCCCCCCCCCCCCCCCCCCCCCCCCCGTACCGGTTGTGCAAGAAGCCCGCAGCAAGCCCGAGCAAGAAGCCCGAGCCGCTACGGGTGGCCTTAGGGTGAAGTTGTAGGTAGAAAATCAAGTTTTTTTTCGAACATATTTATCCCAATTAAAGAACATGCTCTTTCTAAGAAATTCTCCCAAACAAAAACCTTCTTAATTTATACAGACAGATCAATTTACACAGACAACTTTATCTAGACAGGATTTATTGAAAAACAATCTAAGACCCCTAAATATATAAGAGTAAATTACAGAAATGGTCCCTCGACTATGCCTCGATTTCAGTGCTGGTCCCTCCAAAGCTGAAACTACACTTACAGTCCCTAAACACACAGTTTCGGATCCCAAACCGGTCCCTCTCACTGACGCCGTCCATATTTTTCCGTTGGAGCTCCCATGTGCCCCTCACGTGAGGGGCATTTCAGTCATTCTACCCTCACCTTCATCCCAAACACAGTTTCGAATCCCAAGTTGGTCCCTCGAGTAATTCTACCCTTTCATCTCCATCCCAAACCTCCACCCACCACCACCATCACCGCCCACCCACCACCACCATCACCACCCACCTCCACCCACCACCACCATCACCATCCACCACCATCACCATCCACCTTCATCCCAAAACTCCACCCACCACCATCACCACCCACCCACCACCACCATCACCACCCACACCACCATCACCACCCACCTCCACCCACCACCACCATCACCATCCACCTTCATCCTAAACCTCCACCCACCACCATCACCATCCACCCACCACCACCATCACCGCCCACCTCCACCCACCACCACCATCACCATTTTAAATAAACTTAACTTATATAATTATTTATAAAATACTAGAGTAAACTACGATTTTCGTCCCTGTGGTTTGATAAACTTAACTTATATAATAATTATTTCGAAAATGGTGATGGTGGTGGTGGGTGGAGGTGGGTGGTGATGGTGGTGGTGGGTGGATGTTTGGGATGAAGGTGGATGGTGATGGTGGTGGTGGGTGGGTGGAGGTTTGGGATGAAGGTGGATGGTGATGGTGGTGGTGGGTGGAGGTGGGTGGTGATGGTGGTGGTGGGTGGAGGTGGGTGGTGATGGTGGTGGTGGGTGGAGGTTTGGGATGAAAGTGGATGGTGATGGTGATGGTGGTGGTGGGTGGAGGTTTGGGATGAAGGTGAGGACGGAGATGAAAGGGTAGAATTACTCGAGGGACCAACTTGGGATCCGAAACTGTGTTTGGGATGAAGGTGAGGGTAGAATGACTGAAATGCCCCTCACGTGAGGGGCACATGTGAGCGCTAACGGAAAAAAATGGACGACGTGAGTGAGAGGGACCACTTTGGGATGAGAAACTGTGTTTTAGGGACTGTCAGTGTAGTTTCGGATTTGGAGGACCAACAATGAAATCGAGGCATAGTCAAGGGACCATTTCTGTAATTTATTCAATATATAATATTTAATAAAAGAGTGAATTATGGATTTAGTCCCCGTGGTTTAACGAAAACTATGACTAGCGTCCCTAATATTGAAAAGTTATGGATTTGGTCTCGGTGGCAAACCTCTCCAACCCACCTCCATATCCTCTCGATCTCCAGTTGTTTGCTAGCGTTGAAGCTAATTGGAGACAAAAAAACATATTTGGACTAAACCCATATTTGAAACATCAAAGCCTTATTTCTAAATACAAGAACTATCATCAATAAAGTTAAAAAAATTCAATGAAATGTAACGGAAGGAGGATAAATCAAGAACATTGGAGTAAGTAGAGGAGTGGATATGATCGACTTTCCTGGTGATTGTTCAAAGATCTAGGGTTGATGGTAAACATGAAGGTTGGTGTTGGTGGCTCGAATATGGGGCGTCGGAGATGGGAATGCCGTCAAAAGTTTTCTTTTTTTTATAATACCCCTAAAAATAGAGGTAAGAGTAAATCTTAATTTTGGTCCCTGTGCTTTGTAAAAAAAACGAAAATCGTCCCTACAGTTCGTTTATTACAAATTAGCCACTACTGTTTGCTTTTTTGGCTGATTTTGATCCCTCTCACTAACAGATGTTAAATACAAACGTTAGTTCAGGGGCAATTTAGTCGTTTTCCAATGTTTTTGTCTTATCCTCCTTTTTTGACTGACCAATCCCTACCCCATCCACCCACCTTACCCAACCCCCTCCCCTACTCCCTATCATCTTCTTCCCAAACCCACTTCTTATGACCCGCGGAAAAAGAAAACACACATAACGCTAGGGATGAGCATCGAGGACCGTTTTCCCAAACCGAAACGGGACCGGACCGGTACCATGTATTCGGTCCGGTTTTCGGTTCCATATAATCTTCAAATTCGGTATTCGGTACCGGGATTTTCCCGAAAATAGCGAAACCGAACCGAAATTTTAGAAGTCATTGTTTTTTTTTAAATCTAAGTATGCATATCATCTCCCAAATAAACTAAACTTATCTTTGCTAATCAAGATATATCATCTTCTAAACTAACTAAACCTTCTCCATAAACCCAAAAAATCGACTCCCCATACATTAAACATCAAAAAATCGCTACCCTTACAAACACATAAAAAAACTAGACAAATTTGGGATTTGGGAATTGTTTTTAAACACATTTGAAACATTATGAAGATATTTTGGTTTGCGATTGGTTTTGATACACATTCAATGCATTTTCATATTTTCGGTTCTAAGTGGTCCTAGTACCGATTTTCCTGTCCCGAAACCAAAACCGAACCGGTACATACGGTTCGGTTTTTGGTACAACTTTTTAGTCCCAAAAAATTTCGGTACCAACCGGTTCGGTACCGATCTCCTCCCTACACAGCGCACACACACACACACACACATATAACACTTAATTAAATTTCACACATACACATAATATATATATATATATATATATACATAAACACACTTAATACACACACACACACACATATATATATATATATATATTCACTTAAAAAACACACAAACACACATATACATATACACATACACCTAAAAAACACAAACACTCTTCTATGGGTTCGTTAAACTCAAAACCCAGATCCGAGAGGGGGGAGGTTAAGAACGAGTTTGTGGGGTTCACCAATGGAGTTTGTCGAAAGGGGGGTTGGGTGGGGTAGATAACAGAGAAAGGGAAGAGTTAGCATAGGATGAAATGGGGAAGAGTTCGTCGGTGATGGAAACACTAAGAGCTCGTCGGTGATGGAAACGGGAACAAGTATCCGGTGATGAAATGCACACAAACACAACAAATCCCATTTCTATGTTTCTTCCTCCATGAACCCATCGATCATCTTGATGAAAGCAAAACACACACACGTTGCAACAACCATTGTTGCCACTGATCTCCTCCTCTACGTGTCTATATATATATATATATATATATATATATTTACTGTGTGTGTATATATATATATTTACTGTGTGCATATATACATTTACTCTGTGTATATTAGTTCCATATATGCCAGCTTGGCTTTTACAGCGGAGCAGACCAACAATTCTATCAGAAATTGGGTGTCAATTGGGACCTGAGAGTTGTGAACGTATATTTACTGTATACGTATACTGTGTGTATATATATATATATATACTCTGTCACTGTGTGTATATATATATTTACTGTGCGTATATATATATATATGTGTGTGTGTGTGTTTTAAGTGCTATATATATATATACATATATATATATATATATGTGTGTGTGTGTGTGTGTGTGTGTGTGTGTGTTTTAAGTGTGTAATTTAAACATTAGTGTGTTTTTTAGTTGCAACTATTGATGTGGGTTTGAAGAAGAAGAGGTATGGATGGGGGTTTGGGGTTGGGTAAGAAGAAGAGAGGAGCATAAAAATTAAAAAAGTGAAAAGACAACTTAAAAAAAGTCAAACACTCAAAAATAAAAACAATTAATATTGAAATGGAGATATAAAGAAAAAAACTAAAATACCCTTCATTTAATGGATGGGGGTTAACCTCCAATAGTAACAGGGACCAAAACCAGTAAAAAAAACAAACAGTAGTGGCTAATTTGTAATAAACGAACTCTAGAGACAATTTCCCTTATTTTTTACAAACCACGGAGACCAAAATTAAGATTTACTCTAGAGGTAATTTAAACCCGAATAATGACGTGATCATAACATTCCATATAAAAGAAATCACCCAAAAAGGAGAAATAGTAATAGCGTTTACGAATCTATGAATGGAAATCGTAATTGATAACTCACTAATCTAAACTATTTTCGTCTAGATTAAATCAATTGTCAACACAATGCGGATATAGGAGAATGGATCGACGGCGAGTGAAGATGGAAATGGAGGTGGAGACGACAACCGCGAGGAAGAGAAGTGGGGGAACTCAAAGATCTTATGTCTTGGCTCGCCGGGATAACTTCGGAAAGGGATCGAAAGGACAAGGTCAAGTGGATGCTCGATGAATCGAAGGATTATAATGTAAAGAGGATGAGAGAGATACAAGACGAGATCGACGAAAATCCAAACGACCATTGTAACACCGCGAAAATTCCATTGTCTTTGTACTTTAGTTTTGAATGAATGTTTAAAATAATGGGAAAGTAATTATTTTAAACGGAATGTCGAGAAGGGGTAAAATGGTAATTGACCCAAAATTTAAGTTAATTGTGGAACTCGAAACTTGGAGGTTGGTTTGGTCAATTAATGAAAGTTGAGTGTGTATTTAAAGTGTGAGTCGGCTAGTAATTGAGATAATATCTCCATTTGGGTTCCTGAAGTCGGTCTAACAAGCAGAGAGAGAGAAAGTTCCCAAAATCCTGAAATTGCTACGGTAAGAGTTGAATCATGGTTTTCAATTCAATTTCTTAGAAATTAATGAGCAGGCTAAACTGATTTTGATTTGGTATTGGTTAGTTAGTGTGAAGTTTGAAGGTGAATTGATTTGGGTTGCAAGCTGAGTTCGAACTCTCATTAGGTGAGTTCATCTTTTCTATAAATCAATGGTTTCATTAAATTAAGCAGCAAGATGTTATTGTTAAATGTATTGGAGATGAATGGTTACTTGTAAAATAAGATGGATGGAACTGATAGGTCGTATGTATCCGGGTAAGCCTTTGGTGTCCGGTAAAATAATGTTATTAGTGTCTGGTAAATCTTATTTCAGTAGTGTCCGGTAAAAGTGTTAAGGGTGGAATCGTCCGGTAAGCACATGGTTTCAGGACAACTAGTTTACCGGATGGTATTCGGATTACTTTGGTTTCCGGACGCCATCCGGATTGTATGTGTTCCCGGATTCCGCTGGTTTCTGGGTATGAGTTCCGGACAATTGACCGGATAGTATTGTATCCGGATACTTCTGATGTTCCGGATACTTTGGATGTTCCGGATACTTCTGATGTTCGGTCACTTTTGATGTTTCGAATACTTATGAGTTTTCGGTAACTAAGAGTTTCCAATAACTGTTGGCAGGGGATGATTAATTAATCGAAGTTCAATCTTAGCAGTAGGAACATACTTATAGTTTGATGTTAGTATGTTATGCTTTGATGTATGATTTGGTTTGATACCATGCACGTATGCTAGGAAGTGGAATGGATCCATAGGCACTGGCATTAATTGAAAACATGGGATAGGCATGAGTTAAATTGTAATTCCCGTTGACGTGAAATGAGGAATAGGCATGAGTTAAATTGTAATTCCCGTTGACGTGAAATGAGGAATAGGCATGAGTTAAATTGTAATTCCCATTTCGTATTGTGACGTGAAATCTTGGAATAGGCGTGAGTTACGTAATTCCTGATTTCTATGGGAAGATAAGAGATAGACATGAGTTAATTGTAATCTCTACTTCCACTCCAAGAAATGGGCATAAAGTAAATTGTAATTTCTTGGACATGAGCAATGATCTAGAATCCGTGGTGATTCGTAGTAGGCTCGTGAACGTGCTGTTATGACTTACTTAGTGTATGTCATATTCATGGAATTGGGTATATTCCAGTCATCGAAAGATGTTATGTGTACGGTAAGAAAGATGACGACCAGGTTTGTTTATACGCTTTGTTTACAGTTGGTTTTCAAAGCTTATAAAGTTTTAATTTGAAAATGGATGTTCTCACTAGGCGTAAGCCTAATCTTTCAAATTAACCTTTCTTACCAGGTACTAGCTCGGGAAGGGATATACATGGATGAGTGTTGAGAAGTCCCAGAGTTATACTTTTGGTGATGTAATGGAGAAGTTAGTTGAAGCATCGTTATTTTGGGAGTTTTGTAGACAACCCTTATAATCTGATCGTGCACGTTATGGATTAGATTAGTAGGTTGTTTATAAAAGTTGGATGTATGTACGAACCTTGTTATGACTTCTCCATTTATGTATAAAGTATTTGGAAAATAGTTGTTGTGGACCTTGTAAAGTTGAGGTTTAAATTTGTTGTGATTTTTGGATGTTTCAGTTTGGTATCATGGTATCAGAGCCTTAGTTTAAGTGAACTAGGTATGATTGTGAGATACCTAGACTTAAGCTAAGATGAATTAAGTTATGATTTGTGAGATTTGGGTAGACGTACTAAGACGGGACAGTCTTAGAGTCGACGGAAATACGTGAATTAAGAACTGTGATGATGGTAACGAGGATTGTTATGTATAGTATGCTCATAATTTCAATTAGCTACTGTTATTATGAATATATTGTTACGTAAGCATACTTGTTTCTAATTCGTTATGGCAATTAACGAACGTTATAGTATGTTTCCTGTGTTCAGGTATGTATAGCCATTTTCTTATGGTTGTCTTTTGTTCTACAGAATACGATGGTGAATACACCAACCAGATCTCCTAATTCGTCAGAAGAGAGGGCAGTAAATGAATGTGTAGTGGAGAAGCAACCCGAAAGGGTTGGAACGTCTGCGAGCCCTCCAAGACCACCTATAATAGGAGGAGAAGAAAGTCAAGCGCACCGAACGAATGCTGGTACTTCTAATCCGGTGACGACAAAATCCACCATGGAGTCCAGAATGATGGAAAATATGATGCAAGCGATGAATGCGGCACTGGCACATCAATCAGAAATGTTCATGAAGGTGTTAAATGACAGAAGTGTCGAGTCACGAAGACGTGAGACGGGAACTGGTGTTGTAACTCCGCCTGTTAACACAGTGTTGAATGTTAACATGAGAGTGGGGAGAGTATGATCTTATAAAACGTTTATGAGCTGCAAGCCACCAGAGTTTGATGGATCCAATAATCCAATTGCTTGTATGAATTGGATTAGAGAGATGGAACATGCTTTCAGAGCTTGCGAGTGTGACTAAGAATCGAAGGTCAGGTTTGGATCGCAGATGTTACGCGGAAATGCCTTGACCTGGTGGAATATTGTGACGTCGACAGTAACGGCTCCGATTTTGGCCGCCATGACATGGGAGTCGTTTAAAAGAAAGATTCTAGAAGAATATTGCAATGAGAATGAAATGGATCGGATTGAAGAAGAGTTTCAGACTCTTAAGAAAGGAACTTCTTCAGTAAGGGAATACACTAGTACATTCCTAGAGAAGCTAAACTTAGTGGGGCATGTGGCTCCAACTGAAAAAGAGAAGATTAAAGCCTACCTGAAGGGCTTACCGGCTGACATGATGTCACGAGTTCGGAATTCAAAATCTTTGACACTGAGGAGACGATAGAGGAAGCTAAGATAATCGAGGAAGTATATGCCAGAGACAAAGAGGAAAAGGCTCAAGGGGGAGAGAAAAGAAAATGGGAAGGCCGGTCGGAATCTTCTCAGAAATCCAAATCGTTTGGCAAGAATACTCGTTTTGAGTCTCGACGGGAACCGAACTGGTGCCAGAAATGCCGAAGCAAACATTTTGGCCCGTGCCGGGTGGTTTCCAATGAATGATTTAAATGTGGAAAGAGTGGTCACCAGATTGCAAACTGTCCTATCCAAGGGCTGAGTTGTTATGAATGTAAACAACATGGTCACCTCCAAAAGGATTGCCCAAGGTTAAGAAAAAGCGGGAATCAAGAGAGGAAGTCTAATCCTTCTAAGCCAATGGGCAGGGCATTTCATATGACGGCGGATGAGGCAAAGGAATCTAAAGATGTGGTTTCTGGTACATTTCTTGTTAACTCTATTCCTGCACGAGTATTATTTGATTGTGACGCCAATCTGTCTTTTGTATCAAAGTCGTTCTATCAAAAGTTAACTATGCTTGCCACTACCTTGGAAGATGCCTTAGTAGTTGAAATAGCTAACGGGTGTCAAGTCTTAGTTCGTGAGAAACTTGAAGGTTGTTGTAACACCCGAAAAATTGGAAAACGAATTTGGGACTTTGATAGGGTTATTTATTTAACCTTATTTTAGACGTATAATTCCAATTTTTGAGCCATTTTATTATCCCATTGAGTCACTTTTAAGCAATTTTAGTAATATTTACGTAAATAAAAGCTTAATACTTCCGGGTATTAATTTAGCTAAAAATAACACAAAATCACATAAAAATCACATAAAAGTCGCACAAAAAATCTAATTATATACTTTGTGTATTTTAGGTTGCAAGAAGACGGTCGTTTGGAGTAATATGTAATTAAGAAGAATGCGGATTGCAAACTTTCGAACGGAAACGAAGACTCCAATTTTTGAAGATCGGGATTGCACTTTTGGACAATTGCTCTTTGGGCCGGCCATAGCATCATTGGGCAGAACTACCTACTTATATTTTGGACTCATCAAATGTGGGCTTGATCTACTCATTTTTGGGCTTCCATTTAGACATTTTAGTTGGGCTCAAGATTACTTCAATTTTTGATGGGCTTACATTTTGGCCCATGGACTTTTATCCATGGATCCTACCCATGGATCTAACCCATGGTTTTTCTTGGTGACCAAGTATCTAGTTAGCTATATATATGTATGTTAGGCATCCATAAAATTCATCCATCCTTTAGTAATACTTAGGATGATGAACACCCTCTCTTTAATATAGTTTAGTAGTAGTAGTAGTAGTAATAGTGTAGTGTAGTTGTAGTAATCACATAGTTCGGTTTCGTTACGTCATCGTCAACTTTCCATTTTGCTACTTGTCGGTTACTTGTTACTTATATTTCAATCTCCTTTCGTTACCTTTAATCTCGTTACTAACCCGTCGTGTTTGTTTTCTTATAATATTGTCGTTATCGTTATTTCTTTACTTGCTTATGATTTTCTTCCCTTATAATCTTGCTACCATCATTTACTTCCTTTAATTGCTTGTGGTTTTGTTATAACAAATTGCCATCTTATTTCTCCTACTAATCCTTACTTGCCATCGATTTTGTTTCATTTCTATACTTACGGTTCTTAATCACTTGTTACCATCGATTCTCTCTTTTCTTGCAACTCACGACTTTAGCTTGTTAATTGTTACTAGTTTACATCTTTGCCAACTCACGGCTTTTACTACAAAATCTCACTCACGGTTTCGATACTTTGGTTATTAAAACAATTTTGTTAAAACTTTCATTGCGCTTTCAAGAGTTGGTTACTTGCATAACAAGTTACGTATTTTCACCAAGAATTATTGTAATTTGTTTATGTATTGTCCATCTCCATTAATTGTTTTCTTAGTTAATACATCCTTTAAAATTAGAAACCGAACGATGATGGGCTAAGCGTCCTAGTTCGGTGTATAAAGTAAAGTTGGGACCGAGACTAATAGTTAAAGTGAAAGGTGTCGCGTACTGCATGATTGTCCAAAGTTATTTAAATCAAGGTTATATTTTGTGGTGTATCACAATTGACCAATTGACACCCGGTCCGTTGTATCATGAAATAGTCGACACTTGAGATAACCAAGGAATGCAGTCCCATCGCTATATTTAATTGTTAATATCATCCCAACGGAACTTTATACCCTGTGCTTCTTTTTATAATTGATTTTAGTTTAATTGTTAACCAAACCTCCACCAAAATACTGTTTTCGAATTCGCCATCTGAAACTCGCTTTTACGAACTGGACTTTTAAAGAAAAACTTTTCCACGCTTCCCTGTGGGTTCGATATCCGGTACTTTTGTACCATTATTACTTGTTTTGAGACGATAATAGATTGAGATGTATACTTGCGTCTTGGTTTATTTATTATAAACGAAACACTTTTTATAAAGGTGTGGGTAAAATCTTAACAGACTTACGGACGCCCGCAGGGGCAAGGTCGGACGTCCGCGATGTGCGGAAGTTTGCGGGTCAACCGTGGAAGCAACAGAGAGAAAATGGGAATTCGGATCAGATTGGGCCGGACGTCCGCGAAGGACCATACGGACGTCCGCGACATGTCTGGTGGGATATTTTGCTTTCCTTTTAAGACTTCTCCCTCTCTCATTCCTCATTTCATCTTTAACCTCAAATCAGATTCTCCCTCTCTCTAAAATCGATTTCTCTCAAGAAACCCTAAATCTCCCCTCTCCTCTTCATCCTTCTTCCCCAACACAAACCCTCACCATTGTTATAAACCTTAACCCTTCTAGAAACCCTTCACTTCATCTCCTTCATCAAGTTTCTAGGGTTTCACCCAACCCTTTTCACTCCACTTTGAAGATTGGGAGTTTGTGGTTCATCTTGGTGGTTCTAGAGATATTTTGGTTGGTGGATTCAAGTTGTGGTTAAGGTAATCTTCTCTTCTCTTCATTTATGGAAGTTAGGGTTTTGGTATAAGTTGAGATCTTGATGTAAAATGTATGGGGAATGATTTTTTATGGTTAGATCTGATTATTGATGGTTGGAAACTTATGGATCTAGGTTTTTGGAAGATTTGGCTTGAAGGTTCAAGTTTCTTCAAGGGAGCTTACGTTTGGGGAAAATCTAGATTTAGCCTAAATCTAGCAAGGTGAGTTCAAGTTGATTTGTGAAAACTTTGTACATGCCAAAAATGTTATTTTCCAAATACTTGTGTGTTTTACTTGAAATTATCAATTGTTGAGTTATTTGATGAGTTTAACTCTTTTGAAGTATTTAACTTCATAAATGTTGTAAAACACCCATATTTGGGATTTTTTAGATATCTTGATGTGTTGAGATCATAAATATGTCCTTAAAAGATTTATTGCTCAAAATGAAGTTTATTTGATGGTTTAATCATATCGGTGAAATTGATTTTATAAACCATTTGGAAAAATGCACAATTTAGTGTCAAGAGTCATTTTGAGGATTATAAGGGTATGAGTCCTTTTGGGA
The DNA here is from genome assembly GCA_033807775.1 of Saussurea involucrata. NCBI lineage: Eukaryota > Viridiplantae > Streptophyta > Magnoliopsida > Asterales > Asteraceae > Saussurea > Saussurea involucrata. The sequence continues at coordinate 2,612,095 of CM066318.1, forward strand.
AAACCCTTTTGTTTAACCCGTGTCGAATTTTGGGTTAATAATGATTTTGTGGTACTTGTTTACCTAAACGATGTTTAAATGCATGTTATGCTATGATGACCGTTATTTATGGGTCTAATGGGTTTTGAGCATTTGCTCGGTTTCGACTTTGAGGAAGTGTTGGGGACATTTTGTCCGGTTTCGATGACTCAATGTGGAGTCTTATTTATGATTGCATTTATTGCACATATTGCATAATATTGCACATTATTGATATTTACATGCTTGGGTGCGTTAGTCATTCCGGGATAGGCATGTTATTGTAGATTGTGTTGCATTGGATCCATAGGCACGTAAGTCAGTCTTTATTTGATGGTCAACTGGGTGTTGTGGGATTTGACCGAACCCCATGTTTGATGACCTTTACCTTCAAGGGTACACTAGGAGGGTTGAGTCCGGTTGAGCTGTCAGGTTGATTGACGGGCGTTTATGACCTTCGCCATGTCGGGACAATGCCATGGTTGTAACCCCGCTTGTGTCGAGCCTTTGGTGGTATTCTTATTGATACTTCACTAAGGCCAGTTGTCTCTTTGGGTGTGACTTGTAAGGCGTCGTATGGGACACTTGGGCTTTTATCCAGTGAAGTGTCGTACGATTAACATTGTATGAGTGGCGTACTTTTGTGTTCATCCACTCTCAATGGATACGGGTCTCCCCCGTCGTTGGCCAACCTTACTTGGGATTTTATAATGTCCATGTTTTATTATTGTTGGTCTTATACATTTGACCGTGATTGGATGACTTTAATATTGGATTCCCCTCCATATTTATGGTATTTGAACTTCATTACATTTTACGTTCGCGTGAGTATTGGTTCGTATCATGTTTTCGATGAAGTATTATATTTAAATGGATTGTCCTTCCATGATTTATGGGTTGAGTATTTTGTCGTCAACCGTATTTGAAGGTTTTGCATAATATAGATTTATTCACGTGTTGAGTGAGTGGATTAAATTCATTTTGGAAAACGCTTTATACCTTTTGGGAACTTTTCTCATAATTTTGGGTGCGTTGGAAAATGAGTCGTTTATATCCTTTTGTAAACTCTTTTGGAAATCATAATCTATGTCGCAAACTTTCATTTAAAGAATTATTAAAATCATGCTATAAACTCTTGAACTCACTAGGCGTTAGCCTAACCCTTTTTATTTGTCGGCATGTGCAACAAGTTCAGGTTGGGAGTAGTTCTAGTGACACTATGAAAGGTCGTGTGCTAGTAAAGTGTTCGAGGGGTGAATAGCTTAAGTGAAGTTTTCCGCATTCATCTTTGGGATTAGCAACTTGTACTCGGGTTAAGTAACACCCGATGTGGTTTTAGTCTTTGTAATGAGACCTGAATTATATATATTGTTTGATGTTAACCATAGATTGTAATTTAAGGTATTTTACCTATTGGATTATAGGAAGAAATCCTATTATTTTGGATGTATTATCGAAAATTTTATTTAGTTGCTCTTTCCCAATTTGAGGGTGTTACAGTTGTACCCTTGTGATAGAAGGGAAAGAATTCATGGTTTTCAAAGCTTATAAAGTTTTAATTTGAAAATGGATGTTCTCACTAGGCGTAAGCCTAATCTTTCAAATTAACCTTTCTTACCAGGTACTAGCTTGGGAAAGGATATACATGGATGAGTGTCGAGAAGTCCCAGAGTTATACTTTTGGTGATGTAATGGAGAAATTAGTTGAAGCATCGTTATTTTGGGAGTTTTGTAGACAACCCTTATAATCTTATCGTGCACGTTATGGATTAGATTAGTAGGTTGTTTATAAAAGTTGGATGTATGTAAGAACCTTGTTATGACTTCTCCATTTATGTATAAAATATTTGGAAAATAGTTGTTGTGGACCTTGTAAAGTTGAGGTTTAAATTTGTTGTGATTATTGGATGTTTCAGTTTGGTATGTACGAACCTTGTTATGACTTCTCCATTTATGTATAAAATATTTGGAAAGTAGTTGTTGTGGACTTGTTAAGTTGAGGTTTAAATTTGTTGTGATTTTTGGATGTTTCAACCATACGGTTCAAACGAGATATGCTAAATATTGGAGAAGTAGAGAAGTAATCTTGGCCATTTATTCGGTCAAGATCGGTTATAATGGTCAAATGTTGCGGCTTTGACTGGTCAAAAGTTGCGGCTGTTCCAAAAATAGAAGGGCAATTTCGTAACTTTTACAAAAAACACGGGACGAGTTCATATATGAATCTGTGTGATTTACATATAAACTATACGTTCATATATGAACCTTTGTAATTCACATATGAACTCTTTATAACTAATTCATGTGTGAATCTTGTGATTCATATATGAACCTTTGTATTTCATATATGAAACTAATTAACTGTAGGTTCATATATGAATCAGTTGAACCAATTAACCGATTCATATATGAACCTTTGTGTTCATATATGAACCTTTGTGTTCATATATGAACCTTTGTGATTCATATATGAAACTAATTAACTGATTCATATATGAACCTTTGTGATTTCATATATGATTTTTTTTAACTAATTCTCATATGAACAAATTAACTGATTCATATATGAATCACAAATGTTCATATACGAATTAGGAGTAAATTACACGATTGGTCCCTGTGGTTTACACAAAATTGCATTGTTGGTCCCTAAAATGAAACAATTATGTGTTTGGTCCCTGTGGTTTACATTTTCTCACCCCTTTGGTCCCTGTAACCTAACGGCATTAAAAGATTCTGTTATGTAAGTTTACTTTAAGGGCATTTTTGTCATTTTAGTCATTTTATTATTTTTATTTTCTATTAAAAATTATCATTTAATAAGACATGTAATTTACTTTACCCCCTTCCTCCCCCCCTAAACCACTGTGACCACCTTCCTCCTTCCCTAAACCACCGTCATCCCATCAAGAAATGCAATTCCATGGTTTGGGCATTCAGAAATTTAGGTGGAACTTTCGACTAACAAGTTTCTCTCTAAAAGCCAGAAACTAGTTTGATCCAATTTTATTATTCAGGTTAAGATTTTTAAGGACTGCCATTTGTGACAGTAACCAAAGTTATAATGAGATTATGGATAATACGTCAGATAGAACATTCCCATCTACTTTATTTTCAGGAACTACAACTCAATTGTTAATTGTTTTCGGGAAGAAACCAGTTCCGTGTAGAGTTATTTAAGTAGAACCCCAAATTTAAAACCCTAACTTGAAGGAGGCCATGGTGGTGGTAAGCTGAGCAGGCGGTAGTCGACGGGAGGGGAGGGGGGGGGGGTCTCCTCATTTTTGTTACGATCGAAGTCTGAGGTTCTACTTGGGCATTTCATCGAACAGTTGGTGGGAATGTTTTTCGAAAGCAACTGGTTTGGCAATTTTTTCCAGATTTTGAATGTCCCCTATTTCCACTCAGTCTTTATGTTTGTTCCTCTAAAAAATCAAAAAGTTTGCTCTTTGTTGTACTCGTGAACGAACACCTAAAGAGTGAAGTCGTTGTAAGAACATCACTCACTGCTTCCCCAGTGAAACATCATAAATTCTACGCACTTGTTTATCTGTCAAACAACACCGAACTGTTGGACGAACATTTGCTAACTTCTGTTATGAATCCCCCTCCTGATCTCTTCTTCTCTTCTTCAATCTCCACAAAAAGGTAAAAGTTTAAAACCAACCTCAAATTCTAAAAACAGAGAAAAATGTGAGTAGAGGTAGCGCAATTCCAAGCTCCTGTGACGAAATAATTGGTTAGTATTTCATGATGCCGGAAATTAGTATTTTAAGGTGAGGAAGAAAAACCTAGAGCCTTGATGCAAATGATGAATTGACTACAACACTTGGAGAGTGAGAAACCTAAAACACATTAATTGGGGGTGATTTTATAGGCACCACTCACTAGATTCTCCATTTTCCGAGTATGGGGGTATGTATGACGGAGGAGAGGAGCAAGGAGGCAACGACGGTGGCGATGGAGTTTGCCGGCCCATTATGGCGGAGATTGTTTGAAGATTGATGTTCATGGTGTGGAGTTTGCGGCAGTTATGAACTCAAATTTAGGGTTATACATTTATATGAAAAATAAAAAACTAAAATAATAATAAATATTAGATTTTTTTATTTTTAATAAGAAAAGGAATATGAGTAAATGACTAACATGCCCCTCCAATTATTCTATTTAACAGAATCATCTAACGATGTTAGGGCAAAGGGACCAAAAGCGTGTGAAAATGTAAACAACGGGGACGTTTTTCATAATTAATTCAAATTAGGGACCAACAGTGCAATTTTATGTAAACCATAGGGACCAATCATGTAATTTACTCATGAATTAGTTAAAAAGAGTTTATATGTGAATTACAAAGGTTCATATATGAATCACACAAATTCATATATGAACTCGTCCCGTGTATTTTTTACGAAACTACCCCTCTATCTTGTGCAGACCACAGACCACGCGAGGAATTATCCGCTGCTTCTCGGTCAAAGCCGTCGATCTTGACCGAATGAATGGCTAAGATCACTTCTTTATTTCTCAAATATTTAGCACTTCTCATTTGAACCTCTCCCTATATATATATATATAGGGGTGGTATCAAATACAAACCAGATAGTTTGTACAAACCCGTACAAACTCAATCTACCTTCATGAATTTGAAATTTTTTTAATTTGGCTTCATGAATCTATATTTTGGCTTCAGGAATATAAAATTTGGCTTCATGAATATATAATTTGGCTCCATAACTTCTTTTTTTATATTTATAAGGGTATTTTAGGGCTCCACCGAAAAATATAGATTCATGAAGCCAAATTATATATTCATGAAGCCAAAATATAGATTCATGAAGCCAAATTAAAAAAAATTCAAATTCATGAAGGTAGATTGAGTTTGTACGGGTTTGTACAAACTATCTGGTTTGTATTTGATACCCAACCTATATATATATATTTTTAAAGAAGCATAAATCAACAATAATTGTTTTCCAAGAATATGAAGTAAGCTTCGTTTTCATACAAAGTACAAACCACATAAGGACCATACGGTCCAAAAAGTATATTACGATGATGGGGATACCCGATTTCCAAATATTGTAGCGGAACACAAAAGTAAGCTACTTTCCAATTCAGTTAACATGTCAAAGGATTTAGAAAATGAGAATGAACTCACAAGTTAGGTTTTTACAAGGAAAACCTTAAAATTTCTAGTAGGCTTGAGGGAGATGGTGAAGATGATTAGCTCTTGATTCCTAGCCTTCACGCCTAGCTTTGATGATGAAAATCACTTGAATGCTTCAAACGTTTGGGCATTTAATGCACCAAGTTTGCCATAAATGAAGTAAGGTGTTTGAGAGTGTTTTGGAGGTGAAAAACGCCCCAAGAAGTAGAGAAATCCGATCAGATTTTTGTTTGGTAAAGTAAGAGAGAAGAGGGAACCTTGGAAGAAAAGGTAAAAAAATTCGTCAGACGCAAAGCGGACGTTCGGTTGGAAACATGCGGACGTCCGGCTGAAGTTCTCTCGATCAGACCTGAAATCTCTGTTTCTTCAGAGGAATTACGCGGGCGTCCGGTTCCATGCGGACGTCCGACCCTAAACTTATGAGGACGTCCACAAGCTCAGAATACTAAAACTCTCATAACCAAAACGTAAAACGAACGTGCACCCACATCAGGGTTCCTCTATACTAAATACAGATTTCTACCATAATTAAAGAACCCTTAGCTTACGAAGTACCTCTTTGGATCAAAATGTCTAAGTCTTAAGAGTTTAATCCATAAGTAGATAAAACGAGTTCTATTAACATACCGACAAAATTCGGGTCTACCCACGCCGCGGCCCAAGGTCGCGCGCCAGCCCGCGCGACCCCTTTTTGGTCGGATACTGATTTGGCCATAACTTATTCGTTTTAGCTTCGTTTTCGCTCCGGAAAGAACCGTTAGACTCGTATTCAAATTCCCCATCCAACAAGACCATAAAATCTATGATTTAATCCAAAATATTATTTTTCATATTTATCTTAAAAGGTCGATTTCTACACTGTCTCGAAATTGTACTTATCCGAAAATTACGGGTGTTACACTAGACATGTTGTAATTGGTTTAGATTAGTAGGTTGTTGTTTAATGGTCAATTTCGTAGATGTTTATTACATTTTCCCCATTTTGGATTCCTTATGGTTAGAATGGTTTATTGTAGAAATATTCAAGTTTAAATTTGACCCTATTTTTAGGGTGTTACAGTGTTACAGGGAAGGTGAGGGGGATTACGGTCGACGGGAAGGGGAGGAAATGAGGTGGTCGAAGGTAGAGAAGCCTGACAGGGGGAAAGGGCCTAAGAGGAAGAAAGTGAGGTGGTCGAAGGTAGAGAAGCCTGACGGGGGGAGAGGGCCTAAGAGGAAGAAAGTGAGGTCTTAGAGGGTTTTTTTTTGTGCATGTGTATACATATATATAGGGGTAGGTTATTTTGTTACCCAATTTTTGGTATTAACCTTATAAACCAATCCTATCCATTGACTTTAAAAATGTACGATTGAGATAACAATTGACATAAAGTCATTAAGTGAAGAACCATAAATAGTTTGGATATGTGAACTCAGGGTCGATTGAGGAAAATAACCCCCAACATCCCTCCATTAATTTCTCTCTTAAGCAAACTTGAACCGCCAATTTATTGTACATATCGAAACCGACACATTTTTATCCATGTTCATTCATATGTATGTTCAATACATCTATGAGACCGCATTTGTTCTCTATGTTCATTGATGTATTAAACATGGATGAACATACACCTTCACGTTAAATATGTATGTTCATTTGTATGTAGTTGTTCATTGATGTTCAATACCTATGTCCATTTGTATGTAATTGTCCATTGATGTTCAATACGTCATTTCATTGATTACATATGTTCATTGATGTTCATATACATAGAAATGGAATCCATGTTCAATACATGAATGCATGTTCAAATATTGAACATCATAAAATAAACACATAGTGAACATCAAAAGGTAGACATATATTTGAAACAGAGTTACAGCTACAACTATGGATCAAGTTGTTTTGTAACTCCTCATTAATATGGCTACCAAAAAATCAAATTGATAAAATCCTATCATACCCTTACATATTTGTTGTATAAGTTTAAACTAACCATGAATGAAAATGAATTCTTATTCGTCAATGAAAATTAACGGCAACTTCCTTCAATATATATAATAAATAAATATAAAATATAATGATATTGTTTTCAACATTTAATAAATATATATATATATATATATATATATATAATATATAAAAAGACTCAAATACCCTTAACTGAATAGAGTTTTCGTTAAACAAAGTTAAGGAAGGGGACCATATTGATATAAAAAATAAAAACGACCAGGATCAAATCCATAATTTTTTAAGTTAAAAATGTTGATCATAATATTCGTTAAACCGCATGGACCAAATCTGTAACTCACTCAATAAAAACATCTCGTAATTTAAAAAGGAAAATTAAAAAAAAAAAAAAAAACACATCCTATTCCTTTGGCTTTTGAACTTTTTTACACAGAAAAAACCTGCAACTTTTGGCATTCCCGACGGGAATTTTCCAAAGTCAAAAAGAAAAGCACTTTAAATAAAGAGACCTTCATTCTTCAGTAATGGGGTATGTTTCATATCTACGTTTAAATTAATTAATTAAATGTTATTTTTATTTCTTTATTCAATTCGATTCGATTAAAATTAAAATAAAATAAAATAAAATAAAAAGGTGTTTATATTTTAAAACCTTCTACTCTACGTTTGTTGTTTTATTCAAAATATTATAGTATATTTTTCAATTGCATTAAAACTGTAGATTTTTAAAATTGAAGTTTCTTAAAATACTTTCTTAGAATAGAAAGCAAAACAAATTATTTTCTATATCTGTTATAAAACAAGTGTCTATGTTACTATTTTAGTTTTTCTCAAAACAAATGTTCATTTTCAAAAGAAACCGTCTACTTTTCCATTATATTCTTAATTATGTGATGCAAAAATTTTCTCTCTCTGTAATAAAGGGTAAGATTGTACTTTAACTGATTAAAAAATGTAATAACTTCAAATTATGTGTGCATTTTTCATTTTAGACATTTATTTTGAGACGGAGGGGCTGTTTGGCCATTGCTGAATGGTTTGGTGCAGAATAATTAAGTAGTCAAAATGGTTAGAGACTTTTATGATATAGTGTAAAATGAAATATGGTTGTTTGGTATTTGTTTAGAATGAAATCAGTGTGCTGAATGATTAAGGTGACCCAAGATGCTAAATCATTCAAAGAGTTTAGGAACAATTAAGAAACAGACCTTCTTTTTTGCCAAACAGTTAGCCTCTTAATGAAACTATTAAAAGGTAAACAAACAGCCCGGGAGGGAGTATTTTTTCCAAGAAAAAGTAATACTGATAAAAAAATCCAAGGCGAAGTTAATCAATTGAATAAATATTACAACCAAAAAATTAAAAAAAAAAGTGTGATTTTTCCTATATGCATCCATTCATCTATTTATATTTATTATCATTATATATTTTATAAAACAAAATCAATAGAGACAGCAGCGTGGGCGTCATTGGTGAGTCTTTTGCAAAACAGAACCAATCGTTCGGAGCTCAAATCTCTTCACCGCTCCGGCGGCCTCCCTCATGGTGGTATCCACCACATACGGTGTTCCCGCCACATTCACCTCCGTAATATTCTCCAACTGCCGACACGGCTCCCGCCTCTCCGATATCGTTCCATGATAATGGTAATACATAATCTTCCCTTCCGTTTTATGTGTCGTTTTTCCCTTGAAGTTTTGCGACATGTGGACACCCGTTGCAAATACATTCCTTGGTTGAATCACGTATTTTCGGTCTCTTCTAATTCCTCTTTTCGTATCTCTGTACACCAACTTCTCAATCCCCCATTTCCTGTAATAATTAGGTATATTAGCAAAAGTTATCGTTACTATGTAAGAATCCAATAATAACGAAATAGCCACCAACCGCGGTCGCATTCTCGGGACCCAACCGATAAAGAACACCACATGAAGATATCGGCATAAAGCCAAAAATCACCATACCAGCCAACCCATCTATGCCATACATTCAATTGCATGTTTAAGTTTAATATTAGCCAACTTTTTTTTGGGTTTAATGGGATTAACTTATTCGGCCAACTATACATATCATTTTGGTAGTGGCTTAATAATATAACAACCGGCTTATTCACTAAGCTTCTAGACCCAAGTTTTTCCCTTTCCAAACCTACCCTCTGAATAAAAAACATGGAGTAAATTAAATTTTTTTGTCCACGTGGTTTGTTGAAATTTTTTATTTTCGTCCTCATGGTTTTAAAATTGCAATTTACATCCTTATGGTTTATAACTCATCACGTTTTTCGTCCTTATGATTTCTATTTTAGTCCTTCTTACTTAAAAGTGGTGTTTGGCTCTTAAGGACAAAAATAGAAACGAACTACAAACCATAGGAACGAAAATCGAAATTTCAAAACCACCGGAACAAAATCCGCAATTTTTAACAAACCACAAGGACAGAAAATGTAATTTACTCAAAAACAAGTTACCAATATAATCAATCACCGGAAAAAGTTAGTGAAAAAAGAATCCCTAATTTCAGCATACAAACAGAGTTGTTGGCATATCAATAATGCTAAGATTTTGGAAACATAAATCCATCTAAAATCATGCAAATGGGTAAAATCGAATATTATTCGATTGAAGACCCATGTGAGCTGTAGAACAATGGTCAATAACCAATTTATGGTAATGAATCAAATTCAAACCAGATTCCAAACAATAAACAATGATTTAATCGGAGAGATCTGTGTACCTGTAAACGTTTCCGGCAGAGCCATCGAGGTAGCAAAGCTTGTTAGACATCGTTCTTTGTTCAATCGTAAACTGTGTATACTGTATCAGAGAATCTGTAACAGTTTTAATGGTGGCCTTCTTTGGTACAAAGATGAATTCATCAACGTCAAAGAAAAACATCCATTTGGTCATGAATCTGTATCTATGTAAACAATCATTCACAATCAAAAACTGATTATGATAATACCCATCAAATCTCTCTTCCTCCCTTATATCCTGTAACGTAACGTAACCCTTTTCAATCCACGGCTTCAAAACCTCCATTACTTCCGGGTGAACACCGCCGGCGTCGTGAATTACGAAATGAGAATTCTCTCCGAACATCTTCACGTGATACGCCACCCATTCACGAACCCTCTGCGGACTCAGTCCGCCGTACAACGGCGATCCACAGTACAAGTAATCGTACTTCGGTGGCGCTGTGAATTGTAATAAATTTAAGCTTCCCGGAGTTTCCGTTAACGCTTCAATGGTGTCGGTGAGGTTGAAGTTTGAGTCGCCGCCGCCGGCGGTGGTGGCGTGGATGAGTAATTTTCCGCCGCCGCCGGAGTCACCAACCGGAAACGGAAAAGTGCAGTTCACGACAACAACGGTGTAAACACGGCCGTAACCCCAATCGGGGAGGATTTTGTAACCAACGGCTGTGATGTTGTTCTCATGGTTCTCCGTTTTGTTATGTGGGACCCATTGACAAAAGTAAGTCGGTTTGGCGAAAACATGTAAGGGTTTAGAAGAAAGTCCGATGACGGCGAAGGTGTCGGCGCCACCTCTGTACGCCGACATGAGAATGAAATTGTAGGCGGCGGAGCCATAACTATTGAAATTTCTTTTAATTAAACCACCTTGAAGGACAACATCTTGGAGTTTGTTATGAACCGGTGGTGGGGTTGCGGTGACGAGGGGTTGGACGGCGGAGGACGGCGGTGGAAAGGTGGCGCAACCGCTGAGATCTCGGAAAGATGAAGGGAAGAATTGGAAAAGGGTAATAAGGGAACATAGAAAAAGAAGGGCAGATAATAATAGTTTAAGCTCAGCAGCACAATTCCAAACAACACCAATGAACATCTTCTTCTCTTTGTGATTAGGGATTTGAATCTGTTGATCATTATCTTTCACCATTTTCAAAGATCAAATGAAGAAGATGAAGAAAAGATCCCCACACAACAACACACACCACAGAGAAAAGTGAAAGTGTGTGTACTTGAGGGCAGGCTAGCAAGAAATAATAGGAATAATTAATACTTTTTTCTTATTTTATTTTATTTTATATAATATTATTTATTTTTATAATGATTATATCACACATTGCCAGCGTGTTTGTATGTGTTTTTGGGGTGGGGGAATCTCCATACTCTATGTGGATGCATCTTCCTGTTACACCCTTTTACCAAAATTGCAATGTAATGCCAACCTTTAGTTTCCATGTTTGAAAATGGACCTTATTACATAAATCTTCAATAATTCAAAAAGATAATCAAATTTTATAAGACATAGTTTGAATTATCGGTATTAAATTGTTGCCGATGGTGATTGATCGCCTTGGAAGAGCTCTTACTAGTTGATACAGAACTTGAAGATGTTGGTCTAGAAAAGACTATAGGCAATAATAAGCAGTCTGATACGAGAGTTTCAAAATGGAGTAAGAATATCGGTGAAACACGAAGAACATACGAAGCAGAAATATATTGAATATCGACCATAATTACAATTGCTTTTATGCTTATGCAATTTGTTCTAAAGAAAGTCTTAAATATTGACCATAATTATAATTTAAATTTTATGATGAATTCTCGCACCGTCGATGAATGCTACTTCCATATTCTTTGGAATGTAGCTTTATGATTAGAGTGAATTACGGATTTGGTCCCTCTATTTTGGTCAAAATTATAAATAAAGCTATTTTATTATGGGTTATGTAGAATGTTAAGTTTTTTTTTTCAAACTTGACCCTCTCAATAACATTGTTTTCATATAAAAACACCTCCCCCCGCCCCAAAAAAAATCACAATTAACATAGACAAATTAATACATACAAATAAATTTATCCATAAATGACTTAAGCGGATGTTTACTTACAGCTTAGTGAGTTTAATGGCATTTACAACATATTTGCTCAGCCATACATGAGTGCTTACGGTTTTTTTGTGAAACCATTAAGTTAAAATGACTATATGGAATAATCCAGACCCCCTCATTTGTCCCTATTAAGCCACCAAAACAAATAAATACCAGAAATAATCAATCTCTCTCTCTTTGTCTCCCTCACACCCATTGATCTTTCATTCTTAAAAAAAACTGATTTATCCACACAGACAACTTAACTCGTACATGATTAATATAAAAAAAAAAGTAAAAAACTTCTCATGAAAACTAACCAAACAATCCCTAAAAATATTATGTTTTACTATATCATTCTTTATGGAAATTGCTAGGTTTTTTTTGAAAGGCAAGCAACATTTTATTACCAACACCAATATACAAATGTACAAAGGACATCTACAAGAATCGAAAACTGTTAGTCCCAGATGGCTATAACAAGTATTGTAGAAGGGGGGGTTGAATACAATACTCAAAATTTTCACAATTTTAATTCTATTATTGAAAATCTTTCAACAAGAATTACACATAGAAAACTTAAGACTGTTGCGGAAAAGAACAGATAAACTATTCTAACAATCTTACACAAAGTATACTAACAAAACAACTAAGAACACTTAGAACAAAGCTGTAAAGTTTTTCAAGCAAAATGGAAATTTTTGCACTGAGAGAAATCTTCCAGTTTGCGTAGAATATCTAGGAGCACACAGTAATCTTCAAGTCTCTCAAGATGTAAGTTTTTGATCTGCATGGAGAGGTCTTCCTTTTATAGTGACAAGGAGTGTGCAAGCATTGAATGCTTGGGACACTTGTCATCATCATACTTGCTGAGGATGTTGACTTCTGAAAAGCTAAGATGTCCTTATCACCTTTTACTAGGTACTGGAAATAGAACCCATGCATGAGAAAAGGACTTTATATGGAAATGGATAAAAGGACAAATTGTCACTTTTATCTTACAATAGGATATTGTCCCATAATAAAATATCTTCTCATTTTGTCTTCAAGGAGTACACCACCGATGCAAGCTTTGAGATATGTGACATATCTTTGAAGAAAAAGCATCTTTGAGATATGTGACACATCTTGAAGAAAAGCATCTTTGACTTCGGTGACACATCTTTGAGATATGTGACACATCTTTGAAGAAAAGCATCTTTGAGACTTCTTGAGATCCCACCTATTTGAGAGTCTTCATAGGTGGGATAAGTTGGCCGACCCAGAGATAGGTCGGTGGAGAAGTGTCCACCGATGTGTGAGACAACCATCGGTGGACAGTGACTTGCATGTATTGAGTAAAGATCTTTCACTTCCACAATGAGAGAATCTTCAATCTTGACTTTGGTTGATCTTTGACTTCACCAAACATTTGCTATCTTGTACAAGCCATTACAAAGAACCATGCATCCAAAATTTCTCTAAGTATAAAATGTTTTTCAAAGTATAAAAGGAGATCATGAGGTCATCTTCAAATCTTGATGACCCAACAATCTCCCCCTATTTGATGATGACATCCATACTTAGAAAAACATGAGTAAGACAATGAATAATGCATGTTGACCCTTCTTTACTCTTTTGGGTTCTTTTTCACACAGTCCATTTTTTTTGTGTGTGTATGTATATATGATATTTACATATAAGAAAAAATAAAAAAGGTATAGCTGTACAAATAATCGAAAGGAAAAGGAAAGAAGTATAAACAGTATGAACAGAATGAATATTACTTGCATCTTTGGAGGGGCGAGTTGAAACTTGTGTCTGGCTTGAGGATTCTTCATTTTGATCAGCAGCCCATAATGATTACAATCTTTGAGGGAGATTAGAGGTTAGGTGAATCAGGCTTAGGATGCTTCTGTCCATCTCTTGCATCTTCTTTCTTTCTCTTGGCATCGTCAGCTTTTCCAGTTTAGCATCATCAACCTTTGTCTTTGATTTGCTCCCCCTCAGTAGATCAGTCGGTTTTGTGTTTCTCCCCCTCAGTTTGATCCGCCCGGACTGATGTGTTTCCCCTTGACCGGTCCTCCGATTTCCTCATTTTTTCAAGTTGGTCGCTGGATATGAGTACTGAGGGTTGATGTTGCTCCCCCTCAGCGGCCGACGCAGGAAAAACACCAAGAGAAAATGAAAAATCGGCCATAACCAAGACTACTACCATTTTTTTTTGCTTCCCCACCGAAAATTAAGGAGATCCCACCGAAAATTGGCTAATTTCATAGGATTTTCGGTAGGAAAATCGGTAGGTTTTTTTTTTCAAAATTTTATCATTCCTACCGAAAATTTGCAAGAGTTAGACAAAAGTTCGGTGGAATTTCTTGAAGAGGTTGAAGGAAATCTTCTATGACATCTTCAGAAGAGTGTGGAGAAAGTCTTCTAAGGCATCGTGGAGAAAATCTTCAAAGTGAAGAAAAGATTGGAATTTCATCTTCCAATTTTTGATGACCCAAAAAGATTGAGTTTGAGGATTTGGGGTGACATCTGCAGAAGAGTTTGTAGTGGGTGGATTTTGAAAAGGAAAGATGGGTTGCAAACCAAGAGTGAAACATGATGGAAGAGGGGATGGGATGAGGAGATGGCACATAGAAAGTTTGTTCTGGTGATGGTAGTGGATAGGGATCGGTAAAGATGCTCTTTGGCTCGGTGGAGTTTGTCGGCAGAGAACACAACCGAGAGTTGTTCGGTGGTGTGATCTGTGTGGTGTCGGCAACTGAGTCAGTGTGTGTGAAGGGTTTAGATGCCCTTGATGGAATTTTTGATGGTGGCTTTGGAGATGGATGAGTATAGAGGAAAGGGTAGAGGTCTACAACTTTGGTGAGATGAGATCATGGTGATGACATCATTAAAAGAAAAAGGTGTCTACCATGCATGGGGGTGACATCATTTGGAGGGGTTCTTTCCTATCTAGATACACAGGAAAGGAGATTTGTGAGAGAAGAATAGTGTCCACCAATGAGAATTCGGTGGAAACTTAGGACACATAGTTATTGATTATTGCACATGCCAAGTTGACTTATTATGTTGCATGATAATCATGAAGATTTCTTCAAATTTCTCACTTTGATATTTTTGCACATAGATCCATCTGTCCATCTCAAAATCTGCAATCATAAAGAATTTATTTTCTAGGTACCCATTTTGTGGTGGGTCCTTTTGGGTTAAAAGGAAAAGAATTGGAGTCACTTAGATCAATTCTTTCTTTCGGACAGTCTTTGGCAACATGAGAAGTATCACCACAGATATAACACTTTTTATAAAGAAATGCCTTTTTAGAAGTTTGACATTTTTCCTTATTTTTGCCTTTTATTTTCAAAGATTTTGAAGAAGTATAAAAAATTCGGGGTGTAGCACCTAAAATTCCTTTTTCAAAATTTGGGAGGACAGAAACATTTTCCTTTGAGTTGGACATTTTGAGGCTCACAGATCGGGGAAGAAAATCGGTAGGAGAAGTCACATAGGTATTTTTAGAAAAAATTGGAGGATTTCTTTTTAATAAAGAATCGGCACCCAGAGACTTTCCTTTTTCAGAGTTAGAAAATATTTTGCTTGAGTTGGAAGAGGAGGAAACATCATCTAAAGTCAAGAATTTTTGAAATTCATGGATAGGTGTGGAAGAATCATTGGAATCTTGAGTCTTTTCCTTTGGAAAGGAAATATGATATTTTGCCTTTAAAAACATTCCAAATTTTAAATCTTCAGATGAATCGGCAGAATTCATGGACATAGACCCAATAGAATTGGAATTGGAAGTTTCACAAGAAGTAGGTGAAACACATGAGGTGGAAGCATGAGATTTTGAAGATTGATCAGTTTCCATTTTTCCAAAGCCTAGACCAGTTTTGTTATTACAGGAAATCTGATCTTGAAAAATCTTTTCCAGGTTTTTGGAAGAATTGGTCCATTTTCTCATGATTTCTTGCTCCTTTTGAAAACGTTTGAATATTTTGTTTTTCTCCTTGGCAAGAATAAAGTTGATGGATTTTAGATCTTCAAGCTCAGCCTTAACTTTTTCAAAGTTTTCCAGTTGAGAGTGACAAAATAGCAGTTGAGAGAAAAGAGATTTTATTTGAGCATTTGCCTTTTGCTTAGCAGTTTTAGCATCAAAAAGATCAATGGTTAAAGAATCAAATGCTTCAACTTTTTCATCATCAGAAAGAGATAGAAATGGATGTACCTGTGATGAGGAGGAGAGGCACTTAGCTGATACAAGAGCAGTTGAGGAGATGTGGCCTTCTGAATCATCCATGTCATTTATCTTAGCCATGAAACAGACATTTGCGATGTCATTCTCGCTTTCAGATGTGGGTTCATCTGCCAAATCATGAGTTTTAGCAGGCAGACCCTTTCCTCTTCTGACAAGTCTTTCATTTCTTTCCTTTTCTCTCTTGTATTTTTCTTTGTATCTTTCAGCCCGGTCAGAATTAGCAGAAGAGAGAGATTGGCCGAAATTTTTGGAAGATCCTCCAGATTTTGAGGAAAATCGGTAGGAAGCAATTTTGGGTCTTTCAAGGTTTCTACTTCTACACTCAGGAGCAAAATGACCTTTTTTACCACACTTAAAACATTCCTCATTAGATTTGTCCAAAGAAGAGTGTTTGGAGAGAGAAGAGGATGATTTTCTACCAGACTTAGATTTTCCAGAAGAGAGATGAGATTTGGATTTAGAGTACCCATCCAACATGGCCATTTCATCAGATAATTTATGAACTGAAGTTTCCTCACATTCATCCTTAGCATCACTAAGATATGCTTCTGAATGATCATTGGGATCTTCTTGACTATCATGGTCAGAGTCAGATGGGTAGGTGATTTTTTGAAAACACTTAGTCTTTTTGGAAGAGTCACTTAGGAGAGCTAGAGAAGAGTTCTTTATATACCTTTGCAGTTTCGTCTTCTCATAGTTGAAAAGAGTTCCATAAAGAACAGTAAGAGGCATATGATCAAGATCCTTGGTTGTCTTTATACAAGTACAAATATTTTCCCAAAAATCAGGAAGACAATCCATAAACTTGCACAAGATTTTCTCATTGTCATACACTCTACCTAATAGCTTTAAATCATTAAGAAGACTGTTAAAACGGTTATAGTAGTTGGAGAGGGATTCTCCTTTCTCATAAGAAAAGAGTTCATATTTTCTAACAAGAGCAATCTTTCTGCTCTTTTTAACTTCATTTGTACCTTCGTACAAAACATACAGAGTGGACCACATCTCTTTGGCAGTAGAGAGATTTACCAGAGAGTGGTACACTTCATCAGGAAGAGAGAGAGCAATGATGGTTCTAACTTTAGAATCAAGAGACACAAGCCGTTTTTCCTCATCAGTGTATTTCTTAGGATTTTTAAGAATGTAACGACCAGTAGCAGCATATTTTTCTTCATCAGATGAATCATCAGAATCATCTTTGCCAACAACTTCCTTTCCAGATTTTTTGCTTTCATAGCGAGACCAGACTCTAGGAACTATGGGTCCCTCACTTAGAATGGTTGGATATCTACTATCCATTCCTTCCATGAAAAGCATCATCCGGCTTTTCCACAAAGAAAAGTTGTTGGGGTTAAACTTGGGAGGTTTGGCTATGGAACCATTTTCAGAAAAGTTGTTTTGAAAAGCATTTTCAACAATTGAAGAAGAAGAGGCATCCATTGCAGATCAAGTTTATGAGTTAAACTTTCTGCTCTGATACCACTTGTTAGTCCCAGATGGCTATAACAAGTATTGTAGAAGGGGGGTTGAATACAATACTCAAAATTTTCACAATTTTAATTCTATTATTGAAAATCTTTCAACAAGAATTACACATAGAAAACTTAAGACTGTTGCGGAAAAGAACAGATAAACTATTCTAACAATCTTACACAAAGTATACTAACAAAACAACTAAGAACACTTAGAACAAAGCTGTAAAGTTTTTCAAGAAAAATGGAAATTCTTGCACTGAGAGAAATCTTCCAGTTTGCGTAGAATATCTAGGAGCACACAGTAATCTTCAAGTCTCTCAAGATGTAAGTGTTTGATCTGCATGGAGAGGTCTTCCTTTTATAGTGACAAGGAGTGTGCAAGCATTGAATGCTTGGGACACTTGTCATCATCATACTTGCTGAGGATGTTGACTTCTGAAAAGCTAAGATGTCCTTATCACCTTTTACTAGGTACTGAAAATAGAACTCATGCATGAGAAAAGGACTTTATATGGAAATGGATAAAAGGACAAATTGTCACTTTTATCTTACAATAGGATATTGTCCCATAATAAAATATCTTCTCATTTTGTCTTCAAGGAGTACACCACCGATGCAAGCTTTGAGATATGTGACATATCTTTGAAGAAAAAGCATCTTTGAGATATGTGACACATCTTGAAGAAAAGCATCTTTGACTTCGGTGACACATCTTTGAGATATGTGACACATCTTTGAAGAAAAGCATCTTTGGGACTTCTTGAGATCCCACCTATTTGAGAGTCTTCATAGGTGGGATAAGTTGGCCGACCCAGAGATAGGTCGGTGGAGAAGTGTCCACCGATGTGTGAGACAACCATCGGTGGACAATGACTTTCATGTATTGAGTAAAGATCTTTCACTTCCACAATGAGAGAATCTTCAATCTTGACTTTGGTTGATCTTTGACTTCACCAAACATTTGCTATCTTGTACAAGCCATTACAAATAACCATGCATCCAAAATTTCTCTAAGTATAAAATGTTTTTCAAAGTATAGAAGGAGATCATGAGGTCATCTTCAAATCTTGATGACCCAATAAAAACCGACAACCGAATCAAAACAAAACCACACCCCACGAAACAAGAACCAAAGACACAAGGCTTAACGTAGGCAGCCACCTCCTGGACGACGAAGCAGACCAGCCAACTGTGCAAGAAATTTGGTTGATGTCTGCACAGCCAGTCCCATTAAGCACTGCCATTCAGCACCAACCGACTGCAGCCCTGTATCTCCATTCAGCAGCCCTTAATCAGACCAGTTGCTTCAGGATTACACAGAATACTTCACCGATGATCTGACTGTTTCTACATAAACGAACAGCCCCTTCCTAGCTTAACAGTGTGCGGGAGGGGAAGAATGAACATACTACACCCTATCTGGTCTCGCTTCCTTGGGAGTAGTGACCCAATGAAGTATGCCAAACGAACGACGTTGGGTCCATACCCTCAATATAAGCGATTTAGAAAAGTGAAAGAAAATCCAATTTTTTTCTATCTGGCTTATACAGAGGGGAGGTGAAGTAGAGTGAGTGTAGGCCCTCGTGCCGATCTTAGATTCGTCTGCCACTCGTTCCATCCGAGTTACCGTCTTTTTAAACGAGTCGCACACCACTCAAAACTCCTTCTTTGCATTTCAAAAAAGCGACCCTCTAATTTACTTTTCTCGTTTTTAAATACCACCTGGTTACGGTGGCTCCATATAAGATATAAGAAGCTCCAAATTGTTTCCTGACATATATTAGGTTGTGAAACCGAACCTATTGCAGAAAAGTTGACCGTCATTAAATCCTCCAGCGAATCGAGGTTTCTTCCCTATGCTTCCACCACCGGAGAACCTTTTGCCACAACGTGTTTGTCTTCGTACACTTCACCAAGGCATGATTAACCGATTATGGCTTCCTTCAGCATCTCGGGCAAAGTGTGGAATTTAGATCCACACCTCTCTTTTCAATCTCTACCCGACAAGGTAACATACATTGAATAGCTTTCCAAAGAAGATGCAAACCTTCTTAGGCACTATTTTCGACCATTTCGTTTCCGCGAAAGTTTCACCTAGTACCGCCAATCTCTCCTCTATCAAGAATTTTAACTCTTGAACCGAGAATCTCCCGTCCCCTCCTCCAACCCAAATTGTCCTATCCCGAACTCCTACCTTCGGTTCCCACCCTTGAAGCACCTCTTTTAGATTGTCCAATTCCCCCTCCTCTCTACTCCTCGGCTCCCTCCTCCAACTCCACTTCCAATGCCACCTATCTCCAACCCGCTCCCCCTTCTCGGCTATTGACCCAACCTTGTTTGTTTCAAGTTTGTATAGCCGATGAAATCGAACCCCCAAAGGCTCTTCCCCAATCTATCTATCAACCCAAAAACCCGTTTCGTCCCCCTTCCCTACCTCTTTGCCGAACGAGGGCCCAAAGTTTATCCCTATCTTCTCTTAAATCATTCCCCACCTTTATTATATTACCCCACTCCGAATGCCCCCCTTCCCTCGATTGCTCCCTCCTCCTCCTAATACCCCCTCCCTCCCATAAAGGCTTGATATCACCTTTACCTACAACGCGTCCTTCTCCACCCGGAACCTCCACCACCATTTTCCCAAGAGCCCCCAATTTGCAACTAGCAAGCTCCCTACATTAAGCCTGACTCTCTTAAAATTTTTTAAGATCCGATTCCATTTTACCCACACCACCCCACTCTTGATATTTGGCCCTTTCCCCCCTCCCCAAAAGAAATGACATCTCTCTCTCTCTCTCTCTCCAACTCACTAATCACTCCTCTCGAGGCTCTAAAAAGCGAGAAAAAGTACAAAGTGATACTATCAAGTACCGACTTTACCAAAGTAAGTCTACCACCCACCGAAACCAATTTGGATTTCCAAGAAGCAAGCTTGTTTTGTACCTTTTTTATCGCGTCCTTCCAACTTTCGATTTTACTCATGTTGCACCCCACCGGAAGACCAAGATATGGGAACGGAAGCTCACCAACTTTCGATTTTACTCATATTGCTAGGTTTTATATAGACTTTTGAAATGTCTGGTTTTAAGGATTTGTTTTGAATCAACTAAATTATACTTCTAATTATGGAAATCATTATAACATGATATTATTGAGACCCAAAAAAGCAACTAGTTATCATACATTTATATATGCTTTTGTTAAATCTTTTACATTTTTTGTAGGACATGTGTATAGATAGATCATTCGTGTATCCTATCATATTCCAAATATACATACATAGAGGCGGGTTCAAACGAGGAGCGCATCAATTTAAGAGAACGTGAGGAGCAATTGACAGTTATGAATCACATGTGATTGGCAGTTGTGGATCACATGTGATTCACAACTGATCTGGAGGAGCAATTGACAGTTATGAATCACATATGATTTACAACTAAAATCATTAATGATCCGCGACTTGCACGCCTCGCGAACCACCTCGCGCCACTTTTGCGCGAATTTTCGATTTTATCCGATTTTTTAGGGTTGTAAATCATATGTGATCAGAAGCATGGGAGTGCTCCTCACGTTCTCTTAAATTGATGAGCTCCTCGTTTGAACCTTCCTCTACATACATATATGTATTATTATTATTATTATTATTATATTACAGATAATTAGAATATTTGTTTAAAACAAGTAATGTTTTCATTTTTTTTTCAATTTCGAGGGGCTACCTATAAAAGGGAACATATACATTAAATAGGCCATTAAATAGTTATTGTATATCTTTAATTTTAAAACAGTTACTATATTGAACGAACGTAATTTATTTGTAAATATATTTAATCATACACCATATTTACCAATTATATACTTAAATATATTTTTTGACAATTTGCTTCCTTAAAAAACTTAATTAAGATACGATTTATCTATCAATAATAAATTACTTTTTTGTACTAGAATAAATATTTGCATATTTATATATGTTTATGTTAATGTTGCGTATAAAAACGATATGTGTATTTCGCAGTGGGTTGCAAACTGTCCACTGTGGGAAGCGCAAGTGTACACTGTCCACTATGATCGTCACAGCAAGTAATAGTCGGTAAAATACCGGAATCGTTTCCACAGGGACTGGACAATCAAGACAATTCGGTTCTCATGAGCTCCTTTTACAAGTTTCGATTAGAGAGGAAAATAATATCTTGAGTTGGTTTGGTGAAATAACTACTTTTAACGATTTTACTAAAGATTTAAAAGATGGAATGTAGGTTAGATTTTCCCTAGATTTTATAGTAAATACTTGATCTCAAAAAGTGATCCTAGTAATTGAAGTCGGTCTTTTCGCTAGAAAAGCCCGGTTACAAAATACTCACACCGTTAAGTAAAAATCCCATACTAGTTGTACTTGTTGTTTTGTCAATGGTAATCTCAGAATGGACCCTCTCGGGCCTCGATGGAATGTGTAGAGACAAATACTCTAAGTGTTTTAAATACACAAATTAGCTTGTCTACTACTCCAGTGGGGAGAGATTAGCTCACTGTGCTGACCTCACTCTCGTAAGTGTCATAAGAATTCTTTCGAACTCCCTAGCATTATCCAAGCTCGTGTCACTACGTTCTACCCATTTCTGAGTTGAGAACTAGACTTTTAGATCCTTACAAGTGATCGGCTTGTTCGCATCCTTGGGGTATAATCGAGAATGAATAACCAAAACAACAAATATTCTAAGTATAAAGATTACTCAAGCATTTTCTCTAAAATCTAGGTACTTCTCTAGCCTACATCCCAAAGGATGTTTAGCCTAACATAACTGAAGTAAATAAAACACAAGATGAAGATTTAGACATGATTGAAAAAGTGACTTTGAATTACTGCTCACAGTGGGGAACGTAAGTTGCCCACTGTTCGAGAACTATAACTGAAAGTTAAACTAGAACTTTAAAAACACCAGAAATTAAAGTTACACTACTGTAGAAAATTAAAACTAACAATTGTTCTAAACTTGAGAGAATTTAAGTCTACAAACTAAGATGCTTGCTAAAATTAAAGATTGACAATGCTCTTCATTAAATGACCCAAGCCCTTCCTTTTATACACCAAGGAAAGAGCTTGGGTAATACACAATGAGGTCTTTTGACTTTGCATCAGCTGAATTATGGGAGCACAAGGACCATTTGTGCCCCATGTTTCTTCTTTAACCAAGGGCTTGATGCTTCTAACCATGGGACTCTTCAAAAAGTTGACTTCTAGGCTCTTAGGTATGAATATTAAATTCACTTTGCCATCTTCTTTAGGAGCAAGCCTAGAATAAAATAATCCCCATGCTTGTACTTGTTGCTGAACCTTCTAACTGCCCCCACCATGCTGTCTAACTCAGATTTCTTCTTTTTGTCTTTTCCAGCGGCAGCAGTGGGGAACCGGAGTGAGCACTGTTCACGTCATTGCAGATAAAACGTGAAAACTACCCAAAATCCACCAAATAATTTATTAAACACAAAGGTTTACTCCATTTGCTCATTTTCGACATTTATACTAGGGCTTTTCTTGGGTTCGAAAGGTTTTCAGCTTTGAAGATTTTTCCAAGGGTTTTTGCACGGATTTCTAAACATGGACCGAAGATCTCGCTTCGAGAAAGTGAGTGGTTTAAATTTTTCATGGAATTGTACGCACACTTTCAGGCTTTATTTGGGTGTGGCTATTTTTGTGAGAGTGGGCATTCTGATGGTCCAGAAAAGGCACACCATCTTTTTCTGGGAGTAGGCACTTTGATGGTCCAGAAAAGGCACACCATCAACTTTGTTAGTGCAACTCCGTTTTTCTTCTGTTTTTGTATTTTTGTTTTTTTTTTTTGGGAGGTGGGTAAGGCTTTACCCACCTCAAACTTATGACCTCACAGTGTCCTTACTGTGGACAGACTGGAAGTCACATCTGGAAGTCCCCACCTCAAACTTAAAACTGCACAGTGTCCCCACTGTGACTTGGAAGGATTCAACGAGGTGTGTTGGGGAAACACCAAAAAAGGTTGTGTTTGGATGCAAAAAGGACCTATTTCACATTGTGGGAGAAGTTGAGATTTGTACTTACAAAAGGGACCCTTGAATTGTCGGAAACCGAGAGTTGTACCCTAAAAAGAAAAAAATCATGCAAGCATTCAAACCAAATAATCAAGTTAGTAACCAAAATTACCTACCTACGGTAGGATTTTCATGCATCATTAACGGATAGTTTAAAGCAGCAAATGTGTCAAAAGCCTAACCATAGGCATCATACAGAAAATTAAATTGTTTTTGGGAGAAAACTGGTAAAACCAATGTTTTAACAAACCATTCAGGGGCTCGGGGTGGTACTCGGTGAACTGTCGGCATCATCCTCCGCAACATCATCCTCACTATCATACGTTGCGCAAATATCCTCGGGAAAGCTCGGGAGTAGGGCTGCCAACACCGGGTTGGTTTCATTCACAAACTGCCCCATTACCTCATCCCGTTCCCGCGTGTACATCCAAAAAGAATTCGTGGCCCTTCCTTGGTATCTTTGCTCGGCTTCCATCAAGTCTAAGCGGTAATTGATCTTACGTAAAGCCGCCAAGATTTCGGTCATTTGATTGCTGGAAGATCCTGCATCGGTAGTGCGCACCGGCGTACGAGGCGTTCTTGCAACGTGCACCTCAGCTATGAACACAGTGGGGTTAACAGTCCCCACTGTGGGGATATCTTCTTCCTGCTCGGGTGGAGGAGTGGTGATGTGCCGTCCCATCTTTCGGATGGTTCCCACATTGATATTACTCGTGGAATCTAACCACTGGTCCTCCACAGCCGACGGTACACCTGCGTCTATCATCAACGAAGTAATAAGGCAAAGGAGGGGCAAAATTACCTTCTTCCGGGTGCGCGCTTGATCGATGGCCGCATGCATGACAGTGCCCACGTTGATCCTTTTTCCCGTGAGGATGCAGTACAATAGCGCACACTATGCTTCGACAAAGTGGTGTCGTGCGAAGTTGGGGATAATGAAGCACGGAGAAACTGGAACCAAACGGCAGCCTCGGTAGTGAGGGAACCAGCGTTTAGGCACCGTCATTGACCGTCCTTATTCCATGGCTTCCCTTCAGCGGCTATATCTCTTAAAATGAGGTCCTCACATGCGGGAGTCATCTTCTTCAAGAACTGCGCAAACTCACAAATACCCGAATTTCCTCTCCCCAACACTCGGTTAATTTCCCCTGGATTGTAACAAACTTTCCTACCTCGAACTACCACAAAGGGGTCTTTACTTTGAGAGGCCTCGGCGTAAAATTCACGCACTAGCGAGGCATTGGCGCGTCGATTAGCAGCAGATATAATCGACCAATCATGTATCACAATTCTATCCTTGACAAATGAATTAACTTCAGCAAAATCGGGGTCAAAACCCCTCTCTAATTTCAACTTTTGCTTCGCAATGCACTCAAAGTGGACAGCCACCTCCGGAGAGGTGAACTGCCTGGGCACCCCACTGGGGGCATGTTCAGTGCCCACAGTGGATTGATGTGGGTTTTGGGTTTGAATTTGCTCATCCCCCCATCAATTTCCATAGACGATGAACTTAGAGAGGTTGCAGGGTTTTTACCTTTTCGTGAAGCTTGCTTAGCAGGCCTCTTTGTCGGTGTTTTTCGTGTCTTGGCCACCGTGGATCTGGTAACCATTCTCCTCTTCTTTTCGGCTTGGGGAATAGGGTTCTCCCCACTGTGGACATCTTCCGAAACAGCACTCTTCTCCTTATCAAACTTAAAACTATCATACTGACTCTGATAATTTTCCTCCACTATTCTCTGCAACTCCTCGTTCTCAGCAAACAATTCTGCTTCAGCCTTCTTCCTCTCCTCCTCGAAGATCCTCTCCTTTTCTGCCCTAATCCTTGCCTCCTCTAGTTTCTTTTCTGCCCTAATCTTTTCGGACCCTTTCCTCCTCCTCTCTACGCCTTCTCTCGGCATCCTCCTTCCTCTTTCTTATGACTTCCTTTCGTTGAATGTATTCCTCCTCCAATCGCCGTTCTTCCTCTTCGGCTTGCAGAGCCTCTGTGTCAAAAAGGCTGGTACTCGTGGTTGAGACGCGTGGAGAGGAAATAGCCTTCGGGCTTTCTTGTTTGGAGGAACCTTCGTCTGGTGCACCAGATGTCATCGGTGCACTAGAAGTCGCCGGATTTTCGCCGGAGACCGGCGGCGGTTCATTAAGATCACCGGTGACGGTTTCCGGTGGGGTGTTTTCGGTGTTTCGACGGCGGACCGCCGCTCGATTAGGTGCCTGAGGGTTCGAAATCGGCCTCTTACTTCTAGCCATTGGAGGGATTTTGGTTCTGGTTCGTGTGAGAGAAATGGAGAAGAAAAATATGGTTTTTGAATATTTGGAAGCAAAAGTGGTTTTTTGGGGAGTTAATGGTGGTTTTTAGGATTTTAGAAAGGGTTTAGGGTGGAACCGTCGGTTTTTAGGAGAGAGATGGAAAAAGGGCAATGATGATTTCCTTGGAAAATGGAGAACTAGGGTTATGTGGCAGCAAAAGTTGAGTAGTTGGCAGAAAAAGTGAAGTCTTGTCAGCATTGGGCCCCACAAATGGTCCCATCGTCCGTCAGATTCAAGAGTGGGGAGCGCAGTGACTTGCGCCTTCCCCACTGCGAAGCGTTTTGTTGACTTTTTCTTTGAAACTTGGGAGTTGTGCCTACACACATACAACCAGACTACCATGCAATATTAAAAAGAACAAAAAGAATAAAAATACAGCAAATAACAGAAATAAAATATTTACAAGTGGACCCAATGTTTCTTAACCATAGTGAGGTGGAGAGTGGGCAGGGATGTGGGCACTCTCATGCAGAAAATGTTTTACCCTTTGCCCGTTGACTTTAAAGGTCTGACCAGACTGTGGAGACTTTAACTCCACTGTTCCAAAAGGACTCACCTTGACAATGGTGTATGGTCCCGTCCATCTGGATTTGAGTTTACCTGGGAAGAGCTTGAGACGGGAGTTGAATAGTAGTACCTTTTGTCCTTCCAAGAATTCCCTATGGTTGATCCTACGATCGTGCCACATCTTGGTCTTCTCTTTATACAACTTGGCGTTCTCATAGGAGTGATATCGCAACTCCTCTAACTCATGCATTTGTAAACTTCTTTTGATACCCGCAACATCCTCACTCATGTTAAGCTCTTTAAGGGCCCAAAACGCCTTTTGCTCCAATTCAATCGGTAAGTGGCAAGCTTTGCCAAAAACTAATTTAAATGGAGACATTCCCAAAGGAGTTTTATAGGCCGTTCGATAGGCCCAAAGAGCATCATCAAGTTTGGTTGACCAATCTTTTCGGTGCGGTTTAACAACTTTTTCCAAAATCCCTTTTATTTCACGATTTGAAAGCTCGGCCAAACCATTGGTTTGCGGATGGTATGCGGTGGCCACTCTATGATGAATATCATACTTAGCAAGAACAGAGGCCATGATTTTATTTACAAAATGGGTACCCTCGTCACTAATCAATGCCCGTGGTGTTCCAAAACGAGTGAAAATGTTTTTATGCAAAAATTTCACCACGGTGTTGCCATCATTTGAGTGGCAAGCAATGGCTTCTACCCATTTTGAAACGTAATCTACCGCTACCAAAATATAAAAGTTGTTGTTGGAATTTGGAAAAGGTCCCATGAAATCGATTCCCCAAACATCAAAAAGTTCAACCTCTAAAATGTTGTTAAGAGGCATTTCATTTCTTTGCGAAATGTTCCCCGTACGTTGACATTGCTCACAATTTTTCACAAATTCATATGAGTCTTTAAAAACAGTGGGCCAAAAGAATCCACTTTGCAAAATTTTTGCAGCGGTACGGTTTCCACCAAAGTGACCACCGTAGTGGGATGTGTGACAACCATGGAGTATTTGATGTTGCTCACTCCCATGGACACAACGCCTCAATATTTGGTCCGCCTCTATCTTATACAAGAATGGATCGTCCCAAACATATTGTCGTGTGTCATGTAAAAATTTCTTAAATGGTTGTCCACTCATCCCATCGGGCTTTAGTCCACTAGCTAAAAAGTTTGCAATATCAGCATACCAAGGAACATTATTCTCATGATGTTGAGCGGATAACAATTGTTCATCGGGAAAAGTTTCTTTTACCGGAGTGGGATCAGGAGTGGGATGAACAGTTCCCACTGTCTTCTCAATTCTTGACAGGTGGTCAGCGACCTGGTTACTTGTTCCTTTTCTGTCTACGATTTCCAGATCGAACTCCTGTAGCAATAACACCCATCTAATCAATCGTGGCTTGGAATCAGCCTTGTTGATCAAATATTTTATTGCCGCGTGATCTGTGTGTACTATCACCTTCGTCCCTATCAAGTATGACCTGAAACGATCAAAAGCAAACACCACTGCAAGTAATTTTTTTTCCGTAACAGTGTAATTAATCTGAGCTTCAATCAGTGTTTTACTTGCATAATAAATGGGGTGAAAGACTTTGTTCTTTTTCTGTCCGAGAACAGCCCCCACAGCCCACTCGCTGGCATCACACATTACTTCAAATGGGAGTGACCAATCAGGAGTGGTCACTATGGGTGCTGTGACTAATGCTTCCTTGATTTTTTCAAAAGCATCTCGGCATTCTTGGGAAAAAATGAAATCTTTTTCGTGTTGTAATAGGTTGAATAGAGGTTTTGTAATTTTCGAAAAATCTTTGATGAACCTTCTATAAAAACCCGCATGACCTAAAAAACTTCGAATGCCTTTTACCGTGGTGGGTTCGGGAAGTTGTGCCACTACTTCAAGCTTGGTTTTATCAACTTCCAACCCTCTTCTTGAGACAAGATGTCCTAACACAATACCCTCTTCGACCATAAAATGACATTTTTCCCAATTTAAAACTAGGTCGTGGGTTTCACATCTCACTAGGCTTTTCTCTAAATTTCCCAAACAATTTTCGAATGATGTCCCTATCACAGAAAAATCGTCCATAAAAACTTCTATGGTGTCTTCTATCATGTCGGTGAAAATGGCCATCATACAACGTTGAAAAGTGGCGGGGGCATTACATAATCCAAATGGCATCCTCCGGAATGCAAAAGTGCCGTAGGGACAAGTAAAGGTGGTCTTTTCTTGGTCCTCGGGTGCAATGTGGATTTGGTTGTATCCGGAGTATCCATCTAGAAAACAATAAAATTCTTTTCCCGCCAACCTATCAAGCATTTGGTCTATGAATGGTAAGGGAAAATGGTCTTTCTTAGTGGCTAAGTTGAGTTGTCTATAGTCCATGCATATCCTCCATCCCGTGACAATCCTAGTGGGAATGAATTCGTTCTTTTCGTTCTTCACTACGGTTGTCCCTCCCTTTTTAGGTACACATTGGACGGGGCTCACCCAACTACTACTAGCAATGGGGTAGATAATGCCGGCATCTAACCACTTCAAGACTTCTTTCTTAACTACCTCCTTCATGATGGGGTTCAACCTTCTTTGAGGTTGGACTTTCCCCGGGTTGTCACTTTCCAAGTTGATCTTATGTTGACATAAAGAGGGGCTTATTCCTCTAATGTCCGCTATCGTCCAACCAATTGCCTTCTTATGCTTTATTAACAAATCGATCAGAAGTTGTTCTTGTTTCTCGCTAAGTTTGGAAGAGATAATAACGGGAAGTTTGTTATCCTTAGCGAGATAAGCATATTTTAAGTGGGAATGCAATGGTTTAAGCTCTAACTCGGGGGGTTGTTCTATTGAAGGGGGTTGAACATCTCTATCCATAAAGTCGAGAGGTTCAAAAGCTGCTACTAAGGCGTTACACTCATCCTCAAAAGTGTCTTCACTCTCAGATTCAGAGTGTTCACTCTCACTCCCCACTGTGGACACTGTTTCAAAACTGTGGGTTTCATTAATCAAACTCAAAGCAAAACAGTCCTCGGTATTTATATACTTAAGAGACTTAAAGACATTGAAGGTCACTTCTTGGTCATTGACTCTCATCGTGAGTTCTCCTTTATGCACATCAATCAAAGTTCGTCCGGTTGCAAGAAACGAACGTCCTAAGATGATTGGGATTTCTTTATCGGCCTCATAATCTAGGACTAGAAAATCGGCGGCGAAGATAAATTTATCCACTTGGACCAAAACGTCTTCTATTTTTCCCTTGGGATAGGCAATGGACCGGTCGGCTAGTTGTAAAGTCACGGTTGTGGGTCTAGCCTCTCCAATGCCTAACTTCTTAAAAATGGAAAGTGGCATTAAATTTATACTAGCTCCCAAATCACAAAGTGCTTGACCTACTTCTTGTCCTCCTATTGTGCACGGAATGGTGAAACTACCCGGGTCTTTCAACTTAGGTGGAATCTTGCTTGTAAAGAGGGCACTACATTCTTCGGTCAAAGCCACAGTCTCAAATTCACCCAACTTCCTCTTTTTGTTCAAAATATCTTTTAAAAACTTAACATAGCTTGGCATTTGCTCGAGAGCCTCTACCAAGGGTATGTTAATATGAAGTTGTTTAAAAATGTCTAAAAACTTTTTAAACTAAACATCGACATTTTTAGGCTTTATTCTATGAGGAAATGGTATGCTTCGTGGGTCAATATGAGTTTGCTGTGGTATTGGCTTTGGAACAGTAGCTTTTGGTACAGGTCCAAAAGTGGGAAGGTCAGGAATGTCGGTTCTCACTGTGGGCACCACAGTGACCTGAGGAGTGCCCACTGTGGGCACCACAGTGGGTATTTGAGGCGGATCATCAGATTCGAAAACGATATCTTGCAGATCCTTTCCACTCCTCAGTGTGATGGACTTGACATGTTCAGGTCCTTTTCCTATCACTCTAGCGTGTTCGGTATCACTAGGTAACGTTCCTGGTGGTCTGTTCTTAACTTCAACGGCAAACTGTCCTACTTGGGTCTCTATGTTCCTAATGGTTGCTTGAGTTTGATTCATAAAACCTTTGAGGATTGATTTGATTGATTGTTGTGCCTCAGCGGGTTGAGTAGAGCGTGATTGGTATTGTTGTGAGGATTGGCCTTGGTGAAAATTTGGTGGGTTCTGCCCACTGTGATGTGAGTTCTGCCCACTGTGATGTTGCTGAAATCCAGGTGGGTTATGTGGTCTTGATTGGCCATGACTCGCCCCGTGGGGTTGGAGTCCTTGATTTCCCGACCAAGAGAAATTTGGATGATTTCTCCAGCCTGGATTATAGGTTTGTGAGTACGGGTTGTTTCTTGGGTTGGTCCCTATGACATTTACGGACTCGGGATTTGCTGGAGAAAAGTCAAAAACGTGCTCTTCTCCACAGAGTGAGCAGTTTTCAGAGAGATGTGTTGCGGAATTGACTTGGCCTCTATTTTGGTTCAAAACGATTTTGGTCAAGGCCACTAACTGCGCATTCATGGTTTTAAGTGCCTCGGAGTCGATGGTGTTGGTCTTTGGCATGGGTGCTCTCGGATTGGACCACTCGGTATTGTTGTTGGACACTTTTTCTAAGATTTGATACCCTTCGTTGTAAGTCTTACTTGTGAATGTTCCACCGGCTGTTGCATCTAAGATGATTTTGGCTGCATTGGAAAGACCATTGTAAAAGGTCTCCAATTGGATGCAACATGGGATGCCATGGTGTGGGCATTTGCGAAGTAAATCTTTAAATCGTTCCCACGCATCCGAAACAGCCTCATCTTCTTCTTGTCTAAACAAAATAATATCATTTCGCAATCTTACATTTTTCGTGGGAGGAAAATATTTTTGCAAAAATTTATCGGCAAGTTCATCCCAAGTGGTTATCGAATGAGGTGCATGTGAGTTCAGCCAAGTTTTAGCCTTATCCCTTAGTGAAAAAGGAAAAAGCCTTAACCTTAATGCTTCATCACTCACACCTTGCAATTGAAAGGAATCGGTCATTTCCAAAAAGGATTTTAAGTGCGAGTGCGGATCCTCAGATGGTGATCCCCCAAATTGACCCATGGCTTGGATCATTTGGAACATCACCGGTTTGAGTTCAAAGTGGTTTGTTTCAAGATTGGGCCTTCTAATCCCGGAGCTTAAATCACTAACTCCGGAAGTAGCATAGTCTCGTATTTTTCGATCTCTGCTATCGGCAATCGTCATTGTGGTCTCCACTACAGGTGGCGGTACTGCAGCCATGTTCACAGTGGGGATCACAGGGGGTTGTCGATTTTTGTTTCTGCGTCTTCTTCGAAAAGTTTTCTCTATTTCAAGATCGATTGGTAACAAAGGTTCGTGTTGTTGCCTTGGCATACAACACGAAAAGCTTAGAAAAACGAGTTACTCGGGCTCGAACAAAAACTAATGTCTTGAGATTTAAAATCACGCCAGTCCCCGGCAACGGCGCCAAAAACTTGTTGCGTATAAAAGCGATATGTGTATTTCGCAGTGGGTTGCAAACTGTCCACAGTGGGAAGCGCAAGTGTACACTGTCCACTATGATCGTCACAGCAAGTAATAGTCGGTAAAATACCGGAATCGTTTCCACAGGGACTGGACAATCAAGACAATTCGGTTCTCATGAGCTCCTTTTACAAGTTTCGATTAGAGAGGAAAATAATATCTTGAGTTGGTTTGGTGAAATAACTACTTTTAACGATTTTACTAAAGATTTAAAAGATGGAATGTAGGTTAGATTTTCCCTAGATTTTATAGTAAATACTTGATCTCAAAAAGTGATCCTAGTAATTGAAGTCGGTCTTTTCGCTAGAAAAGCCCGGTTACAAAATACTCACACCGTTAAGTAAAAATCCCATACTAGTTGTACTTGTTGTTTTGTCAATGGTAATCTCAGAATGGACCCTCTCGGGCCTCGATGGAATGTGTAGAGACAAATACTCTAAGTGTTTTAAATACACAAATTAGCTTGTCTACTACTCCAGTGGGGAGAGATTAGCTCACTGTGCTGACCTCACTCTCGTAAGTGTCATAAGAATTCTTTCGAACTCCCTAGCATTATCCAAGCTCGTGTCACTACGTTCTACCCATTTCTGAGTTGAGAACTAGACTTTTAGATCCTTACAAGTGATCGGCTTGTTCGCATCCTTGGGGTATAATCGAGAATGAATAACCAAAACAACAAATATTCTAAGTATAAAGATTACTCAAGCATTTTCTCTAAAATCTAGGTACTTCTCTAGCCTACATCCCAAATGATGTTTAGCCTAACATAACTGAAGTAAATAAAACACAAGATGAAGATTTAGACATGATTGAAAAAGTGACTTTGAATTACTGCTCACAGTGGGGAACGTAAGTTGCCCACTGTTTGAGAACTACAACTGAAAGTTAAACTAGAACTTTAAAAACACCAGAAATTAAAGTTACACTACTGCAGAAAATTAAAACTAACAATTGTTCTAAACTTGAGAGAATTTAAGTCTACAAACTAAGATGCTTGCTAAAATTAAAGATTGACAATGCTCTTCATTAAATGACCCAAGCCCTTCCTTTTATACACCAAGGAAAGAGCTTGGGTAATACACAATGAGGTCTTTTGACTTTGCATCAGCTGAATTATGGGAGCACAAGGACCATTTGTGCCCCATGTTTCTTCTTTAACCAAGGGCTTGATGCTTCTAACCATGGGACTCTTCAAAAAGTTGACTTCTAGGCTCTTAGGTATGAATATTAAATTCACTTTGCCATCTTCTTTAGGAGCAAGCCTAGAATAAAATAATCCCCATGCTTGTACTTGTTGCTGAACCTTCTAACTGCCCCCACCATGCTGTCTAACTCAGATTTCTTCTTTTTGTCTTTTCCAGCGGCAGCAGTGGGGAACCGGAGTGAGCACTGTTCACGTCATTGCAGATAAAACGTGAAAACTACCCAAAATCCACCAAATAATTTATTAAACACAAAGGTTTACTCCATTTGCTCATTTTCGACATTTATACTAAGAATGGGGGGTTTTGAGAGGCGGAATGGCTAAATTTGACAAAATAAAATCTGAAATTCAAAGAAATAATAACTCTATAAATAGAGTTATCACAACCTCAAACTTAAACCATTACTTGTCCCCAAGTAATAAAATATATACAAAACAATGCATTTGAATTCTTTTTTTTTTGGGACTTACCGACTCTTTACCTTGAATGGACGTTGATCTCCTCCTTTAGATACTTCTTTCGGTTCCAAAATTGAAGTTTCACTTTTGTATTTGACGAAATCTTTCCCTTGTTCACAATTGAAAAATAGGGCTTTTCTTGGGTTCGAAAGGTTTTCAACTTTGAAGATTTTTCCAAGGGTTTTTGCACGGATTTCTAAACATGGACCGAAGATCTCGCTTCGAGAAAGTGAGTGGTTTAAATTTTTCATGGAATTGTACGCACACTTTCAGGCTTTATTTGGGTGTGGCTATTTTTGTGAGAGTGGGCATTCTGATGGTCCAGAAAAGGCACACCATCTTTTTCTGGGAGTGGGCACTTTGATGGTCCAGAAAAGGCACACCATCAACTTTGTTAGTGCAACTCCGTTTTTCTTCTGTTTTTGTATTTTTGTATTTTTTTTGGGAGGTGGGTAAGGCTTTAACCACCTCAAACTTATGACCTCACAGTGTCCTTACTGTGGACAGACTGGAAGTCACATCTGGAAGTCCCCACCTCAAACTTAAAACTGCACAGTGTCCCCACTGTGACTTAGAAGGATTCAACGAGGTGTGTTGGGGAAACACCAAAAAAGGTTGTGTTTGGATGCAAAAAGGACCTATTTCACATTGTGGGAGAAGTTGAGATTTGTACTTACAAAAGGGACCCTTGAATTGTCGGAAACCGAGAGTTGTACCCTAAAAAGAAAAAAATCATGCAAGCATTCAAACCAAATAATCAAGTTAGTAACCAAAATTACCTACCTACGGTAGGATTTTCATGCATCATTAACGGATAGTTTAAAGCAGCAAATGTGTCAAAAGCCTAACCATAGGCATCATACAGAAAATTAAATTGTTTTTGGGAGAAAACTGGTAAAACCAATGTTTTAACAAACCATTCAGGGGCTCGGGGTGGTACTCGGTGAACTGTCGGCATCATCCTCCGCAACATCATCCTCACTATCATACGTTGCGCAAATATCCTCGAGAAAGCTCGGGAGTAGGGCTGCCAACACCGGGTTGGTTTCATTCACAAACTGCCCCATTACCTCATCCCGTTCCCGCGTGTACATCCAAAAAGAATTCGTGGCCCTTCCTTGGTATCTTTGCTCGGCTTCCATCAAGTCTAAGCGGTAATTGATCTTACGTAAAGCCGCCAAGATTTCGGTCATTTGATTGCTGGAAGATCCTGCATCGGTAGTGCGCACCGGCGTACGAGGCGTTCTTGCAACGTGCACCTCAGCTATGAACACAGTGGGGTTAACAGTCCCCACTGTGGGGATATCTTCTTCCTGCTCGGGTGGAGGAGTGGTGATGTGCCGTCCCATCTTTCGGATGGTTCCCACATTGATATTACTCGTGGAATCTAACCACTGGTCCTCCACAGCCGACGGTACACCTGCGTCTATCATCAACGAAGTAATAAGGCAAGGGAGGGGCAAAATTACCTTCTTCCGGGTGCGCGCTTGATCGATGGCCGCATGCATGACAGTGCCCACGTTGATCCTTTTTCCCGTGAGGATGCAGTACAATAGCGCACACTTATGCATCGACAAAGTGGTGTCGTGCGAAGTTGGGGATAATGAAGCACGGAGAAACTGGAACCAAACGGCAGCCTCGGTAGTGAGGGAACCAGCGTTTAGGCACCGTCATTGACCGTCCTTATTCCATGGCTTCCCTTCAGCTGCTATCTCTCTTAAAATGAGGTCCTCACATGCGGGAGTCATCTTCTTCAAGAACTGCGCAAACTCACAAATACCCGAATTTCCTCTCCCCAACACTCGGTTAATTTCCCCTGGATTGTAACAAACTTTCCTACCTCGAACTACCACAAAGGGGTCTTTACTTTGAGAGGCCTCGGCGTAAAATTCACGCACTAGCGAGGCATTGGCGCGTCGATTAGCAGCAGATATAATCGACCAATCATGTATCACAATTCTATCCTTGACAAATGAATTAACTTCAGCAAAATCGGGGTCAAAACCCCTCTCTAATTTCAACTTTTGCTTCGCAATGCACTCAAAGTGGACAGCCACCTCCGGAGAGGTGAACTTCCTGGGCACCCCACTGGGGGCATGTTCGGTGCCCACAGTGGATTGATGTGGGTTTTGGGTTTGAATTTGCTCATCCCCCCCATCAATTTCCATAGACGATGAACTTAGAGAGGTTGCAGGGTTTTTACCTTTTCGTGAAGCTTGCTTAGCAGGCCTCTTTGTCGGTGTTTTTCGTGTCTTGGCCACCGTGGATCTGGTAACCATTCTCCTCTTCTTTTCGGCTTGGGGAATAGGGTTCTCCCCACTGTGGACATCTTCCGAAACAGCACTCTTCTCCTTATCAAACTTAAAACTATCATACTGACTATGATAATTTTCCTCCACTATTCTCTGCAACTCCTCGTTCTCAGCAAACAATTCTGCTTCAGCCTTCTTCCTCTCCTCCTCGAAGATCCTCTCCTTTTCTGCCCTAATCCTTGCCTCCTCTAGTTTCTTTTCTGCCCTAATCTTTTCGGACCCTTTCCTCCTCCTCTCTACGCCTTCTCTCGGCATCCTCCTTCCTCTTTCTTATGACTTCCTTTCGTTGAATGTATTCCTCCTCCAATCGCCGTTCTTCCTCTTCAGCTTGCAGAGCCTCGGTGTAAAAAAGGCTGGTACTCGTGGTTGAGACGCGTGGAGAGGAAATAGCCTTCGGGCTTTCTTGTTTGGAGGAACCTTCGTCTGGTGCACCAGATGTCATCGGTTCACTACAAGTCTCCGGATGTTCGCCGGAGACCGGCGGCGGTTCATTAAGATCACCGGTGACGGTTTCCGGTGGGGTGTTTTCGGTGTTTCGACGGCGGACCGCCGCTCGATTAGGTGCCTGAGGGTTCGAAATCGGCCTCTTACTTCTAGCCATTGGAGGGATTTTGGTTCTGGTTCGTGTGAGAGAAATGGAGAAGAAAAATATGGTTTTTGAATATTTGGAAGCAAAAGTGGTTTTTTGGGGAGTTAATGGTGGTTTTTAGGATTTTAGAAAGGGTTTAGGGTGGAACCGTCGGTTTTTAGGAGAGAGAGGGAAAAAGGACAATGATGATTTCCTTGGAAAATGGAGAACTAGGGTTATGTGGCAGCAAAAGTTGAGTAGTTGGCAGAAAAAGTGAAGTCTTGTCAGCATTGGGCCCCACAAATGGTCCCATCGTCCGTCAGATTCAAGAGAAATAAAATATTAAAAAGAACAAAAAGAATAAAAATACAGCAAATAACAGAAATAAAATATTTACAAGTGGACCCAATGTTTCTTAACCATAGTGAGGTGGAGAGTGGGCAGGGATGTGGGCACTCTCATGCAGAAAATGTTTTACCCTTTGCCCGTTGACTTTAAAGGTCTGACCAGACTGTGGAGACTTTAACTCCACTGTTCCAAAAGGACTCACCTTGACAATGGTGTATGGTCCCGTCCATCTGGATTTGAGTTTACCTGGGAAGAGCTTGAGACGGGAGTTGAATAGTAGTACCTTTTGTCCTTCCAAGAATTCCCTATGGTTGATCCTACGATCGTGCCACATCTTGGTCTTCTCTTTATACAACTTGGCGTTCTCATAGGAGTGATATCGCAACTCCTCTAACTCATGCATTTGTAAACTTCTTTTGATACCCGCAGCATCCTCACTCATGTTAAGCTCTTTAAGGGCCCAAAACGCCTTTTGCTCCAATTCAATCAGTAAGTGGCAAGCTTTGCCAAAAACTAATTTAAATGGAGACATTCCCAAAGGAGTTTTATAGGCCGTTCGGTAGGCCCAAAGAGCATCATCAAGTTTGGTTGACCAATCTTTTCGGTGCGGTTTAACAACTTTTTCCAAAATCCCTTTTATTTCACGATTTGAAAGCTCGGCCAAACCATTGGTTTGCGGATGGTATGCGGTGGCCACTCTATGATGAATATCATACTTAGCAAGAACAGAGGCCATGATTTTATTTACAAAATGGGTACCCTCGTCACTAATCAATGCCCGTGGTGTTCCAAAACGAGTGAAAATGTTTTTATGCAAAAATTTCACCACGGTGTTGGCATCATTTGAGTGCCAAGCAATGGCTTCTACCCATTTTGAAACGTAATCTACCGCTACCAAAATATAAAAGTTGTTGTTGGAATTTGGAAAAGGTCCCATGAAATCGATTCCCCAAACATCAAAAAGTTCAACCTCTAAAATGTTGTTAAGAGGCATTTCATTTCTTTGCGAAATGTTCCCCGTACGTTGACATTGCTCACAATTTTTCACAAATTCATATGAGTCTTTAAAAAAAAAGGGCCAAAAATATCCACTTTGCAAAATTTTTGCAGCGGTACGGTTTCCACCAAAGTGACCACCGTAGTGGAATGTGTGACAACCATGGAGTATTTGATGTTGCTCACTCCCATGGACACAACGCCTCAATATTTGGTCCGCCCCTATCTTATACAAGAATGGATCGTCCCAAACATATTGTCGTGTGTCATGTAAAAATTTCTTAAATGGTTGTCCACTCATCCCATCGGGCTTAAGTCCACTAGCTAAAAAGTTTGCAATATCAGCATACCAAGGAACATTATTCTCATGATGTTGAGCGGATAACAATTGTTCATCGGGAAAAGTTTCCTTTACCGGAGTGGGATCAGGAGTGGGATGAACAGTTCCCACTGTCTTCTCAATTCTTGACAGGTGGTCAGCGACCTGGTTACTTGTTCCTTTTCTGTCTACGATTTCCAGATCGAACTCCTGTAGCAATAACACCCATCTAATCAATCGTGGCTTGGAATCAGCCTTGTTGATCAAATATTTTATTGCCGCGTGATCTGTGTGTACTATCACCTTCGTCCCTATCAAGTATGACCTGAAACGATCAAAAGCAAACACCACTGCAAGTAATTCTTTTTCCGTAACAGTGTAATTAATCTGAGCTTCAATCAGTGTTTACTTGAATAATAAATGGGGTGAAAGACTTTGTTCTTTTTCTGTCCGAGAACAGCCCCCACAGCCCACTCGCTGGCATCACACATTACTTCAAATGGGAGTGACCAATCAGGAGTGGTCACTATGGGTGCTGTGACTAATGCTTCCTTGATTTTTTCAAAAGCATCTCGGCATTCTTGGGAAAAAATGAAATCTTTTTCGTGTTGTAATAGGTTGCATAGAGGTTTTGTAATTTTCGAAAAATCTTTGATGAACCTTCTATAAAAACCCGCATGACCCAAAAAACTTCGAATGCCTTTTACCGTGGTGGGTTCGGGAAGTTGTGCCACTACTTCAAGCTTGGCTTTATCAACTTCCAACCCTCTTCTTGAGACAAGATGTCCTAACACAATACCCTCTTCGACCATAAAATGACATTTTTCCCAATTTAAAACTAGGTCGTGGGTTTCACATCTCACTAGGCTTTTCTCTAAATTTCCCAAACAATTTTCGAATGATGTCCCTATCACAGAAAAATCGTCCATAAAAACTTCTATGGTGTCTTCTATCATGTCGGTGAAAATGGCCATCATACAACGTTGAAAAGTGGCGGGGGCATTACATAATCCAAATGGCATCCTCCGGAATGCAAAAGTGCCGTAGGGACAAGTAAAGGTGGTCTTTTCTTGGTCCTCGGGTGCAATGTGGATTTGGTTGTATCCGGAGTATCCATCTAGAAAACAATAAAATTCTTTTCCCGCCAACCTATCAAGCATTTGGTCTATGAATGGTAAGGGAAAATGGTCTTTCTTAGTGGCTAAGTTGAGTTGTCTATAGTCCATGCATATCCTCCATCCCGTGACAATCCTAGTGGGAATGAGTTCGTTCTTTTCGTTCTTCACTACGGTTGTCCCTCCCTTTTTAGGGACACATTGGACGGGGCTCACCCAACTACTACTAGCAATGGGGTAGATAATGCCGGCATCTAACCACTTCAAGACTTCTTTC
The DNA here is from genome assembly GCA_033807775.1 of Saussurea involucrata. NCBI lineage: Eukaryota > Viridiplantae > Streptophyta > Magnoliopsida > Asterales > Asteraceae > Saussurea > Saussurea involucrata. Next base: position 2,651,753 of record CM066318.1, read on the forward strand.
TTAACTACCTCCTTCATGATGGGGTTCAACCTTCTTTGAGGTTGGACTTTCCCCGGGTTGTCACTTTCCAAGTTGATCTTATGTTGACATAAAGAGGGGCTTATTCCTCTAATGTCCGCTATCGTCCAACCAATTGCCTTCTTATGCTTTATTAACAAATCGATCAGAAGTTGTTCTTGTTTCTCGCTAAGTTTGGAAGAGATAATAACGGGAAGTTTGTTATCCTTAGCGAGATAAGCATATTTTAAGTGGGAATGCAATGGTTTAAGCTCTAACTCGGGGGGTTGTTCTATTGAAGGGGGTTGAACATCTCTATCCATAAAGTCGAGAGGTTCAAAAGCTGCTACTAAGGCGTTACACTCATCCTCAAAAGTGTCTTCACTCTCAGATTCAGAGTGTTCACTCTCACTCCCCACTGTGGACACTGTTTCAAAACTGTGGGTTTCATTAATCAAACTCAAAGCAAAACAGTCCTCGGTATTTATATACTTAAGAGACTTAAAGACATTGAAGGTCACTTCTTGGTCATTGACTCTCATCGTGAGTTCTCCTTTATGCACATCAATCAAAGTTCGTCCGGTTGCAAGAAACGAACGTCCTAAGATGATTGGGATTTCTTTATCGGCCTCATAATCTAGGACTAGAAAATCGGCGGCGAAGATAAATTTATCCACTTGGACCAAAACGTCTTCTATTTTTCCCTTGGGATAGGCAATGGACCGGTCGGCTAGTTGTAAAGTCACGGTTGTGGGTCTAGCCTCTCCAATGCCTAACTTCTTAAAAATGGAAAGTGGCATTAAATTTATACTAGCTCCCAAATCACAAAGTGCTTGACCTACTTCTTGTCCTCCTATTGTGCACGGAATGGTGAAACTACCCGGGTCTTTCAACTTAGGTGGAATCTTGCTTGTAAAGAGGGCACTACATTCTTCGGTCAAAGCCACAGTCTCAAATTCACCCAACTTCCTCTTTTTGTTCAAAATATCTTTTAAAAACTTAACATAGCTTGGCATTTGCTCGAGAGCCTCTACCAAGGGTATGTTAATATGAAGTTGTTTAAAAATGTCTAAAAACTTTTTAAACTAAACATCGACATTTTTAGGCTTTATTCTATGAGGAAATGGTATGCTTCGTGGGTCAATATGAGTTTGCTGTGGTATTGGCTTTGGAACAGTAGCTTTTGGTACAGGTCCAAAAGTGGGAAGGTCAGGAATGTCGGTTCTCACTGTGGGCACCACAGTGACCTGAGGAGTGCCCACTGTGGGCACCACAGTGGGTATTTGAGGCGGATCATCAGATTCGAAAACGATATCTTGCAGATCCTTTCCACTCCTCAGTGTGATGGACTTGACATGTTCAGGTCCTTTTCCTATCACTCTAGCGTGTTCGGTATCACTAGGTAACGTTCCTGGTGGTCTGTTCTTAACTTCAACGGCAAACTGTCCTACTTGGGTCTCTATGTTCCTAATGGCTGCTTGAGTTTGATTCATAAAACTTTTGAGGATTGATTCGATTGATTGTTGTGCCTCAGCGGGTTGAGTAGAGCGTGATTGGTATTGTTGTGAGGATTGGCCTTGGTGAAAATTTGGTGGGTTCTGCACACTGTGATGTGAGTTCTGCCCACTGTGATGTTGCTGAAATCCAGGTCGGTTGTGTGGTCTTGATTGGCCATGACTCGCCCCGTGGGGTTGGAGTCCTTGATTTCCCGACCAAGAGAAATTTGGATGATTTCTCCAGCCTGGATTATAGGTTTGTGAGTACGGGTTGTTTCTTGGGTTGGTCCCTATGACATTTACGGACTCGGGATTTGCTGGAGAAAAGTCAAAAACGTGCTCTTCTCCACAGAGTGAGCAGTTTTCAGGGAGATGTGTTGCGGAATTGACTTGGCCTCTATTTTGGTTCAAAACGATTTTGGTCAAGGCCACTAACTGCGCATTCATGGTTTTAAGTGCCTCGGAGTCGATGGTGTTGGTCTTTGGCATGGGTGCTCTCGGATTGGACCACTCGGTATTGTTGTTGGACACTTTTTCTAAGATTTGATACCCTTCGTTGTAAGTCTTACTTGTGAATGTTCCACCGGCTGTTGCATCTAAGATGATTTTGGCTGCATTGGAAAGACCATTGTAAAAGGTCTCCAATTGGATGCAACATGGGATGCCATGGTGTGGGCATTTGCGAAGTAAATCTTTAAATCGTTCCCACGCATCCGAAACAGCCTCATCTTCTTCTTGTCTAAACAAAATAATATCATTTCACAATCTTACATTTTTCGTGGGAGGAAAATATTTTTGCAAAAATTTATCGGCAAGTTCATCCCAAGTGGTTATCGAATGAGGTGCATGTGAGTTCAGCCAAGTTTTAGCCTTATCCCTTAGTGAAAAAGGAAAAAGACTTAACCTTAATGCTTCATCACTCACACCTTGCAATTGAAAGGAATCGGTCATTTCCAAAAAGGATTTTAAGTGCGAGTGCGGATCCTCAGATGGTGATCCCCCAAATTGACCCATGGCTTGGATCATTTGGAACATCACCGGTTTGAGTTCAAAGTGGTTTGTTTCAAGATTGGGCCTTCTAATCTCGGAGCTTAAATAACTAACTCCGGAAGTAGCATAGTCTCGTATTTTTCGATCTCTGCTATCGGCAATCGTCATTGTGGTCTCCACTACAGGTGGCGGTACTGCAGCCATGTTCACAGTGGGGATCACAGGGGGTTGTCGATTTTTGTTTCTGCGTCTTCTTCGAAAAGTTTTCTCTATTTCAAGATCGATTGGTAACAAATGTTCGTGTTGTTGCCTTGGCATACAACACGAAAAGCTTAGAAAAACGAGTTACTCGGGCTCGAACAAAAACTAATGTCTTGAGATTTAAAATCACGCCAGTCCCCGGCAACGGCGCCAAAAACTTGTTATGTATAAAAGCGATATGTGTATTTTGCAGTGGGTTGCAAACTGTCCACAGTGGGAAGCGCAAGTGTACACTGTCCACTATGATCGTCACAGCAAGTAATAGTCGGTAAAATACCGGAATCGTTTCCACAGGGACTGGACAATCAAGACAATTCGGTTCTCATGAGCTCCTTTTACAAGTTTCGATTAGAGAGGAAAATAATATCTTGAGTTGGTTTGGTGAAATAACTACTTTTAACGATTTTACTAAAGATTTAAAAGATGGAATGTAGGTTAGATTTTCCCTAGATTTTATAGTAAATACTTGATCTCAAAAAGTGATCCTAGTAATTGAAGTCGGTCTTTTCGCTAGAAAAGCCCGGTTACAAAATACTCACACCGTTAAGTAAAAATCCCATACTAGTTGTACTTGTTGTTTTGTCAATGGTAATCTCAGAATGGACCCTCTCGGGCCTCGATGGAATGTGTAGAGACAAATACTCTAAGTGTTTTAAATACACAAATTAGCTTGTCTACTACTCCAGTAGGGAGAGATTAGCTCACTGTGCTGACCTCACTCTCGTAAGTGTCATAAGAATTCTTTCGAACTCCCTAGCATTATCCAAGCTCGTGTCACTACGTTCTACCCATTTCTGAGTTGAGAACTAGACTTTTAGATCCTTACAAGTGATCGGCTTGTTCGCATCCTTGGGGTATAATCGAGAATGAATAACCAAAACAACAAATATTCTAAGTATAAAGATTACTCAAGCATTTTCTCTAAAATCTAGGTACTTCTCTAGCCTACATCCCAAAGGATGTTTAGCCTAACATAACTAAAGTAAATAAAACACAAGATGAAGATTTAGACATGATTGAAAAAGTGACTTTGAATTACTGCTCACAGTGGGGAACGTAAGTTGCCCACTGTTCGAGAACTACAACTGAAAGTTAAACTAGAACTTTAAAAACACCAGAAATTAAAGTTACACTACTGCAGAAAATTAAAACTAACAATTGTTCTAAACTTGAGAGAATTTAAGTCTACAAACTAAGATGTTTGCTAAAATTAAAGATTGACAATGCTCTTCATTAAATGACCCAAGCCCTTCCTTTTATACACCAAGGAAAGAGCTTGGGTAATACACAATGAGGTCTTTTGACTTTGCATCAGCTGAATTATGGGAGCACAAGGACCATTTGTGCCCCATGTTTCTTCTTTAACCAAGGGCTTGATGCTTCTAACCATGAGACTCTTTAAAAAGTTGACTTCTAGGCTCTTAGGTATGAATATTAAATTCACTTTGCCATCTTCTTTAGGAGCAAGCCTATAATAAAATAATCCCCATGCTTGTACTTGTTGCTGAACCTTCTAACTGCCCCCACCATGCTGTCTAACTCAGATTTCTTCTTTTTGTCTTTTCCAGCGGCAGCAGTGGGGAACCGGAGTGAGCACTGTTCACGTCACTGCATATAAAACGTGAAAACTACCCAAAATTCACCAAATAATTTATTAAACCCAAAGGTTTACTCCATTTGCTCATTTTCGACATTAATACTAAGAATGGGGGTTTTGAGAGGCGGAATGGCTAAATTTGACAAAATAAAATCTGAAATTCAAAGATTTAATTAATTTCTATTGAAGTAATTCAGTTTTTAAATCTATTTCTAAACGTTATGTAATAAAGAGAAATGAAATAAAGACAAAATCAATCAGAAAACAATTATGTATATATAAAAATATCAATGCTCTAAAAAACTCGCCACACAGACTTCATGGCGTGCCATGACAATAAGGCTTGTGTCTCACGCCACGTTAAGCCCGTGGTACGTCATGACCTAATGCGCAGTTTTTCGTAATGTGATATTTGATTTTTCTTTACATTTTTAATGTTTTATTTGCAAGGTTTTTAATACATAACTTAATTTAACTTGTTTATTACTATTGAGTCATTGAATAACATTATAAAACATATGTTTTTATATATAATATTATATATGAATTTGAAATTTGACGTCATAAGTCACGCATTGAAAACGTCATGGCTTCGCCGTGACTCCTAAAGCTTGAGACTTGACCTCGTCGTCAAGCCACGCCTCACGCCATGCCACGCCTCACGCCATTTAGAACCTTGAAAAATATACACTAATTTAGTTATGAAAACTTATAACAAAATATAGAGTAAATTACGTTTTTTGTCCTTGTGGTTTGTAAAAAATTGTGGATTTTGTCCTTGTGGTTTCAAAATTGCAGTCTTTGATTTGCAATTCATTTATATTTTCGTATCTAAGGCTAGATATTACTTTTAAGTACAACGGACTAAAATAGAAATGAATTGTAATCCACAGGGAAGAGAAAAGAAATAAATTTAAATCATAAAGACAAAAACGAAAATTAATTATAAATCATAGGATGAAAATCATAATTTTAAAATTATAGAGACGAAATTCTATTTTCAACAAACCGCAGGGACTAAAAATGTAATTTACTCTAAAAAATAAGATAGTAATGGAATGAAAGAAATTGATCGGTTTTAAAAGCTAGAGTGCCACGTGGAGGAAAGCAGGAGGGTCGCATTTCAGCCGACACTACCTCCGGTTTTCGTTGCACTATTTTTATACTTCCACCCAATTTGACTACTTTCGTCGACGGATGACGACTCTATATATCACATAAATACATGTCCTATTTTTTCACGTCTGTTCGAGCATCCATACGCGTCTTGCAAGTGGTTTTGCAAGATGACATGGCATGTTATGTGTCTTTCAAAACCTTGCAAGACTTACACAAAATTGCTAATATTGCAAGGTCTTTCAAGTATTATTATATATTAAACAAACATTTATTAATTTAATTAGTTATTATTAATATGTTTTTTTGTTTTTTTGAAGACAATTATGTTTGTTTAAATATTAGTTATTGTTAATATGGTTTATTAAATTTAATTCATTTATTAGTTTATTTGAAAAAAAAATTTTAATATTTTTATAAAAAATTTCTTACCCACGCTTTATTTTAAGAAAACAAAAGTAAAATTTTAGTTATCTATATTTTATAATTAATTTATTAGTTATATTATAATTATCTATATTATTTATATTATAATTTATTAGTTTAGAAAGAAGTTTGGTCTTACATGTGTGGAAGGTGTTATTGCAAAGCTGATGTGGCACTTGTGAAAGGAGTATGATCTTGCAGGTGTGCGGATGATCTTCGTATCAAGGGCGGATTCACACTACTCAATACGGTGACACCATATTTTTTCATGCAATTTTTATTGAAGTGTTTTTTTATTTTTTTATCAACGTTTAATATCGTCCGATGTGTTTTTAGCCAAATTCTGGCGTTTCGAGAGATTTTTAAGTTTTTTGCTTATTTCGGGGGATTTTTAAGTTTTTTTATTGATTTCGAGAGATTTTTTCGGTATTTTTTGTTGATTTCAAGAGATTTTTTCGGTTTGTTTGGTTGAATGGGTATAAGATTTGAACATTTTTTCAGTTTAGATGCATCCCTTGTAGTTTCCAAAATAATACGGTAGCACCTCCTAAATCGATACGGTGACACTTTCACGAAAACAATTTTTTTTTACCCTTCGCCGAAGAATCCACGTGCCCACCTACAAGTCCGTCCCTGCAATACTGTGTAGTGTATACGGGTCATCGTCTCCTTCCTATACAATAGTGTAAAAGGTTTTATCATATTATTTTGTTATGTATAATTATATATATATTTTATTAAATTATAATTACAACATAAGTTTTTATAATATAGTTGGTTTATACGATTTTTTTTTTCAATCTCCATTCCAAAGTACAGTTTGAATCATATTTTTTCTATTTTTTTGGTTTTAATTAAAAAAGATTTATTTGTAGTCTTTATCTATATTATGTATGTCAAGATGATACAAGTTTTTCATTGTATTGCATTATGTTTTCTGGTATGAAATATTATTATGTGGTGGATACATTCTTGACTCTTATCCATGCTTGTATTTGTTTTTTTGAAAAGCAAACCAATATATTACCCACCAACAATCAATTACAGCAGCATCCAAAAACCTCTTACAAAGGCCACTGAAACACTAACAGCAACCAAGACATAAGAAACAGAACATCAATTAAGCAGTAAGCGGCTGAATTGATTAAGCCAAAAATGATTCATATTCAAGGAGCTTTTAAGTTATCGCATGTCAACAATGTCATGTCATGTCATGTCATGTCATGATTCTAAATATGTGGGTAAACTTTTTCATATGATAAAAGTTATCGATCCAGAGTTGCTATTGAAACTTCAATTGACAGGTGATTATACTTCCTGGATGCAACAATTTTTTTATTTTATATTACAAATATTTTTTAAGAATATTAAATAGTCGTAATCGCATTGAACGTGATCAATTATACATTGCATTGTATGTAGGACAACATACGATCATGCGTTTTTTTTGAAATAAAAGGAAACGTTTCATTAATGAGAAAGATTACAAACCGGGATTACATGATCGTACAGAAAGCTAGGCATGCTAAAAAAAGTGGAATTACTGGGAAGGTTTATGGCATTCCTAGCTAAGATGTGAGCGGCCCCGTTAGAATGTCTCCTAGTGAACTGCAATGAGAACGAGTCATTTCAGGAGAGAAGGGATCTACCATTAGCAATGATGTCTCCAAAAGCCGAAAAGTCATCTTGATCAGAGTGGAAAGCATCGACAACAATTTTTGCGTCGGATTCGAAAATAACCCGCTGAAATCTAAGTCCCAAGACCCACTCAATCGCCCTCGAAAGAGCCAAAGCCTCGCACTCTTTGACCGAAGGAGTACCGTTTACAAGGAAGGTTTTGGCCGCAACAAAGGACCCGTGTTCATCGCGTAAGATCACCCCGGAGCCCGAAAGGTTGGTATCGCAAAATAAAGCGGCGTCTAAATTGCATTTGAGAAATCCCGTCGGTGGAACATGCCATCGATCACACGAAAGATGCATGACGAGGGGCTCAAGCCGTGAACGGAGGGCATTGGTCGTGAGCCAATCCGAGAGCACAATGGAGGCGTGTCTTGTCACGGTGGAAGGCAATTTAACCGCACCATTTTGCCATGCGTCATTCCGCATGTTCCAAATGCTCCAAAGAACCATTAAAAAAGTGTCACGGTTGGAAAAAGTGTCGTCATCAAAAAGGGAGAATAAAAAAGTAGTAAAGTCTTCGGAATTCTCCGCCCTTGAATTAATGAGGTCCCAAAGATTCGCCTCTTTCCAAACCTTGGTGGTAACCGGGCAATAATGAAGAGGTGCCAATTGTTTTCCGGGTTAACGCCACAAAGCGCGCAAAGGCACGAGGTATTAATCCCTCGTTTTTGGAGATTAACCCGACGAGGAAGAACATCTTTTCCCAATCTCCAAATGAAACTTCTCACTTTAAGCGGGACGTTGGCTTTCCAAATAACACCCCATTTTAAGACGTTTGGGATGGAGGAGTCGGGGAGAAAAGAATCCATAAGGAACCGATACCCGCTTTTAACCGAGTAAATACCATTAGAGCTCCAATGCCAAATCATTCTATCCGGTCTGTTAGACAACCTAGGGGGGGTAAGGTTGTATTTAAATAATTGTACTTTCAAAAAACCTTATATAAAAATATCTTAATAATGTAAATACAACAGAGTATATGAAAACACAACAGATATGTATAAATACAGGATAGTATAAATACAGTAAATAAAGCAGAGTATATATACAATAATTATATAAACAGATATAATTAAATGCACAGCGGAAATATAAAGAGATAAGGGATAGAGATACTTGACACGGAGATTTAGTGATCTACCACAACTTGGTAAATCACTAGCCGAGACACTTCCCGACACGATCCAATAAACGTATTCTTTACGGTAGAATACAAACCAAATACAAAGGAAAGCAATAGGCTCTCAAGCTCTAGCTTATTGAGATATACAGGATCACACACCCGTTATTCAAACACTTACAAGAGGAGTATAACTCACAATGGAAATCACTCTTGTATAATATTTATCACTTGGATATTTTATAAAAACGTTTTATAAAATAAATATGTAGTGATAATATGTAGTATGGAATATTAGTTGGGAGAGATCAGATGGATAGATGGCAGTGTGTTGTTGATCTGTTATTCTATTCTTCTCCACCATCGCATGCATTATATAGCAACTCTTCCAACGGAAACAATGCATCCGCGGTATACCGCCAAAAGCACGCGGTATACCGTGCAGTAATAAAAGTACTTTTGCAGAAGAGAAAGTCAACCCTGCAAAACAAACGTAAACTTGTACCCGCGGTATACCGGCTAAACATCGCGGTATACCGCCCAACTGTACCCGCGGTATACCTGCTAAACACCGCGGTATACCGCCCAGACAAAAGTACGACCAATCAATCAGAGATCTACAGTAAGCCGCCGCGGTATACCTGCTGAACCTCGCGGTATACCTGCGTCAGAAAAAGCAAAAACTTGCTGGATCTTCTAAAAAAAAACTTTATTTAATTAAAATCATTTATTGGGTTTTTAGAAATATCCAAGTGGTATATTATTTTAGGGTGTTTATCATTATAAATTATAAACACTAATGACAACGTAAAACTTCCGTCTTGAACTCTTCAGATAAAATCTTCGTGTTCTTCAAGAACTGTACACTTGGATTGGATTGTTAGATAAACAATAATACGGTGTGTTTGTAATCATCAAAATAAATATATATAAATATATAGAGATGTGGTACACTTGCACCAACACGGTCCGTTCCTAACGCATGGGATTTTTAAAAATTCCGAACGGTCACGGATGGAGAAGACTTCGCCAAATGAAGCTTGGGTTATAACCCAATTTTGCTTCAAAAAAGTTCCCTTTTGGGTAATATTTAGCTTTGAAAACTCTACTTACCAACGTATCCGGGTTAGAGAGAAATCTCCAACTTTGTTTGCCCAACAATGCTAAATTGAAAGCCGAGAAATCTCGAAAACCAAGTCCCCCAAGTTTTTGCGGTAAACATAATTTTTCCCATGAGAGCCAATTAATGGATCGGGCTCCGTCTTTCTTTGAGCTCCACCAAAAAGTGTTAAGAATCCGATGTATTTCCTGCAAAAGAGTATTAGGAAGCAAAAAAAACTCATAAAAAACACCGGAATAGCTTGAGCCGCCGCTTTGATAAGAGTGATTCTACCCGCACTAGAAATCGGTTTTTGTCGCCATTTGGAAAGACGATGCCAAAGTTTGTCTTTAATATGTCGAAAAATAGCTCTTTTATTTCTCCAAATTAAAGACGGAAGACCCAAATATTTGCCGGTATTGAGCGGTTTTGAAACCCCAAGAACATTGCAAATGTTACTTTTTAGAGCCGGCACAACATTGTTGCTACACATTATGCCCGACTTGTCAAAATTTACCGCCAACCCGGACGCGTCTTCAAAGGTAGCAAGAATTTCCTTAAGGGTAGTGCATTCGTCAATAGTAGCTTCGCAAAAAAGGAACCCGTCGTCCGCAAAGAGAAGATGCGAGATAGCCGGCGCATGTCTCGAAACCCGACAACCATGGATGAGATTTTTTGAAGCCGCATCCGCTATAAGAGACGAGAGGCCCTCCATACAAAGAATGAATATGTATGGTGAAAGCGGGTCGCCTTGTCGGAGTCCCCTCTTGGGTAAAATCGGTCCCGTAATCTCATTATTAATGCGCACAAAATATCTAACCGAAGTTACGCATAACATAATCATCTCAACCCAATGCCTCGAGAACCCCATTTTAGAAAAGATGAGACGAATATAATTCCAATCGAGTCTATCGTAGGCTTTGCTTATGTCAATTTTGAGCGCGACATCTCCACGTTTTTTTCGGGTGTTGCGGTTCATGCTATGGAGAAGTTTAAAAGCGAGAAGAACATTGTCCGTGGTGAGTCTCCCTTTGATAAAGGCCGATTGGTTCTCCGAGACCACCTTGGATAGGATTTTCATGAGGCGGTTGACAAGAACTTTTGTAATGATTTTTAGCACAACATTACAAAGCGCAATGGGTCGAAGATCCTTCATGGTGGTTGGTTCATCGCATTTAGGGATGAGAGCTATAATAGCATCGTTGACACCTTCGGGGAAGGATCGGTTTTGGAGCCAAGAAACCCCCGTTGAGAAAACAATATCGCCGATCGAGTCCCAAAAGAAATATAGCATCATGCGTTTTCTTGACCACAAAAAAAAACACTTTATACTTCTCCTCGAATGCTAAGTTGCTAACCAGAGTAACCAAACAAATATATGAGTAAATTACGATTTTCGTCCCTGTGGTTTAGTGTTTATAACGTTTTTCGTACCTATAGTTTAAAAAGTGCTTTTTTCGTCCTTGTGTTTGCATTTCCTTTCACTTTTCATCCTTTATCCTAATAAAGTTAAAAAATTCTGTTAAATTAGAGGGTAACATAGTCTTTTTAGTTTTTTAAATAATTTTTATATTTATATATATTATTGTTCATGTTATTCAGGTTTGATTACAACTACACTATTCACGAAAGATTTATAAAAATAAAAAAGTAAAACAAACCCCACCCCAAGACCATCTTCCTCACCCACCACCTGCAACATTTTCTTACCTCCTCTCTCAAAGGCTCAAACGCATCTTCTTCGTTTCACATATACGAATTATTATAAGTGTTTGATATCCGATAGACTTTACTTTATAATTTTCTATAACCAGAAACAACTATAGGTTATACTTAAGAATAGACAAAATATGATTTTTACTTGTAAAAGTCTTGTAACTATCTGTATTAATTAAAAGTGCCAAAACCTTCAACGAAGTCAAAAATCAGTTGAAGAGAGGTCAAGATAGTCAGCAAAGCGGATTGGTTTGACATCTAGCCAAAATAACATCAATACAAGATATAGTCAACCAGTAGTATGACAAATACTACTACTACAAGTCATATTTCGAAGTACAAATTTCTCCAGCAAATTTGGTTCACTAACTCTCCCAAACTCTCATCCTCGTATGGGAATATGCAAAAGTTTGTAAGCCAAAGTATGTTCTAGAGCATTATTTAATTAGTGACATTCTTACTTTAATGTTTCCCCTGCCTACAAAGGATGTGATGGGTTAACAAGTGTCTACATCAATTACTAAGGCTGAAGCGAAAAGTAAAAGCTTGCAATGGAGATGACACATGTTTAGGGATGAGCATCGGGTCGGTTCGGTCGGGTTTGGCCCAAAAACCCACAACCCGATCGGGTTTCGGGTGGGACTTAGGTAACCCGAAACCCGTCCAAACAGTACTTCGGGGTTCGGGTGGCTTCGGGTGACGGGTTGTTCGGGTCGGGTGGTTCGGGTTGACAGTGGTCTCCAAACCAAAACAAAAGGATATCATCATATGTATAAATGGTAATGGACTAATGGTATAATCCAACATCATCAAAGCAAAAACAGTACAAAAAAGGTAAGAGACAGAGATGAGATGAGATGAGATGAAAGCCTCGACTTAGGGATTCATCATGCCCTCCTTCGACAGAGACGAGAATCGAGAATCGTGGGTAAATCGATGGATGGATTGGCTTCAGGCTTCGACAGAGACAGAGACGAGAATCGACAGATACGAGAATCACGGTCTGAAATCTGAACGAGTGAAAGTAATTGAACCCTAAACCCAAGTATAAAATATAAAATATAAATAATATTTAAGAAATATATATATATATATATATACTTCGGGTTTCGGGCGGGTTCGGCCCAAATTTTCAGCCACCCGCCCCGATCCGTTTAAACCGATTAGAATTTTCGGGTTCGGACTGTGAAATCCCAAATCTAGCAAGAAATCAAGAATGATGTAGAGAGAAAATCTAGAGTACACAAGTCATCCATATATTGATCTTCAGAGTGTAAATGACAAAATGATCAAGTTGTTACCAAGATTACAAAGGAGTCTTCTTTATATAGTAGGGCCATGACATGTCCATGCCTCTACTAAGAAGAACAGTACAAGATATTAATACTGTCTTGATAGCTACAAAAATGCCCTAACAATCTCCCCCTTAGCTATCAAGGCAGAAAGGGTCTTCTTCTACTTCGAAACCCAAGATGCGTTTCAATCCTTCGCATAGCCATTCTGAAACTCAATTTTTCATCTATCTCTTCAATGGCTCTCGACAAAACTCTTCTAGGTCTTGAAGACATCCAATTAACTTTTCGTTCAGCATCATGTCTTTTAAGCTTTTCGACTAACTGAAGTCTTACAATTTTAAGCGTACCATCAGAATATTTTTCCAACTCATTAAACCGAATGAATATCTTGTTTGCACCATTACTGAACACAACACCAAACTCTGGTTCTCCAATCACAGCAAATAGAGTCATCTTCATCAATCCAGGCAGACTTTGATTAGGCCTCAACAAATTGACTCTTGGCTGATAACTCTCCACGGCCATTTGTAGATCATGACACTGTGTGAACAAGACGTGTCTTCTCAAAAATCTTTTGATAGCATTCAGTGCAAGAGTTACATTTTCCCTTCTGATCTGAAGATCTCTGAAATGATGATACATGAACTCCAAATCTTCTATCGTTAGGTGACAAAAATCTGCTTCAGTAAATCTATAATCTCTGCAATCTTGCCTTTGAACAAGAAACTCTGGATACCACAATTTATAGTATAATCTGGCAGTTACCTCCTTTATAGTCACAATCAATTTCTTGCTCCTCACGTCTTTTTTCTTTTGACACTTGTCTCTTAGAAAGTACATATACTCGAACTTGTATTCGGCTGTTTGATCTGTAATACCCAACACAGCGTAGGGATTCAAAGTTCTGATTCTGTGCACAAACAGTCTTCTTTCTTCTTCTTCTAGGAAAGGTGTTCTGAAATACAAAGTTCTTTGTCGTTGTTCAAGTTCAGTCAATTTTCTGCTCCGCGAGGATGAAGGACCAGGTTGATCAGCTGGATTAGAAGGACCAGCTTCATCATGACTAGGAATGATAGGAGGTACTAAAGATGTAGTGGATTGAGGATCAGTCTCTTCAGGTTTTGGCTCTTTAGGTAATGGATCATGAGAATGATGTGGTTCAGATACTGGTATAGTGATTTGAGCTGAAGTAGATTGGTTAAGGTTGATGGTTATAGGTGTAACAGAAGGTTGTTCTGACATCAAAGTGGTTGAGATATGTTCGGGTGAGTGTACAGGGCTAAAGATTATTTCTTCAGGAGTTTGTGGCCCATATATCTCTGACAAAATATCAACCTCTTCTTCATTAAATCCAACACCTTGATCTTCTGGTTCATAAGTAAATACCAAAAGTGATTCTTCTTCCTCCTTAACTTTCCAATACCGATCATAAGCTCTTGCATTTTCATCAGTTTCTTCATCATCAGAACTAATTTCAATCAACTCCACAGATTGCACGAATCGATCAACCACTTCTCTTATCTCCTCCTCATTTACCTCAGGCTTTTCAACCGTTGGTTCTCTATTCGGATCAACATATAATACGATCTGTTTTCCGCTTTGATCACCCATAGCACCTGATTCAAACATCTCAGATATTTCAGCAACAGTCGGATTCTTTTTCTGGCCTTGAGAGCTTTCTGACTCAGCTCTTCTCTTCTTACTCATCTCCCCCTCATGATCATGATCATCGGGATCCTGATCATGTCTTCTCTTAGTACCCTGAGCTTGAGTCTTACACGACTGTTCCATTGATGCTTTCAACTCAACAATTGACTGCTTCATATCACTTAAAGATTTCACAACTTCAGACTTGAAAGTAGATAACTCTTTGGATAATGCTTGAAACTGTGTGGGTGTAACTGAAGGTGTAGATGAAGGTGGAGGTGGATTTGGAGTAGATTGGAAATTCTGAAGTAGAGATAACAAGGTTTTACTTTGCTTATCTTCAGGACTCATAGACATCAGTTTGGCATAGAATAAATCCCTTAATTCATCAACACTTTGATCCACTGGTGGTTGTTGCAAAGGAGAAGACTGAGGTACTCGAGGCGGAGCCAGATAGATTTCTGGACGAGGACGTACAGCTGGCTCATAAGTCATCGGTTCTTTTCCCTTCAGCTGATTCTTTACACTTTGTAACTCACGAATGAACATAGTTTCAATAGCCTTTAGGGCGCCATCGAATGTTTCCCTTGTCACAAAGACGGGTAAAGTAACACCGGCACCACTTAGGTTCGCCGTTGACACAACAGTTGTTGCAACTGTGTGACCTACGCTCAGTGTTGGCATAGTGTTAGCACTGGTAGGATTTCCACTATGTCCTTATAGTCTTGTAAAAGAATCTACTCTGAGTGTTCCGGATGGGTCACCAAGACGCGCATCAGATGTTCCTGAAAGTGTCCTATTCGAAGAATCAAATATGCTAGGAACAGGCACTAGACTCGAACTTTGTGCAGGAAAGAAGGTCGAGGACTGGGGAGGAAATCGCTCTGTTTCAATATCCGGAATCTCCGAACGTGATCCAGATAGTGTTTGTGCTAAAACCCCGTGAGAAAATGAGACAGTTTCTTGTGAAGAAGAAGCTGAATAGCTGGCAGAGGTGTGCAATTGCGTTACTGGGCGAGTAACGACTTGTTCAACACCTGATCCCAACAAATGAGATCTGGTGGTGGATGTGGCTGCCCTTCTGGAATAGACAGTTTGGATATCTCTCACACTCTCCATATTCTTTTCTTCAGTTTCTCTCACAAACTCACATATATTTTCAACTGATACTCCCTCGGTTCTCCTTATGCCTTCCGTTCCTTCACTAACTTGAGTCGACATTAAAGGCATGTCATCAAAGTTTAAGCTTTCCACATTAACATTATCTGACATATTCAATTGTGGAAATTCAAAGATATCAGAAATGTTACCAAACCAGTTTTCTTCAGTAGTAGCATCAGCACCAATATTTCCAGCATTCCCTTGATCATCATCATTATCATCGTTGTCATCTTCATCATCATCACGATGTTCCTCCGCTGGATCAGACGCATTATCAGACTCTGTACTATCACTAGAGTACTCAACTAAAGGAGGATTCCCAATGTGTTTAGGAATTTCTCCCTCAGAATCGTGTTGTACAAGATCATCTGTATGTGTGTCCTCGGACGATGACCCTGTATCTTCAAGTACAGATGTATGATCCCCACCAGTTCCCCTCTCGGTGTTTTCCCTCGACTCTCCCCGTTCAGTAACCCGTGCATCCTGAACACTCACCGACTCCTCTCGCCTAGGGGTTGAGTCTGGGGTAGGTCCCTCCGGTTCTGACTGGACCATAGACTCTCTATACTCGATAATGCACTCAGCGTCCTGATCCGCGTATCGAAGAAATCCTTCAGGTAACGGCATCTCATAATCAAATTCAGTTTTACGAAACTGAAGATACTGCATAGCTTTCTCGGGCACAGAAGGATGATTTGCTCGTCTTGGAATTTCTCTGTTAGAACGAAGCATGCTATGAATGATAATCTGAAGAAACCTCATATATGGAATGTAAGGCTTTCCCTTGTTTTGTCGGCGAAGATCTATCTTCTCATTCAGTTCATGCCAGAAGATAGCTGCATAATCTACATGAAGATCATACACTACTGCATGAAATAGCTTCAGAAATCCGACGCTGGCACTGTCTGTTCCGGCATGTTTAGCAGATAAGCATCGATTAATAATGGAGAAGATTGTATAGTATAACGGTGGTAGGTTCGCCTTATGAAATTCCTTCACCCGAGTTAAGTTTCCAGTGTATCCCATAGCTCGTATTCCTTCAAACGTTTCTTCTTCATATGGAAAAGGATCAAACTCAGTCTTTCCTTCTCGTGAATCAGGTTCAGGTAGCCTCAGAATCAGTCTTAGTCTTTGGAAATCAAGCTTTGTGATGAAGTTTTCTATTTGGAATACAAAAATTGGTCTTCCATCTTCCATAGTTGTTGTTATTGTCTTCCATGCTTGCTGTAAATATAGCATAGGCACAACGACAGTATTCGTTAATGCGTATGCTAGCGGATGATTCCTGAGCACTTCCTTTATCACCGGATGAATGTTGATGTGATCAAAATCAATGTGATGATTGTTGGGAATGATCGCAATATAGTTGATCGGATGAATGATAGCATGATCTGGATGAATTCCGGCTTGGGATTGATGTACTGATCGTGTTGACGGTAAAGGTACATCGTGTGTCGGTTCGGGTAGACTCGGAATATGATCATCAAAGCCTTGAATGTGACTTTGTTCTTCTTGGTTAACCATCTGATAAAAAAGATATCAGTTCTGACAAGATTACTCTTTGAAAGAAAAAAAAATGAAAAAATTTTAAAAAAATACCCAAGTATAGAATTCGAATCATTCATCTGCATATGAATTCGAATTGAAAAGAATCCGAATTCAGGGAATTCGAATCAAGGAGCATGCGAATTCATCACTTAACTTCTAAGACAAATTGGAACATATGAATTCGAATCTAGAATGGTTCGAAATCATGCAAAAAGAATCTAGAATGGTTCGAAATCATGCAATTCGAATCTAGAATGGTTCGAAATCATGCAATTCGAATCCATAAGAGTTCAAAATCATGCAATTCGAATCCATAAGAGTTCGAAACCAAGGAATTCGAATCCTTAATGGTTCGAAACCAAGGAATTCGAATCCTTAATGGTTCGAAACCAAGGAATTCGAATCCTTAATGGTTCGAAACCCTAACATGAACCTTTTTTTAAACACATATCAGTTTAAGTCGAATTCGATTCTTTTTAATGAAACATAAGATTCGAAACCCTAAAAAAAATTTCTATTCTAAAGGAGGGTTCGAAATCTTAGTTAAACATGAAGAACATCAAGAACACGAAGAACACAAGTTGAAATTCGAACTGATTTTTCAAATTTTAGCCTAATAGATGAATGAAATTGATGAAAAAAAAAACTTAGATGGAAAGATGGGCATGCAAAAACCGAATCTAATGATACTAAAATCAAACGAAATGGTTACCTGATGAAGAAGATATGAACAGATGAAGATTGAAATTGAAGATGATGAATAGTGTCTTCTTCAGAGAATTCGAATTGAATGCCAGAAGTGAAAAAGTGGGAAAATGAACATTTGAACTCTATTTATACTTAAAAAATTTGGACACTTGGCACGATTTAGAGTACTCCACTTGGCAAACAGTAGAAAAAGATGATGTTGAATTCATTGAATTCGAATCCTTAAGAGTCCGAATTCATTGAATTCGAATCCTTAAGAGTCCGAATTCATTGAATTCGAATCCTTAAGTATTCGAATTCTTTGAATTCGAGTCCTTAAGAGTTCGAATTCTTTGAATTCGAGTCCTTAAGTGTTCGAATTCTTTGAATTCGAGTCCTTAAGTGTTCGAATTCTTTGAATTCGAGTCCTTAAGAGATCGAATTCTTCAAATAAATTCATGAAAAATTACAACTTTTTCAGAAAATTTAACACCTGTTCCACAAATCTCACATCAGATAAAACTTTGTAAGCTCTCAAATACAAAACCCCCTAACTTACAGACTTATGCCAAATTGCTCCCCCTAAACAATTGCATAAGTTGCTGTCTTTTCTTCAGAGGAATCTGCACAGACAGATGAAAACTTGGTACTCTCAAATTGCTCTGATACCAAATGTGAAATCCCAAATCTAGCAAGAAATCAAGAATGATGTAGAGAGAAAATCTAGAGTACACAAGTCATCCATATATTGATCTTCAAAGTGTAAATGACAAAATGATCAGGTTGTTACCAAGATTACAAAGGAGTCTTCTTTATATAGTAGGGCCATGACATGTCCATGCCTCTACTAAGAAGAACAGTACAAGATATTAATACTGTCTTGATAGCTACAAAAATGCCCTAACACGGACCATTCGGGTTGACCAAATATCGGGTTGTTCGGGGCTCGGGTGGGTCGGGTTGTTCGGGTCGGTCGGGTTTTGCTCACCCCTACACATGTTAAAGTTGAAGGAGAGCATTTAATGCAATGGAGGCTATAAAATGTCTTCATTGTCATTGTTTGCAAATCATTCGTTTTAAAAGAACTTGTAACATCTCGAATTTTCATTATATTATATTTAATGTGAATGAGATATTTTGTAATTTAAGTTAAGATTTGGGATCACTTTGCAAGTTTATAACTTATGTTAGGTTAAAAACATGAGAAACCAAAGTTGGAGCTATTATTGATAATTTGAAAATAAGAAGGGATTGTTTGGTAATTAGTTGAAAGTGTGTATGGATAATTGGGCTGAAGCTGAGAAATATCTCAGTTGTTTTTGGCTGAGGTCGGTTTAGAAGTCAGAGAGAAAGAATAGAGAGAAAAGAGAAGAAAGAAGAACTCAAGCTTTGTCTTCATTTTGGTAAGGAAATTAACCCTGGGTTTTTTACAAAGTTGATATAAGATGTATGGTTGTGAACAAATCTGTTTGTTCAATTTGATTTCTCAGAATCATTAACAGCAGTTCGGATCTTTGATTTGTGCAAGAAGTGGGTTTAGTTTCTTCAAGGTGAGTTCATTCACTCTATTTGTCTAAATCATTGTTTTCTGTCAAATTAAATGTTAAGACATGTGTATAAACTGTTTTGGGACTGTATGGTTGAGTTAAAAACAAGCTGAATGGAACAGATATGGTTTTAGGATGAATTTCTAAGCTGCAGGTCGTGGTTTCCGGGTAAAATGAAAGTATCCGGAAACCTCTGTATGAAGGTTTCCGGACAAGACAAAGTATCCGGTAAGTCTTAAATTTCTTATAGTTTCCGGATAAAATTGGTTACCGGATGGTGTCCGGATTACCTTAGTTTCCGGATGTCATCCGGATTAGTGAAGTAACCGGAAAGTTATGAATTACCCGGAAAGTTGTAGTATCCGGAAAGTTGTGATATCCGGACAGTATGAAGTGTCCGGACACTTTTTTTATCCGATCACTTTTGAGTACTCAGTAACTTTAAGTTTTTGTTAACTTCTGGAAGAGTATGATCTAGGAACTGAAATATAATCCTAGTAGATTGAACATACGTACTGTTGGATGGTAGTGTGTTAGGCTCAAAGGTTGCTTTAGTTTGATACTAAGTAAGTGTATAGTATATATGGTGTAAATGTGATTTGCTCATACCGATTGCTATGAGGAATCTATTTTGAGGGTAATGGATCCATAGGCCTAGTGTTTGGAAAATCGTGGAATAGACGTAGATTTATTCGGAATTCCCGATTTCTAAGGAAGAAAAAGGGATAGACATGAGTAATTGTAATCTCTACTTCCTTTCCAAGAAATGGGCATGTGAATATTGCGATTTCTTGGATATTAGCATTAATCTAGAATCCGATGAGATTCGTAGTGCGGCTCTGGACCATGAGAAATGACCGACTTAGGGTCAGGTCGTAGTCATGGAATTGGAACATGAGAAATGACTGACTTAATGTCAGGTCGTAGTCATGTAATCGGGTTTAACCCCGTTATTGGAAGATGGTTATGCGTATGGTAAGAAAAAGAGTAAACCAGGTTTGTTATGCCTTGTTTACATTGATTTATACAAATATTATTTTGAAATCGAATGTTCTCACTAGGCGTTAGCCTAATCGTTTCAAATGATGTTTTCTTACCAGGTACTAGCTCGGGAAAGTAAAGGGATGTAGGATGAGCGTTTTGGGATAACGGAGAAGTCAATTAACGAAAGGAGATTTTGATGGATTGCTTAGATAACTTAGTTAATCTAATTATAGTGACATGATTAGATTAATAAGTTATTTGAAGGATTCAGTATTTGTAATTATAACTCCTCATGGTTAATTTTCTCCTTATATAAAAGTTTTGGATGTTATTCTATCATAACTTGTTACAAATTGAAGTTTAAAATTATCCCTGATTTTAGGGTGTTACAGAACTTCTCTATGAAAGCTTCAAAGTAAATTCAACGTTTAATATTTGAAAGCTACTTCGCTCTTCACATTTGAAAGAGAACCTTCCTTCTTCTCTTTTCGGTGTTAGTAAATTTGTCACCCCTATGATAATTTAGGATCAAGGTCTTGCCTCCTACCTTTCGCAATATATCTGTAATCTAATGATGAGATGGAAACTCTATCTATGCAAGATTTATTTTAAATTAGTCGCTCTTTCCAAATTTGAGGGTGTTACACATTTGTTTGCTTTAATATCATTCATTCTTGAGGTTTCAGAGTTATATGAAGTTATGACATATTTATTTGTAAATTACACGTTTTGATTGCGTTGATCATTCATTTGGAGTCATGTAATTTAGACTCTGATGCATTAGATCCAAATGCATAGGAGTCGGTTTGGAATGGGATAGTTATCCCTGTATTGTAGCTTGAAACTCTGACCAACTGAGGATTTAAGGTAAACACTTGCAAAAAGTTGAACTTGATGACGTGTGTTCCTTAGCGGATGACACAAGGTAAAGACTTGGATAGAGTTTAACTTGATGACCAGGTGATCCGTAGCGGAGGAATCAAGGTAAAGACTTGGATAAACTTGACCTAAATGACCGTGTAGTCCGTAGTGGCTGTTATTTTTAGTGAACGAGTTTAACATGGATTTGGAAGATCCCAAGGTAAATACCCTGATAAGGTTGAACTTGGTGGCTCCCAAAGCGAAAGATTTGGATAGAGTTGAGTTTGTTAACATATTTGACTAAATACCCGAATAAGGTTGATGTCAATGGTTATTTATCCATAAGTGATGCTTATATAACATTGAATTGTGACTTACTTATGTGTTTCGTCACAACCAAGGGTAAATTGGGTCTCCCCGTCATCTTATGTTGTTTTACACCATTCCAAGGGTAAAGATGATCTAATTATACAAGATGACTTGATTAAAGCTATATTTTCCGTTTTAATGTTTCATAACTTTATTCTTGATTGTGTGAGTATTGAGTTTTGGTCTCGTGATAATTGGGTGTTTTGGTTACTGATAATTCATCACGAAAATGGTGGGTTTTGGAAAAGATGTTGGTTTCATATTTGATACATTTCATTTTAGAAATTGTGATTCAAATAGCATTCATTTAGTTGTACCATTTTATATAAACGATAAAAACTCTTGCATCAGGTCCTCGTGGGGAAATGATACTAGCGAAACTCTAATGAGATGAGTACTAGATAGAGGCATGAGAAGGATTTTGTTATTCGGGGACGTCTTCCGTCTGTTGGAGTTAGCGACTATTGTTGGGATTTTAGTAACACCCGACCCTAACATAGACTTTATGTAAAATTTAGTTTATCTTTTGTTGGCTTTAACTCTGGATTTGCTAGTTGAGGAAAATTAATATTGAATTTGGAAATATTTATCCTTTATTGATGTTTCATTGAAAGTTTTAAATTGGTCGCTCTTCCCAAATTTGAAGGTGTTATTTGAAGCCAAAGTTATTCATTAAGAAAGAGATGAACAAACTGAAAACTTCAACAAAATGTCTTCAAAAGAAGATTCAATTCCAAGATCACCCTTGCCACTGCAGTCAGGTGTAAGCCATTCAGATTTAAGAAACCAAGTGTCAAGGTCAGGATTGAAAGAGAGAACTTTTCTAAAGGAGATGAAGACATTCATTGGCTATGTGCTTACGGATACACTGAGTAGCTGTAATTTCTTGATACAATTCACAAAAGCAAGAGTAAATACAAACAAGTTGTCATTGATCGAATACAAAATCTCAAAAAGGAGGTTCTTGGAGTCAAACAAAAGTTTGGCTTTAAGACTCCAGCTATCTCTGATGGATCATTTGAACCTTTGAGAGAACTTTCTCAATCGAGCCACCAACATATTCAGTAACTCACTCTGTTCCTTTAAAGACTCAAGTCGATAACAAAACCATCATGTAGTCTTCCTTATATTGGCAATCTAAATTTCACTTTTCCTCTTGGAGAACCAATGCCTCAAGGTACAATCTTATTTCTCTATGTTCTTGGAATGTACTTCTATGATCCTTTTCGAGATCTCAGATACCAAAAATCCACTAAGCTTCCTCTAGATAGCACCGAGCAACTTCACGCCTTACTCAAAATCACACCAACTAACGAGTTTGGTAAAATCTTCATTAACAGAATCAAAGTCGTGCTTCGAAATAGGGAAGGCCAACCCATCAACAAAGAGATAAAGTATGAAGATGTCATTTTTGAAGAAGACAATTATTGATCCAAATGTAAAATTTCACTATAACAATAATCGGTATGCTAAGGTTAAATGAAAGTTTGCGTTTCTATGTTATTGCTTTATATTTTACTTTTACATGCATTATTCCATGTAATCCGAAGTAAAGAAAAGAAAGAAAATAAAATAAAAGAGAATGGAAAAAAAACAAACAAAAAGCCAAAAATAGAAAAAAGGGAAAAAGGGAAAAAGAATCCAAAAATGGATCTAATAAAATTATGAGTTCCAATTTTCATGCTTATGAATTTTTTGTACCATCTTTAAGTTTCTAAGTGTTTTAGCTTCAAAATGACATCTATTTGTACTATTGACAACTAGGGGGAGATTGTTAGGGATTGTTTGGTTCACAAAATTTAAAGGAATATGATGGAATTGGAATAACAAATTCCATTGACCAAATTCCTTAGTGGTGGTTGGTTCAAATAATGACTTGATAAGATTCTACCAGCTTCTACCAAATTCCAGGGTTGAGGGATTAGATCATTCCTTAGCACATGTGAAGGATTTGTATTCCATTTTGTGGCAAATGGAGCATAATTTATAATTACGTTCTAGAAAGACAAAAATAACCTTTGCATTCAATTTAACCACCCTCATCCCCTCCTGCCGCCACCCCCACCCAACCTTGCCCCTTGCCCTTTACCCCACCCTTACCCCCAACGTTCCCCCTGCCTTCCCCACCTCGCCCCACCCTTGCCACACCCCACCCCTTCTGCCCCCACCATCTCCCTCCCCCCAAACAAAGATGGAGATTCCAATTAATTGTAGAGATTCCTTTCCAATTCCATCCAACCAAACAAAATCAAAGTTAAATTCCATTGATGGATTCCAACTCCACCAAATTCCATTCTGCAAACCTAACGCCTCTTTAGTCTCAATCATCAGATTTGTGAGAAATACATGTAGACATCTGACCATAAAACACTTTAGTGGTTTTGGTTCCCAAAATATTTTTGGATGAAATGAAACCTGCCAAAAGAATTTGATTTTGAAGGAATTGGAATGGAATGAAATGTTGTGAGGTGTAACCACTTGTTTGGTTGTTAGACAATGGAATGATATATATTAAGTAATTGCAATATGTCTGTTTGGTTTACAAAATATAGCTATGGAAATGGAATGAAATATTGATAAATGACCAAAATGCCCTTTTTTAAAATTTTATTTTTTCAAAAACTAAAAATACTATGCAAAAATAAAAAAATTAAATAAATAAAAAAATTAAATTAATTAATTAAAATAAATAAAACAATAAAATAAATAAATAAATAAGTAAAATATGATAATTAAAATAAATAAATAAATAAATAAATAAATAAATAAAATACTAAATATTCCAATATATATATATATATATATATATATATATTTAAAAAAAAGTTAAATAAAAATTTATTAAGTTAAATTAATTAAATTATATTTTGGTTAAAGGGTATACTTGAGATTATGAAAATATAACACTCAAATCCTCAAAATCTCAACTTATTGTGAAAAATGTTGAAATCCCTTGTGGAATTTGGTGGAATGTGAAGATTCTTTTTTTTTTAAAAGAATCAAGCAAACGAATGAATAAAATTTGGTCAAATAAATTCAACATTCTAATTCTATTAGATTCCTTTAGAAGCTAAGAACCAAATGGCACCTTAGAAATATATTCTTGTTATTTGCCACAAAAGGATCAAATCCGATACACTCTCTCCATCGGATTCAAGATCAAACAAAGTTTAAATCTGAAGTTTTCAATAGAAACAATTAAGTGTTTTCAGATTTAGGCCATCAGAGTGATAACCTTGAATAAATCACATTGGTTGAAATCTGATGGAAACTTTTGTCTTCTTTTGTATCTCAACACATCTACAAAATATTTCAAGTGTTTGATATCCGATAGATATTACATCATAAATGTCTATTGTAGTAACCGTGTTCAAAAATGAAGGGTTCCAAGTCTTGTGGTGGAAATTTAATAAAATGGAAGTTGAGGGGTGTATTTTGTAAATATGGGACAAGGTATATAATGGACACAAAACCCTAGAAACATTCCATTTTTGGCTAAGATCAGTGTGTGTGTCGGCTGTGTTTTGGAGAAGGAGAAGGGAGAAGGGTTTTGGAGCTCTTGTGGGTTTTGGAGAAGAAGGAGCTTGGTGCTTGGAAATCTAAATCCAGGGTGTGTTTGGGATTCGAATTTGCAGCAAGAAATCACCAGGTAAACTCTCATTTAATCTCGAATCTGTGGTTTGATTATCAGAATAGTTATTTTGAGGCTTTGGTGTTGAAAGTGGGATATGAGACTAAATGGGAGAGTTTGGGCCCTGTAGTGTGATTGAGTTGCTAGGATTCCAGGAATTTTTGAGGTTAATGACCTTGGTATTGCTGCTAATCTCCTTCTCGAGTGATTCGAGCTATTTTGTTAATTTCAGCCCCAAAAAGGGAGCAGGCCGACGTCCGGATAACTTTCGGGACGTCCGGACACATTGAACGGTTGAAGGTTTCCGGGTAAGTGTCCGGTAGTCGTATGTGTGTCTGGATGGTTGGATATTCCGGATAGGGTGTTGTCCGGATAAGGGTGTTGTCCGGATAAGGGTGTTGTCTGGATAGGGTGTTGTCCGGGTAGGCTGTTGTCCGGAAAGGGTGTTGTCCGGAAAGGTGGGTGTGTCCGGATAATTGTGTAATCGACTTACGTTGTGCCCATTCATTCAGGGAAACCGAGTGGGAGTGCCTATCTGAGTAGAAAAGGACAGTAAGCGTGCCAGGTGAGTTTTTCCTATCCAAAGCTTGATGGTACTTGTTCATTTACTTGTACATGTGTGTTTATTTAAAGTATGTGCATATATATTACTTATGCATGGTGTGAGCTATATGGGGGGTGTGTCCCATGCGATATGGTGTGATGCTTATGGGGGGTGTGTCCCATATGTTATGGTATGACGATCATGGGGGGTGTATCCCATATGTCATGATGTGATGCTTATGGGGGGTGTGACCCATACATTAATTGCCAAACCTTACATTGATTTATGTTTTGCAAATTCTTAAATGATAAATGTGGTGTGATTGTAACTAAGGGACCTCACTAGACCTTGTGGTCTAACCCTCGCATTTTTAAAACTGAACCCTTTTCAGGTAAGCAGGTTAAGGGCAGTTCCTCTAGTGGTAAAGAGAAGGCGTGAGAGCAGGCATGGCTTGGCATTAGTGGACTTCCTTTACATTTTGTTATTAGAAACTCTCAGTTGTAATTAGGGTTATTCCGCAAACCCAAAGTTTTTGAATTTTGATGGTGTGAACCTTGGGCCAAGTTTTGGCGATTTAATATTATATGTCTTGTTTTGGCATGTTTAGAGTAGGTTGTTACAGTTGGTATCGGAGCCGTAGTTTAAGGGATTTAGGTGACCGGATGGGCCTAAACTTAAACTGTAGAGTACAATTGAGAATAGGAAGGCCTAGGGAGACCTCACTGGGATGCATAAATAATAGGGTGGTGAAAACTATCATGTAAGGTAAGTTCGGGATTACACATGGCCAATGTAATTGTGAATTTACAGGTACATGACGGGGATCACCCTTGCCTTGTTGTTTTGGGGCGGTTGTTAATCTATATTTTGTGTAATGTTTCAGTAGTTGAAAATGTCAGAACGAAGTTGGAGGAGTAAGTCTGTGCCGTTTGTGGAAACTGTGCCTTCAGCGAGGGAAATCCGCGTGGAGGAGATTTTGGAGGATGGATCGGTGGGTTCTCCGAGACAACCGGCTACCCGCGAGAGAGGCGGAGGCCGTGGAAGGGGTCGGGGAAGAGCACCCCGACGAGCTGCCACCCAGACTGGGGGAACCGAGATGGTGACCAGAGGTAAGAAAAAGGCGCCGACCGTCCGTCGGGCTAAGAGTGCGGGAGCGCCGAAAGTGCACAAGCCGACCCAATCTGAGAGTACCGCTTCAGAGAGAGGGAGTCCGAGTCCGGACCGCAACCAGGCTTTTGTGACGGAAGAAAAGTTTACTGATGAAATGGGTAAACTGCAAGAAACTTTGCAGGCTTTGCTGAAGCATCGTACTGGGTCGACATCAGAAAGGCGGACTGATAGTGTGAAAGAATCTGAGACGAAGGCATCCAAGTCACCTATAGCTGAGATGGGAAGTCACTCTCACGTGACCCCTTTTGTGGCGGGAGAGTCAAAGTCGGTAAAGGGTTGTACCTTCAAAACCTTTGTGTCTTGCAAGCCTCCATCTTTCAGTGGGGAACGTGACCCAGTTTTGGCAATGAGGTGGGTTCGGGAGATGGAGCTGGCATTTGACACAAGTAAGTGTGATGAAGGAGATAAGGTGCTGTTTGCCATGTCAATGCTGAAGGCAAATGCTATATTTTGGTGGGATGTGGAAACAGGAGGTAAAGGTTCGGAAGTGGCAAAGACGACATCGTGGGAAACTTTCACTAGAAGGTTCCAAGCCCAGTTTTGCCCGTTGGCGGCAAGAAAGAGATTGGAAGAGGAGTTTATGGGACTTGAGCAGGGGTCGATGTCTGTGCAAGAATACACTTCTAAGTTCATTGAAAAAGCACGTTTCGCTGAAGTATATGTACCTACTGAGGAAAGACGAGTTGAAAGGTATGTGTGGGGTCTGAAGAGCAGTATAAGGGAGCTAGTGCAGAACCGTGGCCCCGCGACGTTTCAAACGGCGGTCGATGTGGCAGAGTTAACTGAGAAGGAAAAGAACCGACAGATGTCAGAAAGGGGTGTGGATAAGAGGAAGTGGGATGGACCCGTACGGGATGTGAAGAGATCTAAGACCTCTAGACCCGAGTTGCGGGGGGGACCGAGGTTCAGTGACAGACCGTGTGGGAAGTGTAATAAAGTGCACCGTGGAGATTGCTTTGAACCTGATGGTTGTTATAAGTGTGGAAAACTGGGGCACTTGGCGCGGGAATGTTCTAGCCCGAGAACGTGTTATCAGTGTGGCTCTCCAGGTCATATCAAACCTGATTGCCCGCAGTTGAGGAAGGGATCTTCTGGTGGTTCTGGAGGGGGTCAAGGAGGAAGAGGTGGAGAAAAGAAAGTGGAACCAGGCCGAGTGAGGGCTAGAGCTTTTCACATGTCAGCGGAAGAGGCGGTTGATGAGCCCGACGTGGTATCAGGTACTTTTCTTGTTAATTCGAAGCTTGCTAAAGTGTTGTTTGATTCGGGTGCAAACCATTCGTTTGTATCGCCGATCTTTGCTCGGTGTCTGTCTGTGACGCCTAAGCAGTTAGAGTGTGGTATTGAGGTTGAGATTGCAGATGACATATGTGTCATGGTGCAGGAGGTGTTCGAGGGGTGTAGTATGGAAGTAGCGGGTCATACTTTTCCCTTGCGTTTATACCCAATGGGTATGGGAGAATTTGATGTCGTGGTGGGGATGGATTGGTTGGCTAGTAATGATGCTAACATCGTGTGCAATAAGAAGATGATTCATATCGCCTTGCCGGATAAGTCCGAAGTAGTGATCTACGGGGATAGGCGGGAACGTAAGTCCTTCCTTATCACGGTAATGAAGGCGAGGCATTGTTTAGAAAAGGGGTTTCAGGGTTTTCTAGCGTATGTATTAGACGCTAAGAAGGAAAAGAAGGGTTTAGAAGACGTCCCAGTGGTGAATGAGTTTCCGGAGGTATTTCCGGATGATCTGACGGGTTTACCCCCGGATCGCCAGGTCGAGTTTAGAATTGATTTGATGTCGGGCGCAGCACCGATAGCGCGTGCACCGTATCGGTTGGCGCCGGCAGAGATGAAGGAATTGATGATGCAGTTACAGGAGTTGTTGGATAAGGGGTTCATACGCCCTAGTTCATCACCCTGGGGAGCGCCGGTGCTGTTCGTCAAGAAGAAAGATGGATCGATGCGAATGTGCATTGATTATCGTGAGCTCAACAAGGTAACGATCAAGAATAAGTATCCGCTTCCGAGGATCGATGATTTGTTTGATCAGTTACAAGGGGCGAAATTCTTCTCGAAGATAGATTTGAGGTCTGGCTATCATCAGTTGAAAGTAAGGGATGAGGATGTGTCGAAGACGGCTTTTCGTACAAGATACGGGCACTATGAATTTCTAGTCATGCCCTTTGGGTTGACTAATGCTCCGGCGGTATTCATGGATCTGATGAATCGGGTGTGCAGTGCGCTGTTAGACAAGTGTGTGATTGTATTCATCGACGATATCCTCATTTATTCCAAATCTCGGAGTGAGCACAAGGAACATCTCCGCTTGGTGCTGGATCTGTTGCGGCGAGAGAAGTTGTTTGCAAAATTCTCTAAGTGCGAGTTTTGGCTCAAAGAAGTTCAATTCTTAGGACACGTGGTGTCGGAAGATGGTGTCAAGGTAGACCCGGCCAAGGTGGAAGCCATTAGAGGGTGGGAAACCCCAAGATCGCCATCCGAGGTGAGGAGTTTTCTTGGGTTAGCAGGCTACTACCGGAAGTTCATTCAGGACTTTTCTCGGATAGCTACGCCGTTGACTGCTTTAACCAAGAAGAATTCTAAGTTTGAATGGACAAAGGCCCAGGAGGAAGCATTCAGCAAATTGAAAGACAAGTTGAGTAGTGCACCGGTTCTATCCTTGCCTAATGGAACCGAAGGATTTGTAATCTACAGTGATGCGTCCAGGTTGGGGCTAGGGTGCGTTCTGATGCAAGACGGAAAGGTGATTGCCTATGCGTCCCGTCAGTTGAAAGAACACGAGAAGAATTATCCTACGCATGATATGGAGTTAGCGGCGGTGATTTTCGCGCTAAAGATTTGGAGACACTACTTGTACGGGGTCAAGTGTCAGGTTTACTCTGATCATAAGAGTCTCCAGCATTTGTTTGATCAAAAGGAGTTGAATATGAGACAACGTCGTTGGGTGGAGCTGTTGAGTGATTATGACTGCGAGATCCTTTACCATCCAGGTAAAGCGAATGTCGTGGCCGACGCCTTAAATCGGAAAGAAAGGAGAGAAACAACGAAAGTGGTGGCCTTCCGGGTAGATGTGGTTCCTAACCTGCTGGACGAGATCAAGAAGTTTCAAGAGGAAGCTCTAGTGGAAGGAAAGTGGAAAGGTGAGAGGATCGTCGGCTATGTGACATCCTTAAAGTGTAGCAAGAGTGGGGTGAAGTGTTTTGAGGACCGGGTGTGGGTTCCTAAGTTGGGAGGTTTGCGTGATCGAATATTATTAGAAGCGCATAAGTCGCGATATTCGGTCCATCCGGAGACGAATAAGATGTACCGAGACCTGAGGCAACTATATTGGTGGTCGGGGTTGAAGAAAAATGTCGCGTACTTTGTGGAGCGTTGTGTAACCTGTTTGAAGGTCAAGGCAGAGCACCAAAGGTCGTATGGAGAAATGCAGCCCTTAGAGATACCGGTGTGGAAGTGGGACTGTATTACCATGGACTTTGTAACAAAGTTACCAAGGACCCCCGAAGGGGCATGATGCTATATGGGTGATAGTTGACCGTCTCACCAAGTCGGATCACTTTCTACCTATTCGGGAGAGCGACTCGTTGGAGAGGTTGGCCAGATTGTACGTCAATGAGATAGTGACGAGGCATGGAGTGTCGTCATCCATTGTTTCCGATCGTGATAGTCGCTTCACGTCGTCGTTTTGGAAGAGTCTACAAAGGGAGTTAGGCACGCGGCTTTGTTTGAGCACCGCCTATCACCCTCAGACGGATGGACAAAGCGAGAGGACTATCCAGACCTTGGAGGACATGTTGCGTGCATGTGTGATAGATTTCAAGGGTTCGTGGGAATCCCACCTACCGTTGATCGAGTTCTCGTATAAGAACAGCTATCACGCCAGTCTTCAAGCAGCTCCGTTTGAAGCGTTGTATGGGCGTAAGTGTAGGACGCCGTTGTGTTGGAATGAAGTGGGAGAAAAGCAGTTGGCAGGACCGGAAATCGTGCAACTAACTGCCGATAAGATCAATGTGATCAGGGAAAGATTGAAGGTGGCTCAGGATCGTCAAAGAGCGTACGCGAATAAAAGAAGAAAACCAATTGAGTTCAGGGAAGGGGATAAAGTGATGCTCAAGGTATCGCCGTGGAAGGGAGTTGTCCGATTTGGAAAAAGGGGGAAGCTAAAGCCGAGGTATGTGGGACCTTTCGCCATCACCAAACGTGTGGGAGAGGTGGCGTACATGTTGGAATTGCCGGAAGCGTTGAGCAGAATTCACTCGACGTTTCATGTGTCAAACCTGAAGAAATGTTTGGCCGAGGCTGATGTGGCTATCCCGTTGGAAGATGTCCGTATAGACGAGAAATTGAGGTACGAAGAAGAACCAATAGATATTGTGGACAGTAAAATTCGGAAAACAAGGAATAAGGAGGTTCATCTGGTTAAAGTCCAGTGGAAATATCATAAAGGAAGAGAGGCTACGTGGGAGGTGGAATCGGATATGATGTCCAAGTACCCCCATCTTTTCGAGAATGGAATTCCGGGGACGGAATTCTTTTGAGGGGGGAGTGTTGTAGTAACCGTGTTCAAAAAGGAAGGGTTCCAAGTCTTGTGGTGGAAATTTAATAAAATGGAAGTTGAGGGGTGTATTTTGTAAATATAGGACAAGGTATATAATGGACACAAAACCCAAGAAACATTCCATTTTTGGCTAAGATCAGTGTGTGTGTCGGCTGTGTTTTGGAGAAGGAGAAGGGAGAAGGGTTTTGGAGCTCTTGTGGGTTTTGGAGAAGAAGGAGCTTGGTGCTTGGAAATCTAAAGCCAGGGTGTGTTTGGGATTCGAATTTGCAGCAAGAAATCACCAGGTAAACTCTCATTTAATCTCGAATCTGTGGTTTGATTATCAGAATAGTTATTTTGAGGCTTTGGTGTTGAAAGTGGGATATGAGACTAAATGGGAGAGTTTGGGCCTTGTAGTGTGATTGAGTTGCTAGGATTCCAGGAATTTTTGAGGTTAATGACCTTGGTATTGCTGCTAATCTCCTTCTCGAGTGATTCGAGCTATTTTGTTAATTTCAGCTCCAAAAAGGGAGCAGGCCGACGTCCGGATAACTTTCAGGACGTCCGGACACATTGAACGGTTGAAGGTTTCCGGGCAAGTGTCCGGTAGTCGTGTGTGTGTCCGGATGGTTGGATATTCCGGATAGGGTGTTGTCCGGATAGGGTGTTGTCCGGATAAGGGTGTTGTCCGGATAGGGTGTTGTCCGGGTAGGCTGTTGTCCGGAAAGGGTGTTGTCCGGAAAGGTGGGTGTGTCCGGATAATTGTGTAATCGACTTACGTTGTGCCCATTCATTCAGGGAAACCGAGTGGGAGTGCCTATCTGAGTAGAAAAGGACAGTAAGCGTGCCAGGTGAGTTTTTCCTATCCAAAGCTTGATGGTACTTGTTCATTTACTTGTACATGTGTGTTTATTTAAAGTATGTGCATATATATTACTTATGCATGGTGTGAGCTATATGGGGGGTGTCCCATGCGATATGGTGTGATGCTTATGGGGGGGGGGTGTCCCATATGTTATGGTATGACGATCATGGGGGGTGTGTCCCATATGTCATGATGTGATGCTTATGGGGGGTGTGACCCATACATTAATTGCCAAACCTTACATTGATTTATGTTTTGCAAATTCTTAAATGATAAATGTGGTGTGATTGTAACTGAGGGACCTCACTAGACCTTGTGGTCTAACCCTCGCATTTTCAAAATTGAACCCTTTTCAGGTAAGCAGGTTAAGGGCAGTTCCTCTAGTGGTAAAGAGAAGGCGTGAGAGCAGGCATGGCTTGGCATTAGTGGACTTCCTTTACATTTTTTTATTAGAAACTCTCAGTTGTAATTAGGGTTGTTCCGCAAACCCAAAGTTTTTGAATTTTGATGGTGTGAACCTTGGGCCAAGTTTTGGCGATTTAATATTATATGTCTTGTTTTGGCATGTTTAGAGTGGGTTGTTATATCTATAACTGGAAAATGTTATATAGTTTACACACCAGAATAGTGAAAATAGGATTTTTACTTGTAAAAAGTCTTGTAACTATCTGTAATAATTAAAAATGCAAAAGTCTTCAACGAAGTCGTAGATTAGTTGAACATAGGTCAATATAGTCACCAAAACGGATTGATATGTCATCTAGAAAAAAGAAGATCAATACAAGATATAGTTAACTAGTAGTCTGACAATTACTAATACCAGCAAGCCGAATTTCTTTGTACAAACTTGTCCAACAAGTTTGGTTCACGAACTCTCCCAAACTCTCATCCTTGTATGAGAACATGCAAAAACATGTAAGTGAAAGTATTTTGAAGAACATTATTTAATTAGTGAGATTCTTACTTTACTGTTCCCTCTATATACAAAGGATATGATATATTAATGTAATACCCCGGGTAAATCCGTTAGTTAAAATCTAATTCCATTAAGTTTATTTAACATTAAAGTTTCTATTTAGGGTAAGTTTGGATAAAATTATAAAGTTTGGGATTGTTTGGATTATTAGTGAGTAGTGCAAGGTCTAAAGGGTAAAATTGAGTTAGATATTATCTTTTAGACTTGAGATATTTTCATTATTCAGATTTCAAGTGGGTGTTTGTGTGTGTATTGAGAGAATAGAGAGAAAAAGGAAGAAAGCTAGGTTAAGGCATCATTTGGTAAGTTTGGAAGAGATCACAGGTATGTTTCCTTTGCAATTTATGTTTGTAATGGTTTCCGTCGGATTAGAATCAATAGAATCGAACTGGTATGAATTTCTGTCGATTTCTGGGTAAAATAGGAAAAACCGACAGTGGTGTCCGGACACAATATGAATGTGTCCGGATAGTCCTGTCGATGGTGTCCGGATAACGTTTTAAGGTGTCCGGACGAGTGTTTATCCGGGTAAGTCTCTTTTCTTATGTTTTCCGGATGAGGTAAGATGCCGGGTGGTGTCCGGGTTACTTTGGTATCCGGATAGTTGTGGTGTCCGGAAACGTCAGTTTGTCCAGATTAGTTATGCTGTCCGGAAAGTTGTGTTGTCCGGATAGTTCTGTTTTGTCCGGATACTTTAGCTGTTTTGGTCACTTTTGAGGATTTGAGTTATCTAGAGTCCTTGGTCTTCTAGTATGTTTTATGTGATCAGTTGGTAAGGGGATATTTGTATTTAATCTATTTGCATAATCTGTGGATTGGGATTGATAGACTGAATCTTTGGAAAAGGCTTGGAAGAGTTGTAATAAGCATTCAAGTGAGTTTTACTTTAAACGTTTTCAACTGGGGAATATATATATACAGGTGTTTATATACATATGAGTATGTGTGGTGTGAGAATGTGTGGAATATATATATATATATATATATATATATATATATATATGTGTGTGTGTGTTTATATATATATATATGAAAAGGATATGTGTGATGGTGTGGTATATCGTATATTGAGATACGATTGAGTATATGCTTTTAAATATAATATAATGAGATGTTATATTTATGTAAGTATTATACTACACGAGAGCACGCCGAACTATGCCGGCTGAAGTGTGTGTCGTAGTTGTTGTACGGCGTTGTTGGTCGTAGATGTTGTACGGCGTTGTGTGTCGTAGTTGTTGTACGGCGTTGATTTATTAGTTGGCTTGCTACCAACTAATATGGCCATGGGAACGAGGATGAGGATGAGTGGAGCACGATGCACGAGTCTTGTTTGGTATTTATATGTGTGTGGTATATGTGGTATTTATATACAAAAGGTATATGTGTGTATGGGCGAAATGTTTTATAACAATTTTGGAAAGGACCAGGATTAACTCACTAGACCCGTTTGGTCTAACCCTCATTTTGTTTTCAAAAATATGTTTTCCAGGTTGAGGATTGGCGAAGGAGAGGATAACGTGTAGGAAGCTTTTGATGGACATTGATTAGGAAGCTTAATGTATTTTGTAGTTTCGAGACCGAAGGGACCGTTTGTGGTTTATTATGTATCTTTTATTATGAATGTAATGAAGTTATGCAATGTATGTTATTTGTTTCATGTTTGGGGAACCGGGTCGTTACAAATGGTATCAGAGCCCTAGTTTAAGGGATTTAGGTATACGGATCTATACCTAGACTTAAACTGCATGTGAAGTAGGATGTCCATAATATTTTAGAACCTTGGGATGTTAAATATAAAAAGGTGGAAGGAACATCATGTAAGGTATTTTCAAATTACACCTGGCCAGTGTAATCATGAACTTACAAGTACATGTTGAACCGGAATACCTTGTTATATGGGGTATGTGTTTATGTGTATGTTAATCTTGTTTGAATCTACAGAATGACAAGCGGTACTGATAGGCGGGTTTACACCCCCCTAAATCTACCGCAAGTGTACGGGTCGAATCAATTAATAGTACTTATAAAGTACGAGTATCGAACCAAAGGAACCAGGTGTCAAGTACCACAATGACTGTATAGATTATTAACTAGACTAACGCAAATTGAGTTGGATTGTTGTGTATTAAAAACACGGATTAAAACTTAAATTAATTTAACTAAGAGAAGGAGTTGGAGGGTTGGGTTCCTCAGGTAAATAATTACTTAACTCACAGATTTGACACGATTGACATAACTCCAGGATGACAGGTATAATCACAATCCATCACTATACTCAATCAAGCTATAGTAACATTCATTCAACATTTTGTATCATCATTCGATCTCAACAAAGGTAATTGAACAACAGTGATTAACAACCCACAAAGCACGAATTATCATATTTCTATCTCAAATTCGACTAAGACATGAAGGATTAGAAAAGCCTCAAAACTTTTCTCAAACGTTAAAAGATTCATTAAATCAAATAATAGTTGATCGGACTATTACAAGCATTAAGAACAAACCCACATGTTTCATCCATAAAAATCAAATCGATCGTATCTACTGTAAAGCTAAATAATCATCCAACCATGATTCAAACCAACCCCCCAACATGAACGGGTAAGTTCATATTGGGGGTTTCAAAACTCTGAAATGAAAAGATGAAAATGAAAGTAAACATGCTTTTAACTAAGAAATGAAATCTAAGAACTCCCTAAAAAAAGTCTAAGCCGCCGATGAACGTACTCGATTCGCCTTCCGATCCTTGTTAATTGATGTTTCTTGCCTTCTATTCGCCTTCAAAAATCGCCCTCGTGCTCCCAAAATCGCCCCAGGAAGAGTCCCAAGTCGTAACCGTCTGATCCCCCTCAACCCTAGCAGAAAAAGGCTTTAAAAACATATCAGGGCTTTGGCGCGTTTGTGGGCGCGTTTGGAGGCGCGCTCAGAGGCGCGCAGAGCACTGGAATGTTTTACAAAAATAAGCCTGCGCGTTTGTGGGAGCGTTTGGAGGCGCGTTCAGAGGCGCGCAGAGCACTGTTTGGTCCAAAAATCTGATTTTTCTTCTTTTTGCACTGGACTGTTGTAGACTTGCTCCGATTGCTCCAAAACTCATCCAACATCAATTATTAATAAAAACCTGTACTTTCTCATAGAAACCATTAAATTCTACTATTTTTACTCGGGAACTTACAACAAACAGAACGACTTTGGGATCAAAATAATGTCGGAAAACGACATTATCAGGTACTCGAAATACGAATAGAAGAGGAGGAGGAAATCCGAATAGTACGAATCTACCAATAGGAACGGGGGGAAGAAGAGGAGAGCGAGGGGGAGGTAGAACTAGGGGTAGAACTGGGGGCATAACCGGAGGTAGAATTCAAGGGCGAAGTACGGAGTTTATTACAAGAGACGATTTGATGACGGAGATGGGAAGACTTCAAGCAAATATCCAGGCTATGTTCGATCTAGCTCGTCATACTGAAATACCAGATCCTGGACCCGAAGACGAAATGCCAATCACACCTACTGTCATACCAGTACTAAGGAGATGCGACTACAAAATGTTCTTAAGTTGCAGACCTCCGACCTACTCAGGAGTCAGGGACCCAGTAAAAGCGATGAGATGGCTGAAAGAAATAGAAGCCATCTTCAAGACCAGTAAGTGTGCGGATGAGGACATAGTATTATATGGAACGACGATGTTGAAAGCAGATGCTCTATACTGATGGGAAGCTCACATTGATTCAATAGGGTCGGATGTATACTCTACTTTTACTTGGGACGAATTCGCAACAGCTTTCAAAAGACAGTTTTGTTCTCAAGCAGCAATCAGACAACTGGAAGAGGAGTTCATGAACTTACACCAGCGAAGTTTATCAGTTAGGGATTACACTGCTCGTTTTCTGGAGAAGTCTCGCTTCGCGGAGTACTACGTTGCCACGGAGGCACTGAAGATTGAAAGGTTTATTTTTGGGCTGAATTCAAAAATTAGAAAACTAGTGATTGCGACAACACCCGATACCTTTTCAGCAGCAGTAAATGCCGCGGAAAATATGGAACGAGATAATAGGAGAGACGTTGGTGATAAGAGTGCTGGAAAAAGAAAATTTGAAGAAACGACGTACGATTTGGAGGAATACGAATCCCCGGAGTTTGATAGTCAACTACCTTTCCGATCGATTGAAAGACCATGTCCTGAATGTAACCGTGTTCATCAGGGAAACTGTTATGTGGATCCCCGAAGATGTTACAAGTGTGGGAAGACTGGTCACATTGCTAAAGAATGTTATGTAACTCGACTCTGTTTTGTTTGCAATTCCCCTGATCATCTTCAATCTGAATGTCCACAATGGAAAGCACGTCAGGGTAGTACAACAGTGAGACCAACGGAAGTTGAGTCGGGAAAGGTACGAGGGTCTGGGGTACCGAGAGTTTAAGGTCTTGTTTTTCAGATGACGGAACAAGAGATGGAAGAAAGTCCTGATGAGGTTACAGGTATATTTCTATAAACTCTATACGTGCTAAGGTGTTATCTGACTTCGGTGCAAACCGATTCTTTTGTGTTTTCAATTTTATTATTTGTGTTAGAAAAATATTTGATAATTGTGTTAGAGATATAGAAGGGTGTGTTTAATTATTGTTGTTTTAATTTGTTAGTGTGTGGAGTGTGATGGCTTGAGTGTAAAGAATAATAGCAGTATGTAGAACGTGACGATTATGTGTGGAGAGTAACGGTAATGTGTGAAGTCTTGACCTTGTCATGAAGGCGACGATTTAGTATGTTGTGAAGATTATACTTGATGTGATTGTTGACGCTATCAAGAAAGGTATTGTTTAAATGTGTGGGGTGATGTGGATAAGATGGTGGCAGTTTATAATTAGTGAATGTGCGAGGTGTAGTAGTAATGAATTTCGTGAGATTAAGTGGTGGATTTGTGATGATATGGGGTGAGTATAAGTGGAAACCTCTGCTCGGAATTTTGTTTATAAGTTGTGTAGATGTGCCAAAAGTATGTGTGGAGAGGTATGGATGTCTAGGCGGTGTGTAGTAGTGTTATTCAAGAATAAGAGAATGGAGTGGCAGTAGATGGTTAGCTAAAGAATGGAGTATTACCGTTTGAGAAATGGAAAATGTGTAGTTGTTTCGAGCATTGAGTGTGATTTCAGATTGACTCGATTAAGTTCCTGATATGAGGTATGGTGAAATTGTTAGTAAAGTATAGTAGTTGTTGAAATTGGGTACGTGCGATTGGTTTGGAGGTGAAAGAAAGCTAGCTCATAGGATCCGTTAAGAGTGAGTACCTCCTAGTGTGCTATCCTTGGAGAAAACGTGTTTTATGTTGAGAAGAGAGTGGGAGAAAGTAGTCGAATGTAATGATCAGAGTGAAGGACCATTGGATAGGACGTGATAGTAGTTACCCTCATTTATTGCTTAACCGAATTTCGGGACGGAATTCTTTTAAGGGGGAGATGTTGTAATACCCCGGGTAAATCCGTTAGTTAAAATCTAATTCCATTAAGTTTATTTAACATTAAAGTTTCTATTTAGGGTAAGTTTGGATAAAATTATAAAGTTTGGGATTGTTTGGATTATTAGTGAGTAGTGCAAGGTCTAAAGGGTAAAATTGAGTTAGATATTATCTTTTAGACTTGAGATATTTTCATTATTCAGATTTCAAGTGGGTGTTTGTGTGTGTATTGAGAGAATAGAGAGAAAAAGGAAGAAAGCTAGGTTAAGGCATCATTTGGTAAGTTTGGAAGAGATCACATGTATGTTTCCTTTGCAATTTATGTTTGTAATGGTTGGTATATGGTTTCTGTCGGATTAGAATCAATAGAATCGAACTGGTATGAATTTCTGTCGATTTCTGGGTAAAATAGGGAGAACCGACAGTGGTGTCCGGACACAATATGAATGTGTCCGGATAGTCCTGTCGATGGTGTCCGAATAACGTTTTAAGGTGTCCGGACGAGTGTTTATCCAGGTAAGTCTCTTTTCTTATGTTTTCTGGATGAGGTAAGATGTCGGGTGGTGTCCGGGTTACTTTGGTATCCGGATGTTGTCCGGATAGTTGTGGTGTCCGGAAACGTCAGGTTGTCCGGATTAGTTATGCTGTCCAGAAAGTTGTGTTGTCCGGATAGTTCTGTTTTGTCCAGATACTTTAGCTGTTTTGGTCACTTTTGAGGATTTGAGTTATCTAGAGTCCTTGGTCTTCTAGTATGTTTTATGTGATCAGTTGGTAAGGGGATATTTGTATTTAATCTATTTGCAGACTCTGTGGATTGGGATTGATAGACTGAATCTTTGGAAAAGGCTTGGAAGAGTTGTAATAAGCATTCAAGTGAGTTTTACTTTAAACGTTTTCAACTGGGGAATATATATATACAGGTGTTTATATACATATGAGTATGTGTGGATTGAGAATGTGTGGAATATATATATATATATATATATATGAAAAGGATATGTGTGATGGTGTGGTATATCGTATATTGAGATACGATTGAGTATATGCTTTTAAATATAATATAATGAGATGTTATATTTATGTAAGTATTATACTACACGAGAGCACGCCGAACTATGCCGGCTGAAGTGTGTGTCGTAGTTGTTGTACGGCGTTGTTGGTCGTAGATGTTGTACGGCGTTGTGTGTCGTAGTTGTTGTACGGCGTTGATTTATTAGTTGGCTTGCTACCAACTAATATGGCCATGGGAACGAGGATGAGGATGAGTGGAGCACGATGCACTCATTGATTAGGATTGGCGAAGGAGAGGATAACGTGTAGGAAGCTTTTGATGGATTGATTAGGAAGCTTAATGTATTTTGTAGTTTCGAGACCGAAGGGACCGTTTGTGGTTTATTATGTATCTTTTATTATGAATGTAATGAAGTTATGCAATGTATGTTATTTGTTGCATGTTTGGGGAACCGGGTCGTTACAATTAACAAGTGTCCACATCAACTACTAATGCTGAAATGAAAAGTACAATCATACATAGATCAACAAATCATATGCTACTATTGAAGGAGAACATTTAATGCAATGGATGCTATAATATGTCTTCATGATCATTGTTTGCAAATCACCCATTTTGAAAGAACTTCTCTGTGAAAGTTTCAAAGTAAATTTAACGTCAATATCTGAAAGTTATCTTAACTCTTCAGATTTGAAAAAGAACCTTCAATCCTTTCTCTTTCAGTGTTAATAAATTCAAGGTTCTAAAAAACGCGTTATGGAGGCGTTATGGCGCGCCATAACGTCGAGGCGTGGCCTTGCCGCCACGTCAAAGCCTGTGGCGCGACTCTGAGGCGTGGCTTGTAGTATGGCGCGTTATGGCAGGTTATGGCGCATTATGGCGTGTTTGAGGCGGGTTACGGCGTGTTATGGCGCGTTACGGCAGGTTATAAGGCGTGTTTGAGGCGTGGATGAGTTTTTTTTTGTTTTTTTGTTTTACTTATATATATATATATATATATATATATATATATATATAATCTATGGCTTATCAAATTAAATATTAATGATTATAATTATTCACTGAAAGCGGGAATTCATTACCCACAAGTTAAAGGTGAAGAAAATTTGTATATGATATTAGAATTTTAGATTGGAGATGTATGAATTATGAAACTATTAGTAAAACATTTTTTTGTTATGATCTATTGATATCATTTTTGTAAGCTTTGTATATATGATATAAAATTATCAATGCATGGTTCTTCTTTTGCTTATAGTTTTATATAAATTTAATTTGTTTAATCATTGTTGTTCATGACATTGACACAAACATCTATATATATACTATATATACAGATTTGTCGCCTTAGGTCACGCCTTGAAAAACATTATGGCCTCGCCGTAACTCGTAAGGCTTGAGGCTTGACCTCGCCGCCACGCCACACATCACGCCATTTAGAACCTTGAGTAAATTTGTCACCCCTTAGATTGTTTAGGATCAAGGTCTTGCCTCCTAGCTTTCACAATATATCTATAATTTTATGTTTGATAAAATAAATATAAGGTTAGAAAGTGAAAATTTATTATGTTTGTATTCAACCCCCTTCTACAAACACCTTATGTGTGAGTCATTGTGGTCTAGGCCAAATACATACAAACAAATCTCAAATTCTCAATATGTCCACTAGTCTAATGAATGTATGATTTCATAAATATGTCGACTGTTTCTTAATTAAGTTATTTATTTTTTAAATGAGAACACTTGTTTATTTACGTAAATATGAGGACACTTGTAAACCCACTCTTCTTTATAAGTCTTGATTTAAAAAAAGTAGTGGGACTACTAAATATTAAACATTCGTCTCTTGTATGATTATCGAAGGCAAATCGCGTAACGATTTGATATAGCCCGATAATTAGGGAATAAGGATGTTATCATCACTGATTTATCATTTGATACCGAAATACCAATTTACCATTTTGAGAACTCTAAACATGCATGTTTATCATTTGATACAACCCCCCCCCCCCCCCCCCAATGTATATATAGGCTAGTTCAAATAAGAAATGTGAATATTCTTATAAGCTAAAAGAAGAAGAAGGTTAAATTATTCATATGTGAATTATTGAAAATCCATTTGAAAATGTATATATAAATCCATAATCACCAACGTTGATTCATATATATTTCCTCAACAAAAATTTCTTTTTTTTTTCCCAATAATTTACGCATAAACAATTTTTTCTCTTTTACTTCATAACACTTTTAGCCTTCTTATTTAAATATTCAAATATATAAGCTTCGTAAAATGCAAACCTTGCATTTGTTGCACCTCTTACAAACCACAGTCTGTATATGTGCAGACTGGTTCTACATATGCAGACTGTGGTTTGTAAGGGGTGCAACAAATACACGGTTTGTATTTGATTTGTACCCTATATATATATATATATAGTCAGGTTCAGGTTCAGGAAAACGTCAAAAAAATGGAAAGCTGAGAAACATTCTGGTAGCCCTTCATCTGGACAGTATGCACTTGTGCATACAAATAATTTGTAACATGCATAAATGCATAATGCATAAGTATATAAAAACCAAAAAACAACTTACTTTTACCTGTATGCAAAAGTGCATACCATCCAGATAAAACACCGCCAGGGTATTCCTTAGTTTTCCGTTTTTGGAAAATTTTCCCAAAACCTCCCTCTATCTCTCTCTCTCTCTCTCTATATATATATATATATATAGATATATATATATATATATATATATATATCTAATTATTTGATTGATCACAATCTTTTTAAAACGAGATAAACATTTAAACGTACAAAATGTGATTTTATTGAGTTTAAAAGCCGATACTCAAATAGCTTTTACATGTTTTTTTAAACATTTTTTAGAGGATGTCTTTTATAAAATAGTTTTATAAACTTTTCAAACATGGAATTATTGGTTTCAAACATGGAATTATGGCATTCAAATATGTGGGTCTCCAACAAAGTAACGAAATCACTTATGCTACACTCTTAATTAGTTTAAAAAAGAATCCAAATTTGACCCCGGATTAGGGGGACGGGGGTATTAAGTTTAGCTTTAAGGCCATCAGTATCGCCCACGGGCTCGGGCTTGCGAGCGGGCTCGGCGGGCTCCAGCGGGTTGTGGTACGAGGGGCTCGGGCTTGGCATGCGGGCTTGAAAACCCGATAAACCCGAGGGTTGTGTGAGAGGAGGGTGGAGGGTGGGGTGGGGTTGCGGGTTCCTTATAGCATCGGGTACGGGTACGCCACTTTAGGGCTTGAGGGTTTGAGGAGAGGGTTAGGAGAAAAGTTTATGTGACGCTGATGTGGCGTTTGAGGGCTTGAGGGCAGCGGTACTGATGGCCTAATTAATTTTACAACTTGTTTTGAAAAAGAAGCACTGTTCTAAAAAACTCGCCGCACAACCGTTATGGCGTGCCATGACATCAAGGCTTGTGTCTCATGCCATGTTAAGTCCTTGACACACCATGTTTTAATGCGCAATTTTCGTAATGCAATATTTAATTTTTCTTTATGTTTTTAATGTCTTATTTGCAAGTTTTTTAATATATCACATAAATTAACTTGCGTATTAGGATTAACTCATTGAGTAACATTACAAAACATACGTTTTTATATATAATATTATATATGAATTAGAAAAATGACACCATAAGTCATGCCATGGCTTCACCGTGACTCCTAATACTTGAGGTTTGGTCTCGCCGCCACGCCACGTCTCACGCCATTTAAAACCTTATTAAGAAGTAAATAAAATTTCATTTAGAATTAATAAATTTGTTCAAGTAAAAGAACTAATTAGTTTATTGTTTTTCTTTGATAAAAATTCGATTAGTATGCTTACTAGAGAGTAATACGTTCAATTTTCTAAAGTACGTTCTGCAAATTAAATAGAAAGTTCAAAGGAATAAAATTGATTTTGATTTGATTCCCAGTGCTATTGTGGATACCTCTATTCCCTTAGGCCA
The DNA here is from genome assembly GCA_033807775.1 of Saussurea involucrata. Classification (NCBI taxonomy): domain Eukaryota; kingdom Viridiplantae; phylum Streptophyta; class Magnoliopsida; order Asterales; family Asteraceae; genus Saussurea; species Saussurea involucrata. The sequence goes on from CM066318.1 coordinate 2,695,546, forward strand.
CCCACAACGCCTTCGGGCTTGGCTGCGGGTTCACCTTCGGGTTCCCAGGGCTTGATCGGGTAGTGGTGCGGGGATCTGCGGGTTCACCTTCGGGCTTAGCTTCCAGGCTTGAAAACCCGCTGAACCCGAGGGTGTATGTGAGAGGAGGGTGAGGGTGGGGTGGGTTGCGGGTTCCATAATAGCATCGGGTACCCGGTAAACCATTTTAGGGTAAGGAGAGGGTTAGGAGAAAAGCTGATGTGGCGCTGATGTGGCGTTGAGGGCTTTTAGTTATGCGCTGCGGATGGCCTTAGGCCATCCGCAGCGCCTTCGGGCTTGGCTGCGGGTTCACCTTCGGGTTCCCAGGGCTTGATCGGGTAGTGGTGCGGGGATCTGCGGGTTCACCTTCGGGCTTAGCTTCCGGGCTTGAAAACCCGCTGAACCCGAGGGTGTATGTGAGAGGAGGGTGAGGGTGGGGTGGGTTGCGGGTTCCATAATAGCATCGGGTACCCGGTAAACCATTTTAGGGTAAGGAGAGGGTTAGGAGAAAAGCTGATGTGGCGCTGATGTGGCGTTGAGGGCTTGAGGGCTTTTAGTTATGCGTTACGGATGGCCTTATAAGTTGATTTACCATTTGTGTCTACATTCACCAACACAAATAGTGACGGATCTAGGATTTTTTTTACTGAGGTTCCTTTTAAGGTAGCTTAAATGTCTGTAAATTGCCTGAAATATTTTTAGCCTAAATCCAACTTTTCGAGGGTTTTTTAAAGTTTTTGGGGGTAGATTTTAAGAGATTTTTTATTTTTTTGTTGATTTTAAGAGACTTTTTTTGTTTTTTAGTAGATTTCGAGAGTAGTTTTGGTTTTTGGGTTGATTTCGAATCATTTTTTTGGTTGACGGGGTCCCGGACGAGAACTTAATGGGGGCACATTAGGGTATAAACTTGAAAAATCTATATGTTTAGCCTAAAAAAATATTTTTTTTTCTTTTTAATGGGGTCCCATCCCCCCACTCCCTATGGGCTACATCCGCCCCTGACCAAAACGAGGTCCGTTGGTTTTGGACCACTATAACTCACGAAAGTGTTTATTAAATGGGAGGAAGTTGAATACAAACACAATAATTTTGCTCTTTTTAATTCTACTTTATTTCAAACATAAAATTATATATAAGTTTCGTAAACTAGGATACACGACCTTGATCCTAACTATTTGGGGTGACAAATTTACACACACTGAAAGAGAAAAGAAGAAGGTTTCTCTTTCAGATCTGAGAGATAAAGATATCTCTCAGATATTGACGCATAATTTACTTTGCCAGTAGTAGTATTTGTCAGACTACATACTAACTGTATCTTGTATTGATTTTCTTTTGCCTAGACGATAAACCAATCCGCTTTGGTGACAATCTGACCACTATTCAACTAATCTTCAATTTTGTTGAAAGCTGTTTACTCTTGGAACAATGCAGATAGTAATAAGACTTTTACAAGTAAAAATCCTACTTGTTTATTCTTAATTATAACTATACAACAATTACTAGTTATAGACATGTGTGAAAGATATGTAGGATAAATGCATGGAATAACTGAAAAGAGTATGAGTATCCGATTAGAGTAACAATCTGATAGTTGCTTAAGAGCTTTCATAAGATTGTTACTTTTATTCAAATACATTAAATCCGATGGTTATAAATCCGATGATTCATAGGCTTTGACTCCTTCATCGGATTTAAACTTTATTGAGTGTATAATCCGATGGTTGAAGTATAAATCAGATTGAACCTGTTTTTGTTGACAAAGAAGAGAATTTATTTATAAGTGTTTAATCTATGAATGTCTATATGTATCATGTACAAATATGATAGTTAAGACTTATCAAAGCCATCTCTCACTCATTTGATCACTCATATCCATTCATATCATCTTAGTTATCTAGTGCATCCCTTACAACATCTGCTTCTGATCAAGGTTCAAAATGGCGTGAGACGTGACATGGAGGCGAGGTCAAGTCTTACATGTCACGGCGAGGACGTAACGTTTTTGAGGCGTGACATATGGAGACAAATTTATTATGTCATATGCATGGTTCTAAATAACTCGTTATGGCCTCGTTATGGCGCGTTATGGCGGCAAGGCTTGGGTCCGCCGCCACGTTAACCCCCATGGCTCCACTTTAAGGCTTGACTTGCATTGTAACGCGCTATGGCACGTTATGGCGCGTTATGATGCGTTACGACGCGTTACAACACATTATTTTTGTAAGGCATAGGATTATTTTTAGTATATAACCTGAAGAATAAATGATAATTGTTCATAGAATCTAAGACTTAAATACACATAAAAAAGAAACTTAAAAACTAAAAACCCTAAACTGGCAAATATTTACTCTCATTCTCATACACGAGTTCTTTGAGAATATAATTGAAGAAAGTAGTGAGTAAAAATCAAGAGATTTACTCTCGATTTTGCACTCTTGATATTATTTTCCGTAAGCTCTATATATTTGGTATCAATAGTCTTTTTTATTACTTTACATGAATTTATTTTGTTTTACGGTATTATTCAATACACTAACACACAAGTGTGTATATATATGTGTGTATATATATATGCCGCCTTAGGGTACGCCTTGAAAAACGACGTGACCTCGCCGTAACTCGTAAGGCTTGAGGCTTGACCTCGCTGCCACGCCACGCCTCACGTTATTTAGAACATTGGTCATATGTAGAATTATATATATATATATATATATATATATATATATTACAAATCAATACAAACCTTGTATTTATTTCACCCCTTACAAACCAATCTCCACCCTTTATCTCAATTTTTTTTTTCGTTTTTTAATTATATACGAACGGGGGTAGTATGGTAATAGTACTAATATCTATATGTATTATGTATAAATCCGATAATTAAGACTTATCAAAGTCATCTAAAACTCATTTAATCACTCATATCCATTCATATCATCTTAGTTATTTAGTGCATCCCTTACAACATCTGCTTCTGGTCAAGGATCAAAATGGCGTGAGACGTAATATGGAGTCGAGGTCAAGTCTCAAGCCTTACATGTCACGGCGAGGACGTGACGTTTTTTGAGGCGTGACATATGGCGACAAATTTATTATGTCATATATAGAATTATATATAATACAAATCAAACAAAAACCTTGTATTTGTTTCACCTCTTACAAACCAATCTCCACCTTTATCTCAATTTTTTTATTTTCATTTTTTAATTATATGCAAACTGGGGTAGTAAGGTAATATTACTAATATCTATTTATTTAAGTAATATATTATTAAATTTGGATATATACGAAACTGATAATCAAAACAAATATTTTTCCTTAAATATTGCTTGATTTATATTTTGATTTTCTCTTTCTTATGATTGCCGTAACACCCGCGATTTTGGAGACTTTCATTTATGTTTATGATGTTCTTTTGACCATTAAGAAGAAAATTTAATAAGAATTTTATGGATATATCATATTAGAACCATCGAGGATAGAATCGGGGATGAAAAACGAAGAATATGAGCGAGTGCGACTTTACCGCTTGAAACCCACCGTAGCACATGTCAGCTCTAAAAAGTCCGATTTTTGGGGTTTTTTTATCTCATTTCTTTACCCCAATACTTCTCCCCTCCATTTTCTCTATAGTTTAAGTTCGTGGAATGATTGAGGGTCGATTTTTATGTCTCGAAGGAGTATTCTTGGTGGACTCAAGAGTATTTCGATTAAGGTAATCTTCTCACCTCTCCTTCCAAAAAGATAGGGTTTTAGTGTTCTCATCCTCTTTCTCATTTCTTCCTATTTTGGTGTAACCTTGGGAGTATTTATAGTAGAGAAAACATTATGGAAGCTTGGACCTAACGTTTGGAGGGCTTGTTAAGTGATCTCATATCTTCACAAAAGGAAACTCAAGTTGTGGAGTAAAACCTAGATTTAGCCTATAATCTAGCGATGCAAGTTCAAGTTGCTTTGTGAAAACTATGTATATGCCAAAAATGTCTATTTTGAAGTATTAATGTATTTTACTTGATATTTATCGAACAAGTGGGCTATTTGGTGAAATGTATATTTGGTTAATATCTCTTAAAAATGTTTGTATAAGTTATATTTGAGTATGTTGACAAATAAATCATAAGTATGGGTTCTTGGTATCTTATAAATTGAGATTATTGGGTGATAAATGCATTATTAGTGTACTTGTTTGGGAAATATTATATTGTTGTGTTATGGAACATTTTGGAAATATGAATGGTATAGTCTTAATTAGAAAATGAGTTGTCTCAACCAATTTTGCGTTTTTAAGTTAATCATGCATTTGGAGCAAGTATTTGCATAAACGCCAGTTAAATGCGTTTTACTGTTTTAATGACCTTTATTTAATGGTCAATTGAGTTTTTGGCTCGTTTTGACTTAAAAGAGTATTTGGGACATTAGTATGGTTTAGTTTGCTCTATGTTTGATTTTTGGAGTTATATTCATTTGAGACATATTTATATGTAAATTACATGTTTTGAGAGTGTTGGAAATTCTTTTGGAGTCATGTAACTTAGAGTGTGATGCATTGGATCCATAGGCACGTGAGTCGGTCTTATGTAAATGGTCAAATGGTTCTTGTGGGGTTGGACTCTGTTTTGTGACCTGAAACCTTTCAAGTAGACACTAGATGAGTTGAGTCTTGAGGTGTTACCTTGGAGGTACGCACTAGGATCTCCGCCGCTTGAGGTAATCCCTTGGAGGTAGTCCTTAAGTGTGTCGGGCCTTGAGGTGAAATCCTCAAGAATGGACACTAAGGTCAACCGAATCTTGAGGTGAAACTTGTTAAGGAGTTGTAGGGACATTTGGACTTTAAGTCGTGAAGTGTTATGCGAATAACGTTGTACGAGTTGCATACTTTTGTGTTCCCGTCACTCTTAACAGTTACGTGTCTCCCCTGTTGTGGGTAAACGTTATTTTTGGATAGTGTAATATCCAAGCTTTAGTATTATATGGGTTTTGGAAAGTAACCGCAATTTATGACTTTTATATATTGGATCTCTTCCATATATTAAGGTTTTGGATAAAGGGGTTATTTTCATGTTTTTGGTATTTGAATTTTGGGTTTGGCTCCATGATTGTGGAGTATTCTATTCAAGTGTTCTATCACAAAAATGGGGTTTGGGAAAGATATAACTTTTCATTCTAAATACTTTTCATATTGGAAATTGCGAATTAGATAATATTCTTTCTGTTTTACCGCTTTATATTTGAGATGAAAAGTCTTGAGCTCAATAGGTGTTAAGCCTAACCTTTTTATTTGTCGGCGTGTGCGTCAGGTCTTTGACGGGGAATGGTACTAGCGACACCAAGAAGAGTTGAGTGCTAGCTAGTTAGGTGCACGTGATGGATCTAGTTATTCGATGATGTCTTTCGCATTTGGAGATAACAATTGTTATTGGGTTTTAGTAACACTCGACCTTAATCTAGTCCATATATAAGACTTGGTTTATTATTTGTTGATATTAAATCAAGAATTCTATTTGAGGTAATTAATGTAGTGAGTTGTAGAAAAGGGTTTATCCTTTGTTTGATGTATTATTGAAATTTTAAATTAGTCGCTCTTTCCAAATTTTGGGAGGTGTTACAATTGCCTATCCATTGATTTGTAAAATTCTTATTCCACTTTAACGAGTTGTTTGTTTCTTATATCATAAGATTGAGAAATCATTGTTAGGTCACGTTAGTGGAATATGAAGTACAGGGGCTGAATATGACAGTTTGTAATATTAGTTTGCTCTTATAAATAGTTTGCTTTAATCTCTTTGTTAGGGTTAATGATCATAATCTAGATTTTGGTTTACAGTATACGGCTACGCCTAAGAACTCCTTTTGTTCATCGTTCAATGCAAGTGAGATTTATGATTGATATGCTAAAAAAAAGGTACAATACCGGAAGATAGGAATTCTGGAACACTTTTGAAATACCAGAACTGAAGAATTCCGGAACCCATACCTTAACACTACCGGAACTTAACCTTTTTAGCACAATCCGGAATTAGGAAAAACAAATACCGGAACTTGTAGGTTCCGGAACCAATTCCGGAACACATGAATACCGGGACTCAAATGGAGTCCAAAACCCTAAGTCGACTAAATAGATAACTCAAACTCAAAAATTAACGACTGTGAGCCCAAAATTAGAGATCGAAAACTCATAAGATGACATATGTAGGGCTTAATCGTCGATTGGACGGACACGCACAAGGCCGAAGGGTCTTTTTCAACCCTAACATCGTCGTTCTATTTTTCATCAACAAAATCGAGCAATTTCTAAAAGATGTTCATTGAGATGTTAAAGCTTGAACGATTCTATGAGGTTTGAAGTACATACCTGTCGATTTGGGAGTAGATCGGAGCTCGATTTGATGCAAAATCACCAGATGTGAGAACACTTGAGAAGAAGTTGGTTGAGAGAGTTTTAGGCGCGAGAGTTTGAAAATATGAACACCTTTTTGAGAAAACCCGGTTTTTATACCGGTCGATACCGGAAGCGAGTCCGGTACTGGATGCCTTAAATTCTCCCAGTCCAACTTTGTCTCAATTTTGGGCAATTGGCAAAATTTACCCCTGAAGTTTGAAAAACTTTCAAATTTTCCCCTGAACTTAAAATTTACACTTTTAGTCCCTTAGGTTTGGAAAATTTCACTTCTCCCCCTCAACAGTTCGAAAACTGACTCTCCCCCTCAAAATTTGAAAATCAGCACTGCTCCCCCTAAACTTTTCAGAATAAAGTCCCCGATTTTTTTCATTTTCTCTTTTTCCCTTTTTCCATAAAAAAAACTTAAACACACAATATAAACAAAACAAAACAAAAATTCGAAAGAAATGACAAAAAACCCCCCCCTCGACTTGTCAAACTGCCATTTCTCCCCCCTCAATTTCTCAAAAATTGCTTATCTAAACTTACAAAGAAGAAATGCATACCTTTGGGACTTGGCATTCGAGGACATAGCTTGAACAGCAAATGGTTAGTAGCACGAGAATAGCAAAGACTAGACGAAGAAAAATAAAGAAACATGGAAGACCGGAAAACGAAGGAAACACTCAACACGAAAATACAGAGAACGTGTCACCGATGTGCTTGAAACACCTAAACCACGCTGCAAGACAAGTGTAACTGCTAAAGATACAGTTATCCCGTAGTGTAGGAAAGGTGTGACTAGTACAACCGGGACTCAAACTTTCAGATTGAGCATACCAAGCTTGGACATGAGTTCATGGAACCGTTTTTCGTCCAACGCCTTGGTAAACAAATCTGCAAGTTGGTTTTCCGTACAAACGAAGTAGAGTTCTACCGTACCTTTTTTCACACGATTATTAATGAAGTGATAGTGTACGTCTATATGCTTCGTCTTCGTATGTTGCACCGGATTGCTTGTGATGGCTATCGCACTCTTGGAGTCACAGTAGATTGGGATGTTTGAGTAGTTATACCCATAATCCTTTAGTTGTGTCCGCATCCAAATCACCTGGGAACAACAGCTAGTCGCGGCCACGTACTCCGCTTTCGTCGTGGAGGTGGTAACGCAAGTCTGCTTCTTGGAGGGCCAGCTAACCAATTTGTCGCCCAAGAACTAGACGTGCAACTTCGTACCCGGTGACATCGGAGTACGCATTGGTGAACACTGTTCCATCTTGAATTTCCGAAGAATATCCGTGATGTACTTAGATTGATTGATGAATATCCCGGTCGACAGTTACTAAACTTAAAGACCGAGAAAGAAATTCATCAGACCCATCATACTCATTTTAAAATATTGTTTCATGAGGAGTGAAAAGTTGCGACAGTATTGAGGACAAGAAGAACCGAAGATAATGTCATCGACATAGACTTGAATTAAAAAAATATGCTCACCTTCCCTTTTGATGAAAAGGGTTGTGTCGATCTTACCTTTCGAGAAGCCGGAGTTGATGAGAAAAGTAGACAGTTTATCATACCAGGCTCTCGGTGCTTGCTTGAGTCCGTATAGCGCTTTGTCAAGTCGGTACACATGATTTGGGTGATCCGGATCTACAAAACCTTCCGGTTGGGAGACGTACACCTCTTCTTTGAGATTGCCATTCTGAAACGCCGTCTTCACATCCATTTGATACACGGTGAAGTTCTTGTGGGCGGCATAAGCGAGGAACATCTGAATAGCTTCGATTCGGGCAACTGGTGCGAACGTCTCTTCGTAGTCAATCCCCTCTTGCGGTCGATACCCCTTAGCAATCAATCGAGCCTTGTTTCGCACCACGACACCATTCTCATCCTTTTTGTTCTTGAAAATCCATTCTGTGCCGATGATGGTTCGGTTCTTCGGGCGAGGGACCAAACGCCAGACTTTCAGACTTTCAAATTCGTTCAGCTCTTCTTGCATGGCCATAATCCAGTCCGGGTCATGTAAGGCATCTTTCACCGTCGCTGGTTCGACATTGCTCAGGAAAATGGAGAAGAGGCACTCATTACCGGTTGCCACCCTTCTTTGAGTATTACTCAGCAGTGCAGAGGCGGCGTCATCTTTAGCTTCCGTCGTTGCTCTAGTTTGAACAGGAGCTGACGGATCGCCGATGATTTGTTCCGGGGGGTGCGCTCGAGTCCATTTCCTCGTATGGGGTAGCGGTCCGTTAGAGGTTCTGAATTATCCGCATCGAACTGCTTCCAGTGATGGAACCGGATGAAGACGTGTGGCGGCCACGGGTTGAGAAACAACATCGGTTGACGAGGATGTGGCAGTTGCTTCAGAACTGTTGCTTGCTCCGGGGGTAGATGGAGTGGATTGACCCACTGGTGAGGGAGACGCGGTCACCAATTGAGTAATTGAAGATGGCGTCACCGCTAACACAGGTGAAGTAGGCGTGTCCTCCGATGATGTAACGTTGGGGGTTGGAGGAGGACCGGATATGTTCGTCGATACCACTATAGCTCCATCTGCATTTAAAGAAGCATCAGAAGAAACTTGGGGAAGATAAAAGTCATTGTAAAATTTTTCAAACAGTAGATCTAACTCAGATGGTTGTGACTTCGACGTATTGGACGACGAAGAATCTACTGTTGTGTGCTTGGGATCCGATCTAGAGAGATCAGAAGCCAGCACTTCAGTAAGCGCGGGTTCTGAACTGTTATGTCCAGAAGCCAAATCGACCAATTCGTCGAAGGTCACATTAATACTCTCAATCACGCTCTTAGTCCTCTTGTTGTAGACTCGGTATGCTTTGGAAGATGTCGAGTAGCCAATGAAGATCCCTTCGTCCGCCTTCGGCTTGAGCTTGCCGAGATCATCCTTATCATTCAGAACGAAGCACTTGCACCCGAACACATGAAAATAGCCGATGTTGGGAGTGCGCTTGTTGATAACCTCGTATGGCGTCTTATTGAAGCGCTTGTGGACGATAGATCTATTTTGGGTGTAGCACGCCGTCGTGATAGCCTCGTCCCAGAGAAACATAAGAAGCCCGTATTGTATCAGCATGGTGCGCGCCGCTTCCACCAACGTGCAGTTACGTCGTTCCACCACGCCATTTTGTTATGGAGTCCTGGCTGCCGAAAAGTTGTGCGAAATTTCCACCGAAGTGAGAAAATCGCCGATGATGCGATTCTTGAATTCCGTTCCATTATCCGTACGAATCACGATTACAGTCAGCTGTAGGTTATTCTGAACTCCCTTCAGGTGGTTGACTATGACATCGGGCGTCTCGTCCTTTGAACGAAGGAACTTGACCCAGGTGTACCTTGAAAAGTCGTCCACCATCACCAAAATGTACTTCTTGTGACTGATACTTTGAACGCGCATTGGGCCGCAGAGATCCATGTGGATCAGCTCTAATGGTCTTGACGTGCTTGGAACCGACTTTAGCTTGTAGGACACCTTCTTCATCTTTCCCATCTCGCATGCGGAGCAGAGATGTTCTTTTGCGAATTTCAGATCTGGCATACCCTTGACGAGTCCACCCAGCACAAGCTTATTGATGTTCTTGAAGTTTAAATGTGATAGCCATCGATGCCATAGCCAGTTCTGTTGAGTAGTAGCTTTGGACATAAGGCATACGGCTTTGTCAGTCTTCACGGTGGCGAGGTTGATGGTGTAGAGGTTCGTCCGTCTAGTACCAGTGAGAATCTCCGTCCCATCGTCAGCTAGAATACTGCATCTCTTCGCCTTGAACCGTACTTCAAGATCCTTGTCACAAAACTGGCCGATGCTGAAGAGGTTGTGACCAAGACCTTCAACGTAGGACACCCGCTTAATCGTGAGGTCGTCCTGTACTAAGTCGTCGTAGCCCATGATCGGGGCCACATTATCGTTGCCAAATCATACATCACCATAGTACTTCTCCTTGAAGTTGGTGAGTAGCTCCCTTTTACCAGTCATGTGCTTGGAGCATCCAGAGTCGAGAAACCACACATGACCGGGCTGCAAAACAGAGATTAAAGATTTTTAGGTACCCATCTGTAAATGGGTCCTTGGGTGTTAGGTGCAGCACCTTTGGTTGAGACCCGTTTAGAGCTGGGTCTTTTTCGTTTGGGTTTGCGAGAAACATTAGAATTAAAGATATGATGCGTGCCAACCCAATCAGATGCATGTCTAGAGTCAATCAAGTCATTCATGCCACATTCGGAACAACAAACATAATTACGTGAAAAAGCAATCAATTGATGAACATTGTCAAGTTTAACAGGAAATTTAAAACCATGTTCAACAGAGTTATTCAAACCAAAACCACGCTTATTGTTATTATTCCTATTATTCAAAGCAGAATTAAATGACTTGTTCTTCTCAGGGCGCGTCTTAGCATTCTTCTCTACCCACTCTCTCCGAACCGCTTTCCCCTGACCCGTACTATCTGAAAATACATTAGAGTTTTTGTCAGAGGAGTTTGAAGAGCGCTTACTGGGTTTAGTACGATTCTTAGACCGATGTTTAGATTTAGTTTTAGAACTGGTCTTAGAAACGGTTTTAGAATTTGAACATTTGCCTTTTTCAAAATTAACCGGTTCAGGCATCTTTTCTAAAAATTGAACATGACTAGAAAGCTTTGGTGCAAAATCAATTTTAGAAAATTCATCATCTTGACAAGCGATGGAATTCATGAACTCGGAAAATCTGCGAGCAGAATCAAGTGGGACCTCACCATCTAAGTCGGACGAGGAGTTGTCCGTAAACGGATTATCAAAAATCGGAAAAAGATTCTTTTGAACTGAATCGGGTTGGATGGCCTTGCCTTTATTCTTACAGCTCAAATCTTCAGCATTTGTGTCACCAGACACTCTGATAAAAGCTTTGCACGAGGAACTATCCGAAAAGATCGAAGCGTCGTCAAACGAGATTGTTTCAGAAGTGACCGACGTCATTGGAGTATCCACATAATTCTCCTTAGCCATTCTCAGCGTTAAAGCTTCTGTCGCCAAACCAGCCAGTTGAGACGTCAACTTAGCAATCTCGGTGCGATAGATCGCTCTTTCAGATTCGGGTAGTGTCTCGGGTTTAGTCTGTTTGAGCTTTTCGATAGAATCTAAAAGTACAATCCTCTCGGTTTCATAAATGACCTTATCTCTTGCAATCGATTCTTCAAGTTTGAAAATAATATTTTCCAAAGTCAGAGGTGGAACGTAACGTTTAAACTCTGATTTCTCTTTAGAATCCTCATCTGATGTTGCCGGAACGGGAACCGGAGTTTCAACCGTTTTGGAAAGCGAGCAGATGTCAAATAGTCGTTGGAGAGATAAGGGGTTTTGCTTTTTAAATAAGGGGTTTTGCTTTTTAAATAAGACGCATTCAGCGTTTCGTACACGAAAGGGATCTGTACATTGATGTTTTTCCTAGGCGGCGCATCATCCGATTTAGAGTTCTTTTCAGAATTTGGATTATCAATTGTATGTTTAGCCTCAATTGGTGGTAGAGGTATACCTGTTCCGATATTTTTTACATAATGATGTTCCGGTATGGTTGATTATTTTTTTAAGTTCCGGAACATTCTAAGTTCCGGTATGCTACAGTGTTGCCCCATCCCCATACAGTTCCGAAAGTGTACTATTTGAGTTCTGGTATTTGTTTTAAATGTATTAGTTCCGGTATTGTGTTAACCATTTTTTGCAAAATACACATTTCGGACGTGGCTCTCAGTTTCGGTATACTATTCATTCTGGAACCACTTGATTTTCATACCGGAAGTGCTTAATTCCGGAACCGCCTTACTCTCATTTCGGAAGTGCATTATTCCGGAACCACTTTTCCAATTACCATGTTTCACTGTTTCCATGTTTAGTGCATTGTTCATTGATGCTACTTATCACTTGAGGTTTATACACTCATAATTGCACTTCCATAATTGGAACTCTTGTGCATTTGAACTCATTCACTGTTCATATTTACTGTTCATTTGATGTGGGTTACTGTTCCTTTGGGATGGTTGCTGTACTATTTAGGCTATGTGGTTTTTGAGGACTTGCACACACACTTATTGCATATAAATGCAATTTGGCTAATTTTTGAGGATTTGTGCACACTCATATGCCATGATTGTTCATTACTGCTTATAAGTGCACTCTCTCAACTCGGACTCGTATTGATCCGAGTTATGCTCAGTTTTGGAACGTTCCGACTCTCGGTTTCTCAAATCCGAGAATGCGGACTCCAAGACACGAGTTATTGCCTTTATATGCGCCATGAACACTCAACACGTATTACCTTTTAACAGGTCCGTGCCTCAACCGAATCCTAATCCGCTTCAAGGCAATGCCCCGCTCATTCCCGAAGGTCCGAACCTTCCTTTAACCCCCAACAACTACCACCTAGACCCGACAACCCTCATTTGCCAATGTCCATTCATCGTGGATATTTTGAGATGCCACGCACTTAATCGAACACTGATGGCTCATACTCCAGTTCCAGCCGTGTACGTTCACCAACTATGGAGTTCTCTCGAACCTGTCGAACACGGACAACATTTCATTCTTCGAGGCCGTATTGGCGATACCAACATTGTTATAACTCGCCATGACTTCCGACGCATCCTCGAACTGCCGGAAGCGAATGCCATTCCAGGATGTGTCGCGTACGACGAGCAAGTCTCCGATGAAGTTCTTTGCCGAGACATTCGAGCTCTCGGATATCAAGGCCACCTGACGCGACCATCACATTTCTCCAGAGTTCGCCTTCAGCCAGTCTGGTACACACTGTTCACCATATTGAACAGATGTTTATCAGCCGTGAACACAGGAATCGATCAGACATCCGGCAATCTACTCGGCTTATTTCACGCAGTCATATACAACCGTCATGTCGACTATGCAACGATACTATGGACGGAGCTCGTTGCACAAGTTCAAAAGAAGCAAGCAGGCAGCCGACGCCTCACCTTTCTGCCTTATCCACGGTTTCTCCAGCTTATAGCCGCGCACTTCATGGCGACCAACCCCACAATACCTAGACGCGCTGATCATGAGGTAGTCCTATCTACACGTATGACTAGAACTTAAAACATACGAGTCATAGAAGACCTAGTACCTATGGTAATCCCTGCACACTTACTAGCCATCGCGGACCAAACGACACAGAGTGTTATAGACTATAGGAGAGAGAACAACTTAGATGCTCCTATGGACCAGCCAGATCCGACTGGACTTGCCCGGGGAGCGCAACCCGCGAGGAGAGTAGGTCGACGTGTGCGAGGAAGAGGGGTCCGACCAGCAGGGACTGTCGGACGGGGCGCGTTGAGAGAAAATATTGTGAGGGGAATTGGCGTGGGAAGTGCCGGGAGGTCCACACGCGGTGCTAGTTCGTCCCGACCCCGACCACGTACACCGACTCCACCTAGAGACGAAGCTACTGCTCTACATGATGTGGTGGTGGAAGGTGTATCGCGCGAACATGTTGTGGAAGAGGCAGCCTCCTCTTCCAGCTTCGAACCCTGTCCTGTCTCCGGAACAGCTGCCAAGTCTTCTTCTGACTCCGAATCCGGCAGTGAGGCAATCGAGTCCGATGGTGATGATGATTCTCCTAACCCTGAAGCCATACTTGGAGAGAAATGGAGAGCAGAGGGAGATATAGTTGAAAAAGAAACGATAGGTGAGTTGAGAGAAAGGCGAAGTAAGAAAAAACACGAGAGTGAGAGTGTGATGGGGCAATCTTCACAGGTTGCTCCCAACCAGCCTACACTGAGCCAAGCAGCCACATCTGCTATCCCTTTGCATCCGTTGCATTATGGTATTGAAGAAGACGTCGTGGGCCTAGAGACGCAAATCCGTTTCCTCTCAAAAGGAAACGGTTTCATCTTCTCACGGGGATTCAGCACAACTTCCACCGGTCTCTCGCTCGGAGAGTACTGGTGTTGAAACAAGAGACCAGCCTACCCCGGTCTCGACTTCTTTGGATGCACTATTGAGTCTAGATCCCCTTGTTGCAAATATTCCTTTGGCTAGGACACTGGTCGATACTACTGCTAATGTCGAGAGTCTTGGTGCCTCGACCGGAACGCCCAGAGTGAGTTTACCTTTCGGTAGCTTGCGAGGACAGGGCAGAAGACCTACCACGGCTAACATCGTGTAATAACCAAGTATTTTATCTAATTTAAATTGGGAATTTTATAAGTCTTTATGTTAGTGTTTTATAGAATTAGAAGTTAAGGGATAAGTTTTAATTTTATGATAGAAGTTTAGGGGTGTGTCTTGCCATTTGAGATAAGTTTAGGGTGGGTTTGGTCTTTTTGGCCAAACTAAACCCCACCACCGCCATATACTTCTTCAATTGGAAAATGATGTCTTCTATTAAGCAAAAAGAGAAATATCCTATGGTGTGTGTGTGTGTGTTACGTGAAGAAGAGAGAGATATAGAGATAAGATTGAGATAAAGGCTAAAGAAGAAGAAGAAGGAATTTCAGGAATTGCTACTGTGATTTTGTACCAAACTGAAGTAATCAAGGTAAATCATCCATATCTTTTTGTGTTTTAATTCCTCCAAGTGTTCTTGAATTTACTAGTTTAAGTTGTTGGTGGGGTTTGTTAAAAATGGATGTTTTGGGAAGTTTAAGCTTAAGGTGAGGTTGTGTTAATGGTCTTAAACATATCTGCACTTTTACAGTATCATGCATAGAATAAAAGTACAAAAATCTGGGTTTTAGGATGAAACAGTGGACTGAGACATTCATCGAAGTCGCAATAGACGACTGCGACATTCAACGAAGTCGCAACAGTTGGTTGCGACTTGGCATTGAAGTCGCAATGGTCATTTGCGACTTGGCATTGAAGTCGCAATGGTCATTTGCGACTTGGCTTGGAATCGCAGTAGTTGATTGCGATTCGGGTTTGGGATCGCAATAGTGGGTTGCGACTCCAGGGTGGAATCGCAATAGTTGATTGCGACTTAGGGTGAAGTCGCAATAATGGGTTGCGATTTCGGGGTGAAGTCGCAATAAGAGGTTGCGACTTAGTACTGTTCATTACCGTTGCGACTTGGTACTGTTCATTGCGATTTCATGTTATTTTGGGTTGCGACTTGGGTGGAGGATTTCGTAAGATTAGTGTTAAAAGAGATATTTGGTATTTTGTGATTTCAGATTCTACAAAGGGTGGTCATACGTGAATTATCTTGGAAGAGATTTTGTGATAAACGCACGAGGTGAGATTTTATTTGAAATGTTTTCAAATGGAATACATAAATGTGATTAAATGTAATATGGTGCATATAGTGTTTATATGAATATTACTTTGTATGAGTACTAGTTGGCCGGGCTTAGGACCGGTGAAAGTTGGCTGTACAAAGGGACAGTGGTGTTGGCTGTATTTAGTACAGCGGTGTAAATTAATTAATTGGCTTGCTACCAATTAATATGGCCAAGGAAAAGAAAAGAGATAGAGATGGAAAGATACATGATGCATGAGTCATATTTGGTATTCTTACGTGAATTATGTGCAAATGTTTTCTTTTACTAACGGGGATTTTTCTCACTAGACCTCAAGGTCTAACCCTCATTTTTGTTTTAAAATATGTATTCCAGGTCATGGAGCACACAAGAGACAATGATAGGATTTATCATGTTAGCTTTTGTGGATGTTGAATGATTATGAAGATTTCAGTTATAATTAGTAGTTGTTATGTATTTTACTTTATTCGAAAAAGTTTGTACCGAAAGACCTAATTGTAGAATTTAAGGGACCATATTTGGATCATGATATGTTATTTTGTGGTGAATTATATGGAACTTGTATGTTGGGATTAAGGGATGTTACAAATGGTATCAGAGCCTTAGTTTAAGAGATTTAGGTATTAGTATCTGTACCTAGACTTAAACTGCATGCGAAGTAGGATGTCCTTGTTATTATAGAACCTTGGGATGATAAATATAAAAAGGTAGAAGGAACATCATGTAAGGTAATTTCAGATTACACCTGGCCAGTGTAATTATGATCTTACAGGTACATGTTTGAACCAGAATACTTTATTATATGGGGTATGTGCTTATGTGTATATTAACCTTGTTGAATCCACAGAATGGCAAGTGGAACGAGACAAACAAACCGAGAAGGGGAAGGAAATCCGAATAGATCTAATCCAATAGCCGGTGGAAGGGGAAGAGGGGGAGAAAGAGGTAGAGGTAGGTCAGGGGGCAGAGTACAGGGGCGAGGCACAGAGTTTGTTACGAGAGACGACCTAGCGATTGAAATGGGAAGACTTCAGGCAAATATCCAAGCTATGTTTAACCAGACTCACCATACGGAAACGGAAATACCAGACCCTACCTTTGAAAACGAGGTGCCTATCGCACCTATTGTCACATCAGCACCAAGAAAGTGTGATTATAAAATGTTTTTAAGCTGTAAACCACCCACCTATGGAGGGGACAGAGATCCAGTAAAAGCAATGCGATGGCTGAAGGAAGTTGAAGCTGTATTTAAAACAAGTAAATGCGCGGAAGAAGATAAAGTGTTATATGGAACAGCAATGTTGAAAGCGGATGCCTTGTATTGGTGGGAGGCCCTCATTGACTCTGAAGGACCTGATGTATATTCAACTTTTACTTGGGGCGAATTCTCAAGAGCATTTAAGGAACAGTTTTGTCCGCAAGCCGCAGTTAGACAGTTGGAAGAGGAATTCTTGAGTCTACAACAAGGAAATTTGTCAGTAAGAGACTACACTGCTCGTTTCTTGGAAAAGTCGCGTTTTGGGGAGTATTATGTTGCCACAGAAAAGATGAAGATGGAAAGATATGTATTCGGATTGAACTCAGAGATTAGAAAGTTAGTGACTGCAGCGAGACCTAATACTTTTTCAGAAGTGGTAAATGCTGCGGAAAATGTGGAGCGAGACAATAAGAGGGATGTTGGGGATAAGAGTGCTGGGAAAAGAAAATCGGAAGAAATGACGTATGATTCAACGGAATACGAAATTCAAAGGTTCGATAGTCACATACCTTTTAGACAAAATGAAAAACTATGTCCAAAATGCAACCGCGTACATCAAGGAAATTGTTATGTTGATCCTAGAAGTTGTTATAAGTGTGGAAGGACGGGACACATCGCTAAGAATTGTCGCGCAAATCGATTCTGTTTTGTTTGCAATTCCCCTGATCATATTCAGTCAGAATGTCCACAGTGGAAAGCACGTCAGGGTAGTACAACAGCGAGATTAACGGAAGTTGAATCGGGAAAGGTACAAGGGTCTGAAGCACCGAGAGTTCAAGGCCGCGTTTTTCAGATGACGGAACAAGAGGTGGAAGAAAGTCCTGATGAGGTTACAGGTATATTTCTATAAACTCTATACGTGCTAAAGTGTTATATGACTTCGGTACGAAGTGGTTCTTGGTATTTTCGTGCTTTTGTTACTTATTTGTGTTAGAGGTATAGATAGAGGCGGAGTGTCTATTCAGGTAGTTTCTATGGCTTTGATTGAGTTCGAGGTAATAGTGGAAGATAAGTATCAGTACCTTTTTGCTTGACCGAATTCCGGGACGGAATTCTTTTAAGGGGGAGATGTTGTAATAACCAAGTATTTTATCTAATTTAAATTGGGAATTTTATAAGTCTTTATGTTAGTGTTTTATAGAATTAGAAGTTAAGGGATAAGTTTTAATTTTATGATAAAAGTTTAGGGGTGTGTCTTGCCATTTGAGATAAGTTTAGGGTGGGTTTGGTCTTTTTGGCCAAACTAAACCCCACCACCGCCATATACTTCTTCAATTGGAAAATGATGTCTTCTATTAAGCAAAAAGAGAAATATCCTATGGTGTGTGTGTGTGTTACGTGAAGAAGAGAGAGATAGAGAGATAAGATTGAGATAAAGGCTAAAGAAGAAGAAGAAGGAATTTCAGGAATTGCTACTGTGATTTTGTACCAAACTGAAGTAATCAAGGTAAATCATCCATATCTTTTTGTGTTTTAATTCCTCCAAGTGTTCTTGAATTTACTAGTTTAAGTTCTTGGTGGGGTTTGTTAAAAATGGATGTTTTGGGAAGTTTAAGCTTAAGGTGAGGTTGTGTTAATGGTCTTAAACATATCTGCACTTTTACAGTATCATGCATAGAATAAAAGTACAAAAATATGGGTTTTAGGATGAAACAGTGGACTGAGACATTCATCGAAGTCGCAATAGACGACTGCGACATTCAACGAAGTCGCAACAGTTGGTTGCGACTTGGCATTGAAGTCGCAATGGTCATTTGCGACTTGGCATTGAAGTCGCAATGGTCATTTGCGACTTGGCTTGGAATCGCAGTAGTTGATTGTGATTCGGGTTTGGGATCGCAATAGTGGGTTGCGACTCCAGGGTGGAATCGCAATAGTTGATTGCGACTTAGGGTGAAGTCGCAATAGTGGGTTGCGATTTCGGGGTGAAGTCGCAATAAGAGGTTGCGACTTAGTACTGTTCATTACCGTTGCGACTTGGTACTGTTCATTGCGATTTCATGTTATTTTGGGTTGCGACTTGGGTGGAGGATTTCGTAAGATTAGTGTTAAAAGAGATATTTGGTATTTTGTGATTTCAGATTCTACAAAGGGTGGTCATACGTGAATTATCTTGGAAGAGATTTTGTGATAAACGCACGAGGTGAGTTTTTATTTGAAATGTTTTCAAATGGAATACATAAATGTGATTAAATGTAATATGGTGCATATAGTGTTTATATGAATATTACTTTGTATGAGTACTAGTTGGCCGGGCTTAGGACCGGTGAAAGTTGGCTGTACAAAGGGACAGTGGTGTTGGCTGTATTTAGTACAGCGGTGTAAATTAATTAATTGGCTTGCTACCAATTAATATGGCCAAGGAAAAGAAAAGAGATAGAGATGGAAAGATACATGATGCATGAGTCATATTTGGTATTCTTACGTGAATTATGTGCAAATGTTTTCTTTTACTAACGGGGATTTTTCTCACTAGACCTCAAGGTCTAACCCTCATTTTTGTTTTAAAATATGTATTCCAGGTCATGGAGCAAACAAGAGACAATGATAGGATTTATCATGTTAGCTTTTGTGGATGTTGAATGATTATGAAGATTTCAGTTATAATTAGTAGTTGTTATGTATTTTACTTTATTCGAAAAAGTTTGTACCGAAAGACCTAATTGTAGAATTTAAGGGACCATATTTGGATCATGATATGTTATTTTGTGGTGAATTATATGGAACTTGTATGTTGGGATTAAGGGATGTTACACATCGCGCCAACCGTGAACGTAGGCAGTACTGCGGTGCAATCCACCACAGCTACTACAACAGAAAGGCTAAGTGCCCCTGGTGTTACTCTCCCGGTGTTCGTCACCAAGGAGCAAATGGACGGCGCCTTAGAGGCTGTCCAAATGGAGATTATGAAGCAGCTTGCTGATGATATGGCCTTCATTAAATGGGCCGTCGTGGGCAAAGGCGTGGCTACCGCAGTCCCCCCAGCGCAACCACAGATCAGAATGCCACCGCCATCTCAGACCCCGAGCATACAGAACATGAGTGTCGAGGCTCTCAAAGCCGCCTTGTTGGATAAACTGCTGTCCCAATCCAACGTCGACGCCTCATCAGAAGCTGACCTAGTGAGCATTCTCCGCTCACAATCTCAACCACCACCCCCGGCCACACCGACAGATACTCGACTTGATTCTCTTACAGTAACATTATCCGAAGTAAAGAAGGCCCTCGATAAACTATCCGAGAGGGTTTCCAGCCTTGAAGATACATGTAAGGGTCAGGTCCAGAGTTCAAAATGAAGACATGATGATCAGGACGATCCTGATCAGCATGAGGGGGAGAAGATAATGAGACTGACCGAGCTGTCAACCGCAACGACAAAAGCTACAACGGAAACTCCAGCTGAACTAGAATCACAACAACAACAACAACAACAACAGCCTACAGATTCCGAAATGGTTCAAGACATGGAGATATCTACACCGGTCAGGGAAACAACAACAGAGTCAGCGGATCCAACGGTTGAAAAGCCCAAGGATCAATCAGATGATATCTTAGTGCTGACGGTTTCAAAGCGGCCTATCCTAGAGTTAATTGATGAGGACTCCGCCGGCGATCCGAAACTTGACACATAATGGAGACACAAAGCTATAATAGCCATCCAGTATGAAACAGAAGCTTTGTGGGATTTCACTGGCGAAGATTAGGTTATGGATATGCCGACTACGATCAGATTCTTCTTCAAAGCGAACAGATCTCGATTTCTCAGCCAGATATACACGACACTGCCAGTACGTCAGAACTTCCAACTCCAGCCCCAGTACCGGCTCCGGCTCAACCTGCTCTTCCAGTCTGTTGGGAACGAATCCGGATACTGCTAAGCAACATGTTAACTCAGGTTTCTTCAAGACAGACTTAAGAGGAAAGTTAGTTACGACAGTAATAGGATGCGATTCAAAGTAGTGTCGCAATTTTTTAGCAGCTGTGACTAGTGACAAGAGTAATTTTTCCATAGATGAATACCTAGTTTCTGCATCCAAGAGGGATTTACTTACATAGTAGATCGGCAGTTGCTGCTTTTCATCTTCTCATGTTAGGACGGCACTTACTACATTAGGACTAACAGCTAAATATAGTTTCAGGACCTCATGATCGTGAGGTTTCGACAGCAAAGGTGGCGATGTCGTGTACTATTTAAGTTTTTGCAATGCTTCCTCATGACCGTCGGTCTAGTCGAAGCCCCTATTTTTCCTGTGGACATTGTAAAATAGATGGCATTTATCTGAGGATCGAGAAATAAATCTGCTCAGGGCAGCCACCCGACCGGTGAGCATTTGGACCTCTTTGAAATTTCTAGGAGATTTAATCTCGATGATAGCCTTAATCTGGTCGGGGTTGGCTTCGATTCCTCGTCGAGTGACCATGTAGCCTAAGAATTTTCCGGCACTGACACCAAAGGAACATTTCGTCGGGTTGAGCTTCATGCTATACTTCCGAAGGATGTCGAACGACTGCCTCAGATGTTCGACGTGGTCGACTGCTTGCTTCGATTTGACGAGCATGTCATCGATATAGACTTCCATCGTGTCGCCGAGATGATCTTTGAACATCTTGTTTACCAGACGCTGGTAGGTGGAACCTGCATTTTGTAGTCCGAAGGGCATAACTTTATAACAGTAAATACCTCGGTCCGTCATGAATGCAGTTTTCTCCTGGTCCTCGACGTGCATTAGGATTTGGTTATATCCCGAGTAGGCATCCATGAACGTCAATAGCTCATGCCCTGCTGTCGCGTCGACCATGGCGTCGATATGCGGCAATGGGAAAGGATCTTTTGGACAAGCTTTATTGAGATCTGTAAAGTCGATACAGACCCTCCATTTGCCATTTTTCTTCGCCACGACTACGACATTAGCAAGCCAATCGGGGTACTTCACTTCTTGAATTTTCCCTGTCTTGAGGAGGTTGTCGACCTCGTCGTTTATTACCTTATTCCTTTCAGGAGCAAATTTTCGTCGCTTTTGCTTGACAGGTTTAAACGACGGGTCGATATTGAGCTTGTGGGAAATGATGTCAGGGACTATGCCGATCATATCTTCGTGAGACCAGGCAAAACAATCAGCATATTCCTGCAAGAAAGATATTAGCTTTTTCCTGAGGCAGGGATCGAGGGATGATCCTATAAATACTTTTTGATCAGGTTTGCTTTGGTCTAGGATGATTTCCTCCAGGCAATAATCGTCGACTGCTTCAGGAGCATCTTGTGTATTCTCAAGCTCCCCATGTATCTGAGTATTGATCTGCTCTGGGATCTCATCGCCTGCCATTTTGCTGAAATATAAAAGAGGGAACTCCAAGAAACCGTTAGTAGGACGCACGTTTGTCAAAGATTTTCTCTAGATGGTGCCCCACGGTGGGCGCCAAACTGTTAATGCCAAAAATCGTCCAAGAGGATAACTTAAGGTTGATTGTGGATCTTAACAACTAATGAAAGGAATCTTGCGACAAAGAAAAAAAATGGAAAAGAGACAAAGATTTTGGTGACGCGGGAAAAACCTCAACGAGGAAAAACCCGCGAACGACTATGGAAGTCGTCGCTGCACTATGATCGCCAAACAGGGGCGATGTCCTTTGTTTCTGGTGTCGATCGTACGGAGATTACAATACAAATGAAAGAAATACTTTAAATGTAAAGTAACAAGTGTATCAAATGTAAAAACAATGTGTGTCGTGCGTGAAACTGTATGTCGTGTGCGAATGTCGTGCGTCGAGAGCGATTCCTTGAAAGAGAATTATTTGCTTTGAGTGTTCTTCTTAGTTCAGCTGATTGTCTCTTGTGCGTTGTGTTCCATTGTTTTTCTTTTTTACGTGTCCTTTCAAATGATGATGGAACCTTCGCTTTTATAGTCTTTGGCCGCTTTAATCGGTTCCTTGAATGCTTTGTCTAACAGACGTAACGGACGTCAACTTTAATGCTGTTAATGGCCTTTGTCGGTTATAACCGTTGATCATCAATGATATTGATTCCTGCATTAAACACTGAACAAACGTAATAGTCATATTGCATGTTAGCTAGTCGAGGTCGCAGGGTCTCACGCGTCGGTCGTGTGAACTGTAACATCCTAAATTTTGATATTATTATAAGGTTTAGAATGTATTTGTATTTGGAGTAACCTTGAATTATATAGAATATTATAATTCAAATAGGGTTAAAATACAAATGTTGAAAGTTTAAAGACTTCTTTTGAGAATATTAACTTAAGGGTTATTATGAGTTTTAATTAAGTATGAGGTGTGTTATGTTATTCCTTTAAAGTTTGAGGGTTTGAAGTGTCATTCTCTTAAAGTTGGGGGTTTGTTTGGTAAATAGTCTAATGACTCATGTGATTAAGTGAGAGGTGTCAACTAACTAGTCCTTAAAGGCTAAGTGTGAGTGTGTGATATTGGTGTGTGTTACGGTTTGCTTGAGAGAAAGAGAAACCGAGGATTGAGATAGAGAGAAATTGAGAAAAGAGAAGAAGAAATCAGTATTATTTCATTTGGGGAGCAAGAATCAAACAAAGCTAATCATCATTAATTCCTACATCTTTTAAGTTAAAAGTTTTCTATGAAGTTTTTAGATGGGTTTTGGTAAATCTTGATGTTTATGAGAATCTGAGTTTTTGGGTATGTTAAGATGAAGTTATTAAACATATCTGCATATTTTCAGAAACAGGCATAGAGTAAAAGTACAAAATCTGGGTTTTAGGATGAACTTAGTGGACTGAGACTTGGATGAATATCATCGAAGTCGCAACCTTGACTTGCGACATTCATGATTGTCGCAATGGGCAGTTGCGACTCGGTAGTGGAGTCGCAGTAGACCGTTGCGACTTGGAGTTGGAGTCGCAACAGTGGACTGCGATTTGGTACTGTAGTCGCAACAGTGGACTGCGACTTGGGGTGGAATCGCAATGGTGAGTTGCGATTTGGAGTTGAGATCGCAACAGTTGGTTGCGATTTGGAATTGGAATCGCAATAGGTGGTTGCGACTTCAGTTCATTGCGACTTGAGATGTAATTTTAAGAGATTAAGGATTTTTAGCTGTGAAGGGTTCTGTTTTAGAAGTTAATATCAGTGTATGTAAATTGGATATTACAGTAAACTGTGGTAGTAAAGAAAGGAGCCCCTACAAGATTTAAAAAGGATTAAAAGGAAGTGTGATTTCATATCAGGTGAGTTTATTCGACTCTCTTTAAAATTCAGTAATTAATATTGAAATAGATGTTTTATATGTATGCATGGATATGTTTTATGAACCAGTACTTATTATTATTCTTGTATGCTAAGCTTGATTATCTACTATATGCAATTTGCTATAGAGTTATGAACTCTAAATATGATTTGAAACTTCATTGAGATAAATTATAAAGATCTATCTATGAGTCCAATAATGTAGATTAACAACTGAGATATTAACTTCCGTGCTAAGTTGCAAAGAGGGGATAGTTAAGAGATTGAGATGAGGAGCTAATAATATTCTTTATTTTATATAAATAGAATATGTTCGGAGAAATGATATACTGTATGTCGGACGCATATAATAGTATTGATTATTACATATATATATATATTATGTACTATGTGCTTTTACTAAAAATAGGCATCTGGTCACCGAGGGCACTTGGGTACGGTATAATGGGAACCGACTACTCGCCATAGACCAAAGGGATGTAATTTTTAGTAATTGGGTGTACCTTGAATCATTGGGGGTCCCGGTTAAGTATCGCGACATTATAATCTCATTGGGACCATTGATTCTGAGGTGGAATGTGGAATAGGCAGATTTTGATTTGTAATTCCCATTTCGATTAGGGAAGATCGGAGATTTCCCAGTGATGAGAGGAAGACTAGAGATAGGCATAAAGTAATTTGTAATCTCTACTTCCTGATTAAGAAATAGGCAGGTTTTGACTTGTAATTTCTTGTGTGTGAATATTGACTATGAATCTGGGATGATTCATAGTTAACTCTTAATTGTTGTTACGATTAGATGAGTTAGTCGTAGGAATGGGAGTGGAGCAGATTCCCCGAATTGGAAAGGAGTTGTCGTACGGTAAGATGGGTGAGAACAGGTTTGAGTTATCTGTTCATATTTTATTTATTAAATTTTATTTTGATTTGAGTATTCTCACCAGGCGAAAGCCTAATATTTCAAGTTGAATCTTCTTACCAGGTACAAGCTCCGGGAAGTAGCGGGAATGAAAGAAGAGAACTTTTGGGAAGATTCAGACTTAGAGATACCGGAGGATCTAGTTATTCTTTGATGCTTTTGGGACGGTTGTTTAGAAAACTGGATTAATCTTATTGTTATGTTATGATTAGATTAATAAGTTATTTAAATAATGTCGTTTGTATATAGAAACCTTACATTTGATCCTCAGGTTATATAAGTTTAAAAGTTTTTGATCATAACTTGTGGAAATTTTAAGGTTTAAATTGACTCTGTTTTTAGGGTGTTTCAATATGGTATCAGAGCCTTAGTTTAAGCGAACTAGGTATGAATTTGAGATACCTAGACTTAAGCTGAGATGAAATAAGTTATGATCCGCGAGATATGGGTAGAAGTACCTAGATTGGGTAGTCTTAGAGTCGACAGAAATACGCGAAGTTGGTACTGTAACAATGGTAATGAGAATTCTAATGTATGATATGTTCGCAATTTCAATTAGCTACTGTTATTATGAATATATTACTACACAAGCATACTTGTTTCTAAATTGTTATAGTGACTGATTAGCGGTAGAGTATGTATTGTATGTTTAGTTGTATAAACCATTAACTGATGAGTATTCTTTTGTGCTCAATCAGAACGATGGTGAATACACCCCCGAGATCTCCAAATTCTTCGATAAATAGGAATTGGTTAGACGATGCTGGAGAAAGACAAACTGGATTAGGCGGAGTTCCTGATACGCCAACAGATTTTCTTTCCTTAGGAGGAATGCGAAGTCGAGTACATCCAGGAGGTACCAGTAATGTTGATCAAACGTTGTCAGATTCAGGTATGGAAGGACGAATAATGGATAATGTGACCCGATTGATGAATGCTTCAATGGAAAGGCAAGCAAAGATGATGAATACTGTGATGGGAAGACAGGCATAGATGTTTACAAAGATGTTTAATGATCGCAATGTGGAACCAAGACGAACAGTGGTTGATACTAGTGTGATAAATCCGACTGTAAATCCAGGAGCAGAGACAGAAAGGAGGGTTGAAAGAAATTGTTCCTACAAAACGTTTCTAAGTTGTAGACCGCCAGAATTCAAGGGGGACGAAAATCCAGTGGCTTGTATGAACTGGATAAGAGAGATCGAGCAAGCTTTTCGAGCTTGTGAATGTAACGATGAAAGATCCAAGGTTAGATTTGGGTCGCAAATGTTGCGTGGAAAGGCGTTGCAGTGGTGGAATGTGTTGTCATCAACTGTGACGGAAGCAGCTCTAAACTCAGTCACTTGGAATCAGTTTAAAGCAAAGATTTTAGAAGAATATTGTAACGAACACGAGATGGACCGAATTGAAGAAGAGTTCTGAAATATCAAGAAGGGTAATATGACGGTGAGGAAATATACCGAGGTCTTTATGGAAAAGCTGAATCTTGTGGGGCATGTGGCTCCAACGGAGAAAGATAAGATTAAATATTACCTGAAAGGTCTACCGGCAGATATGATGACAAGAGTTCGCAGTTCGAAATCTGCCACTTTGAGGGAGACGATTGAAGAAACAAAGGTGATAGAAGAAATGTATGTGAAAGACAAGGAGAAGAAAGCACAAGTTGGAGAAAAGAGAAAGTGGGAGAGTCGTTCAGAACCGTCTCAGAAATTAAGGTTATTCGGAAAGAACATTCGTAATGATTCCCGTAGGGAACCGAGTTGGTGTTCAAAATGCAAAAGTAAACATTTTGGCCAATGCCGTGTGGTCGGGAATCAATGTTTCAAGTGTGGGAAGATGGGACATATGGCGTCAAATTGTACAGTGCCTGGGTCGGTTTGTTTTGAATGCCAGCAACCGGGTCATTTTCGGAAAGATTGTCCGAAGTTGAAGAAAATAGGAGATCAGGGAAGAAAGTTAGTCATTCCCAAACCAACCGGTCGTGCATTCCAAATGACTGCTGATGAAGCGAAAGGGTCAAAAGACGTGGTCTCGGGTACATTTCTTATAAACTCTATTCCTGCACGTGTGTTGTTTGATAGTGGCGCGAATTATTCTTTTGTAT
Organism: Saussurea involucrata; assembly: GCA_033807775.1. Lineage (NCBI taxonomy): Eukaryota > Viridiplantae > Streptophyta > Magnoliopsida > Asterales > Asteraceae > Saussurea > Saussurea involucrata. Next base: position 2,722,717 of record CM066318.1, read on the forward strand.
CCAAGTTGTTCCAAAATAAGTTAGCTATGCCTGTTACTACTCTAGGAGATGCTTTAGTAGTCGAAATAGCTAATGGAGTTCAGTCTTTGGTTAAGGAAAGCCTGAACGATTGTAAGATTATGATAGAGGGAACGGAATTTCCAATTAACTTGTTGCTAATGGAAATTGGGAGTTTTGACATCGTAGTAGGGATGGACTGGTTGAGCAACAACCAGGCAGAGATTATGTGCGCAAAGAAGCTGATCTGAATTCCAATGGGCGATAAAGACGATGTATTCGTATTCGGAGAAAAACAGGAAGGAGATGTTCCTTTGATTTCGATAATGAAGGCGCGTAAATGTTTATCGAAAGGGTGTTGGTCTTATTTAGCCTATGTCGTTGATACAAAGTTGGAAAAGAAAAATGTTCAAGATATCAACGTGGTGCGTGAATTTCCGGATGTATTCCCGGATGATCTTCCAGGTTTACCAGTTGAAAGACAGGTGGAGTTTCGTATCGACATTATTCCTGGATCGTCACCGATTGCACGAGCACCTTATCGTTTAGCACCTACGGAGATGAAAGAGATGATGACTCAGCTTCAAGAGTAATTAGATAAGGGTTTCGTAAGGCCGAGTTCTTCACCTTGGGGAGCTCCAGTTTTATTTGTTAAGAAGAAAGATGGTACCATGAGAATGTGTATTGATTATCGGGAGTTAAATAAGGTGACCATTAAGAACAAGTATCCGCTTCCGAGGATTGATGATTTATTTGATCAACTCCAAGGTGCGGGATGCTTTTCAAAGATAGATTTAAGATCAGGATATCATCAAGTACGAGTAAGAGATGAAGATGTTTCGAAAACAGCGTTTAGAACAAGATATGGGCATTATGAGTTCCTTGTAATGCCATTTGGGTTGACGAATGCTCCTGCAGTATTCATGGATTTGATGAACAGAGTGTGTCGACCATTTTTAGATAAGGTTGTCATTGTGTTTATTGATGATATACTTATTTATTCAAAGACCGAAGAAGATCATGAGCAACATCTTCGTGAGGTCTTAGAAGTTTTAAGAAGGGAGAAGCTATACGCAAAGTTTTCAAAGTGTGAATTTTGGTTAAAGGAGGTGCAGTTTCTAGGTCATGTGATTACTTCGGAGGGAGTTAAAGTAGATCCATCAAAGATTGAAGCGATGACAAATTGGGAGACACCTAAAAGTGCATTTGAAATAAGAAGTTTCTTGGGATTAGCAGGATATTATAGAAGATTCATAAAGGATTTTTCGAAGATTGCGTCGGCTTTGACTTTATTGACTAGAAAGAATGAGAAGTTTGTTTGGACGGAGAAACAGGAAACAGCTTTCAGAACGTTGCGTCAAAAATTGTGTGAAGCACCTATTCTTGCCCTACCTGAAGGGACAAAAGATTTTGTGGTTTATAGCGATGCTTCAAAAATGGGTTTAGGATGTGTTTTAATGCAAAGGGGCAAAGTGATCGCCTATGCCTCGAGACAGCTTAAAGAGCATGAAAAAAATTATCCTACCCATGATTTAGAGTTAGCAGCGGTTGTGTTCGCTTTGAAGCTGTGGCGACATTATTTGTATGGAACGAAGTGTACTCTTTATACTGATCACAAGAGTTTGCAACATGTTTTTGATCAGAAGGAGTTAAACATGAGGCAACGAAGATGGTTAGAATTACTTAAGGATTATGATTGCGAATTGCATTACCATCCTGGTAAAGCAAATGTCGTAGCTGATGCCTTAAGTAGGAAAGAATATGGTGGGTGTTTGAAATCGGTAAATGCTAGAATTGATGTGACGTCAAGTTTGATGGAAAAGATAAAAGAAGCACAAGGGGAGGCCTTGCGAGAGGAAAACTTGAAAGAAGAAGTGATGGGTAAGCAACATCTTCAGTTGACTGAAGATGGTCGTGGGATTAAGTTATTTCAAGGAAGAGTTTGGGTGCCTAAAATGGGAGGAAATCGAGAGTTGATTCTCGAAGACGCTCATAGATCTAAGTATTCCATACATCCTGGGAGTACGAAGATGTATCGAGATTTGAAATTGCATTATTGGTGGCCGACGATGAAAGTAGATGTGGCTCGAAAGGTAGAAATGTGTACAACGTGTTCGTTGGTGAAAGCTGAACATCATAAACCTTACGGAAGTTTCTAATCCTTGGAAATTCCGGAATGGAAGTGGGAGAAGATTACCATGGACTTTGTGACGAAGTTACCAAAGACGCAAAAAGGGAATGACACAATATGGGTAATCGTGGATAGATTAACTAAGAGTGCTCATTTTCTTGCAATGAAAGAGGCATCGCCAATTGAGAAATTGGCAAAGCTGTATATTGATGAGGTGGTGTCAAGGCATGGTATACCAGTGTCGATAGTGTCAGATCGTGATAGTCGGTTTACTTCGAGGTTTTGGCGATCACTGCAAGAAGAATTGGGTACTAAAGTTAATCTGAGTACGACTTTTCATCCACAAACCGATGGACAGAGTGAGCGGACCATTCAAACTTTGGAAGATATGCTCAGGTGTTGTGTTTTAGATTTTGGTGGTAACTGGGATACGCATCTACCGTTAGTAGAATTTGCGTATAACAATAGTTATCATTCAAGTATCGGGAGAGCACCCTTTGAAGCATTGTATGGTCGAAAGTGTAGAACTCCGGTATGTTGGTTAGAAGCCGGAGAGAAACAGTTTGCTGGTCCAGAGTTAGTACAGCAAACAGCGGATAAAGTGAAAGAAATTCGGCAGCATATGAAAGCAGCCCAAGATAGGCAGAAAAGTTATGCTGACCCGAAGCGGAGACCAAAGGAATTTCAAGTTGGGGAGCGCGTGATGCTCAAATTATCCCCATGGAAAGGTGTGATAAGGTTTGGAAAACGTGGGAAGTTGAGTCCTCGTTTTCTAGGACCTTTCACCATTATTGAGAGGGTTGGGTTACACGCTTACAAGATAGATCTTCCACCAGAGTTGGAAGGGGTTCATAATACTTTCCACGTATGTTATCTTCGGAAGTGTTTGGCCGAAGAGGAAGGTGTGATTCCACTCACCGATGTGAGAATAGATGAAAAGAGTCGTTGTGTAAAAGAACCAGAAGCAATTTTGGAAAGATCGGTTAGAAAGCTACGTAGTGGTAAAGAGGTAGCTATGTTGAAAGTACAGTGGAAGCATCATAGAGGTACTAATGTAACTTTAGAGTCAGAAGAGAGTATGAGGGATAGATATCCTCATTTGTTTACCTGACTTTGATTTCGGGGATGAAATCATTTTCAAGTTGGGGAGTATTGTAACATCCTAAATTTTGATATTATTATAAGATTTAGAATGTATTTGTATTTGGAGTAACCTTGAATTATATAGAATATTATAATTCAAATAGGGTTAAAATACAACTGTTGAAAGTTTAAAGACTTCTTTTGAGAATATTAACTTAAGGGTTATTATGAGTTTTATTTAAGTATGAGGTGTGTTATGTTATTCCTTTAAAGTTTGAGGGTTTGAAGTGTCATTCTCTTAAAGTTGGGGGTTTGTTTGGTAAATAGTCTAATGACTCATGTGATTAAGTGAGAGGTGTCAACTAACTAGTCCTTAAAGGCTAAGTGTGAGTGTGTGATATTGGTGTGTGTTACGGTTTGCTTGAGAGAAAGAGAAACCGAGGATTGAGATAGAGAGAAATTGAGAAAAGAGAAGAAGAAATCAGTATTATTTCATTTGGGGAGCAAGAATCAAACAAAGGTAATCATCATTAATTCCTACATCTTTTAAGTTAAAAGTTTTCTATGAAGTTTTTAGATGGGTTTTGGTAAATCTTGATGTTTATGAGAATCTGAGTTTTTGGGTATGTTAAGATGAAGTTATTAAACATATCTGCATATTTTCAGAAACAGGCATAGAGTAAAAGTACAAAATCTGGGTTTTAGGATGAACTTAGTGGACTGAGACTTGGATGAATATCATCGAAGTCGCAACCTTGACTTGCGACATTCATGATTGTCGCAATGGGCAGTTGCGACTCGGTAGTGGAGTCGCAGTAGACCGTTGCGACTTGGAGTTGGAGTCGCAACAGTGGACTGCGATTTGGTACTGTAGTCGCAACAGTGGACTGCGACTTGGGGTGGAATCTCAATGGTGAGTTGCGATTTGGAGTTGAGATCGCAACAGCTGGTTGCGATTTGGAATTGGAATCGCAATAGGTGGTTGCGACTTCAGTTCATTGCGACTTGAGATGTAATTTTAAGAGATTAAGGATTTTTAGCTGTGAAGGGTTCTGTTTTAGAAGTTAATATCAGTGTACGTAAATTGGATATTACAGTAAACTGTGGTAGTAAAGAAAGGAGCCCCTACAAGATTTAAAAAGGATTAAAAGGAAGTGTGATTTCATATCAGGTGAGTTTATTCGACTCTCTTTAAAATTCAGTAATTAATATTGAAATAGATGTTTTATATGTATGCATGGATATGTTTTATGAACTAGTACTTATTATTATTCTTGTATGCTAAGCTTGATTATCTACTATATGCAATTTGCTATAGAGTTATGAACTCTAAATATGATTTGAAACTTCATTGAGATAAATTATAAAGATCTATCTATGAGTCCAATAATGTAGATTAACAACTGAGATATTAACTTCCGTGCTAAGTTGCAAAGAGGGGATAGTTAAGAGATTGAGATGAGGAGCTAATAATATTCTTTATTTTATATAAATAGAATATGTTCGGAGAAATGATATACTGTATGTCGGACGCATATAATAGTATTGATTATTACATATATATATTATGTACTATGTGCTTTTACTAAAAATAGGCATCTGGTCACCGAGGGCACTTGGGTACGGTATAATGGGAACCGACTACTCGCCATAGACCAAAGGGATGTAATTTTTAGTAATTGGGTGTACCTTGAATCATTGGGGGTCCCGGTTAAGTATCGCGACATTATAATCTCATTGGGACCATTGATTCTGAGGTGGAATGTGGAATAGGCATATTTTGATTTGTAATTCCCATTTCGATTAGGGAAGATCGGAGATTTCCCAGTGATGAGAGGAAGACTAGAGATAGGCATAAAGTAATTTGTAATCTCTACTTCCTGATTAAGAAATAGGCAGGTTTTGACTTGTAATTTCTTGTGTGTGAATATTGACTATGAATCTGGGATGATTCATAGTTAACTCTTAATTGTTGTTACGATTAGATGAGTTAGTCGTAGGAATGGGAGTGGAGCAGATTCCCCGAATTGGAAAGGAGTTGTCGTACGGTAAGATGAGTGAGAACAGGTTTGAGTTATCTGTTCATATTTTATTTATTAAATTTTATTTTGATTTGAGTATTCTCACTAAGCGAAAGCCTAATATTTCAAGTTGAATCTTCTTACCAGGTACAAGCTCCGGGAAGTAGCGGGAATGAGAGAAGAGAACTTTTGGGAAGATTCAGACTTAATCTGATTGTTATGTTATGATTAGATTAATAAGTTATTTAAATAATGTCGTTTGTATATAGAAACCTTACATTTGATCCTCAAGTTATATAAGTTTGAAAGTTTTTGATCATAACTTGTGGAAATTTTAAGGTTTAAATTGACTCTGTTTTTAGGGTGTTTCATGAACGAGGCGACATCATGGTCGAGTGTCGTGTGGTAAATAACTTTCGATTTCAACTTTAATCAGGGGATAGAGTACTATGATTTTACCTTATTATGGAAAAGAGAAATAAGTGTTTTCTTACTTTGGTCGTGGTCGAGACTGGTGAAATTTTAGCCAAACAGGCAGTAAGGTGTAATTCCATATGTGCTTAGCACGGGATAGGCATCGGGATCCATGATAAGTAAGGCATGGACCTAGATGGTCGGGCGTCGTCTCATGGGCAGTAAGATGTAATCCCTAATGTGCTGTTGTGGATTTGGAGTGACCCAATGTATAGACCTGGAGTGGTTGAAGTTGGAGGCTCCCTAGTCTCGCGGGCAATAGATCTGGAGTGATTGAGCTCAGTTTACGAGAGTAATCCACGTGGGTGTTTTATTGCATAGTAGGTGACCCACTTTAGTGTTCCGTCACGTGCAATGTATACGGGTCTCCCCTGTCACCGAAAGGTGTTGTTTTGGGTATTTGTGTTTATCCATGTTTTCGGTGGCGTATCATATTTATACGAATTGTTTCCCACGTTATATGAATTATGGGTTATGTTTTATCCATGTTTTGGGATGTTTGGAATAATGGTGATTTAATTATGAATTCAATCGTTTTGAGTATCAAATGTTGTTTCACCTTTCACGTCGATTGTGGAAATGAGTATTTTGGGAAATCATATTATATTAAATATTTCATCATGGGAATTGTGTGAGTTGAAAAAATGGGTGATTTGCATTTAAAGTAAACTCATTTGATATCATGACTAAAAACTATACATCTCTCGATTTATGAATTTATATAGTCATGATAAAATGCTTGAACTCACTAGGCGTTAGCCTAACCCTTTTTATTTGTCGGCATGTGCAACAGGCTCAGGTTGGGAGTAGCTTTAGCTACACTGTGAAGTGGCGAGTGCTAGTAGAGTGCACGAGAGATGATTTTGATTAAGTGAATCTTCCGCATTTATTTGGGACTAGCAACTTGTGTTATGTTAAGTAACGCCCGTCTTAAGTTTTAGTTGTGGAAATTATGATGTTTAAATTCCAAGGTATTTTCAGGAATGAATTGTAGAAATGATTTTATCTATTTTGGTTATTTTATCGAAATTAAAGTTAGTTGCTCGTTCCAAATTTGAGGGTGTTACAAGTTGGTATCAGAGCATAAGTTTGAGAGAATTAGGTGTTTATTTTGAATACCTAGACTCAAACTAGCGATCTTTTAAGTGAGAGAAAGCGAAATTGCACTATTAGGCACATTAAGATAGGATGCTTTGAGGTTGATGGAGTCGTTAGAAACGAGAATCACGTTGAAGGTGTCAAGGATAAGCATGTACGGTACGTTCATAATTGCACCTGGCCAGTGTTATGGTGAACCTACTCATTACATGTGCTTACTTGAAATGCTTTAATGTGATGACCGTTGGGGGTAGTAAAAAAGTTTCTAAGCGAATAGTTGTTGGAAAAGATTGGCGATTTTAGTATAAGTCACTTGGGGTGACAATAAGCATGATAATTTCTTTAAGTGGACCGGTTCGGGTCAAAATTTGATGGTTGGATTAGAACCATGGATTTATTGAAACGACTTTGATTCGAGGAAGAATCGTAAGGTTAATCGATGTAATTCCCAACTTTACCTTAAGAGGTTTGAGCATCCGGATGACGGTAGTGTGACCGGAGAGATTTGGAGAAGTATGGGTTGAGATATTGAGTGCCGACTAAATTCATGCACATAACTTATTTTGAAATAAATTGCAACTGTTATTTCTTATGTTTCGAATCCTCTTGTGGATTGAGTTACAAAATCTCAGAAAAATGGTTAACACACACACAATATTTTAAATCATCTTTTGAACGTGCATGAAAGTTGTTTTATTACGAGAGTTGCAAACTCTGTCGAGACTCGCTTTGTTTTGTCATTGCCCAATGTTACTTTCGGATACAGCGATATCCATATTTTCATGATGTTTAAGATATTGGGCAAGTAACTACGACTTATGACTTTAATATTGGATCTCCTCCACATATGTTAAGGTTTGGACGGAAAGTTATCTTCCATTATGTCTATGTTGAGTTTTATTGGAAAATTTATTTAATGGAAGTTTTATCGGAAGTGTTGTTTAGATCGTGTTACAATGAAAAGATAATTTTGGGAGTCTTGGCATCTTGGCCTTGGTTTTGCGTTATGCAATTTGATTGTTGGAAGCGAGAGGCTTGGCACTATTTGGCTGAGTTGAGGCAATTAAGCCCATGGAGTTTTACGAAGTTTCGTTTTATGACGTGTTGGGTCGTGTGGGTACAAATTTTGTAAGGAGCATACTTTAACTATTGTGTGTGTTGATTTTGGATTGTATTGGGCATTTTGACTCTTTCAAATTTTGTTGAGAAGTGTTATTTATGTCGTAAGGCGACCAAACAGAATGTTTTTGGAACTTTGATGTCGCGTAATTTCTCTTTCAAAGAGTTGTGTTAGCACGTTTTGTTACAATTTATTTAATTGTACGGATTGATTTATACGTGGCGTGAGTAATGCATGAGAGAACATGCTAATTGTACTGCTTAACAATTTGCCTTATGTGCTTCCGACTAGATGAGTATTTTATTGCCCTTTCTTGCAAACGCATGGTATTGATCTAAGGATGTGCATAAATTGGTAGTCATTAACCCTCGAAAGCTTTGATAAGTGTATCGTGAATGAAAATATTTTATTGATTCATTTCATAATTGAGGGTCGTTTGGTCAAGGATACGTTTTAAAATTGTGGGGTTTATGCACGGTTTGCGATACGGTACATTTTGAAACATGAAAATGTGAGTCGTTGAACTTCGGTCAACTTTGGCTTGATGAGTATTTTGGAAAGTTGTAAACCTTTTGATTTTGGAGAAAATGGGTGTTTTGAGTATCCTAACGAGTAAGTTTGAAACATTGTCATTTCAACGTTTTGTATTGCGAATGCGAAATTTTGGTATAAATGCTCCGTGATGGAGATTTTGGAAAGTTAATTGTCCTAACCTAGGGTGCGTGGAATTGCTTAAAATTTTGGAACGTTAATATGCACCGTTTGTATGAGCCAACATTTGAAGTCGATTTAAACTCTTTTGGTGTCAATCGTTTACAAACACTTATTTCTCCTAAGTTTTGGGAAAATACATTACGCTATGAGTATGGTCACAAACGTTTTACTCTCATGTCATTATATGACTAGATGAGAAGATTTTGAATATTGATTTAAATGATTTCATATCTTGAAATTTGTTACGAATGATTTGATACATGTAATTTCGTTTCAAGAAAATCTCTAAGAGAGTGTTACAAGCTTGCCTGCTTATTGCAATTTAAAATTTCCTCTTGGCATTTTAGTCAACATCTTTGAATGATGGAAACATATTTAGTTTGTCTTTAAACTTGGATTTGACGCAAATCACTTTATGTTTTTTTTACCAAAGTACATTTATGGGATTGTTTCACCGGTTGTGAAATAAACAGATGTGTGCGTACTTTAGTGGTAAATTTTATTTCATACTATTCATGATTTAAAAAGGGAATTGTTGGAATCGGGTGACATTCAAACCCTTTGAGGCACGAATAGACCTTTTGGTTGCACACTATTTAAGATGGGAAATTACCTCACGTACATGACATAGATCAATCCATGCTAGAACCGTATCGGTTTCTTTTAGAGAAGTTGTTTGTTGTGATTTTGCGCTTTGTTAACGATACAAATTTTGATGGAATGGTTTTCAATATGATTTTCATATGTGGGATGAATATGCCTATTTTTGCACAACTACCGAAGTGATAGTAGTAGATTTTGTGCGTGCAATAAGATTGATATGAAAACCTTTAAGTTAAAAATTTTATGAACTTTTCGATTGGCATATTTGTTAAACATTTCGCTTGAAAGGCCTTGAACTCATAGGAACCTTGGAAAGGTTAAGTAACTCAGTTAAGAGTAAATGTGTGTAGCACTTTGATGGTAGAAGGTTTGAGTATTCCACGTGTGATAGCACTATAGGCCGAGTGGTATCGGTTGCGGGAATGATGCACTCTAATAACTAAAGGATTTGAATCGTAGTACCTTATATTGAGGTTGGTGGTAACCATTCTTGTTGGGAATCTTATTTTGGGGTCTTGGTCAACTTTCGTATGTGGGATCCTTTAGACACCATAGCAATAATTTTGGTTTTGATGAGAATGCTCGACGAATGAAACTCGAGTGTTGAGTCTGTTGTGACTCAAAGTTTGGTGGTACATCTAAGTGTCAACTTTTGGGCTTGAGGCCAAGCACCGTTAGTGTAATCGGGGGATTGTTGTCCTATTTTAAAGAAATGATGGTAATGGTTGTAGAAATCTTAAGATGCTCAATTGTGACAAGAGAATTTAGTGAATGACTTCCCTTGTGGTGTAAGAGAATCTGTTGATTGTATGATTGATAATTAGACACACCTTTGGGATTGTGTAATTGACGAGTCAATGATGACCGTTGGTGTTGAATCGATGTAATCCGCTGAGAGTGAATGCTAGTTCAGTAGCGGGATTATTTGGGGATTCTGAAGCTTTGGTTTATGTTGGTAGTGATTCAATGTTGAGTTGGTTTGGAGAGAAAATTTAAGAACATGTGAATGTGGTATAATTGGGAAGTTCAAATCTGTCGTTGGGAAAGTATGGATCACTTAAGGTTGGGAGACAACTTAAGTCTGGTGGTCGAAAGCCACTCTAGCAGCTTAGGCCTTCAATTGGATGTGGGTGTTTTATGCCTAAACGGGGAATCGTTGTGAGTAACACCAAGAAGCCGCTGTGGGCAATTCTGTGGGAAATAAATTTGAACCGGGTTGAAACCGAGGGAATTTGGAGTGTGTTGGGCACGGTGGCCATTAAGTTTGAGAGAACTAGATTTCGAGGACGAAATCTCTTTAAGGTTGGGAGGATAGTAACACCCCGAAAATTGGAGAACCAAAGCTTCGGCCACGGACGTCCGCGAGGGACATGTCGGATGTAACACCCGGAATTTTATTAAGGTGAAGGTTTAACGTTGGGAAGAAGTGTGCGAAAGAAGCTCAGCAAATCGGGTTCATTCGAGACAAAATCGAGCTTCGGTACCTCAGGGGCGATAGTGCCATGCGATAGTGACAGGGTCACTCTCGCCGTGTCACAATCGCGAGCGGGAGAGATGACCCTCGGTACAATTTGGGCAAGAGTGCCCGACGATTGTGACATGGTCACTCTCGCCGTGTCACAGTCGCGAGCGGGCTCCAGATGGTTTTAAACCCACGAACTTCAGCTTCCTTTCATTATTATTTTTCCTCTCTCTCTCTCTCTCTCTAAACTCTCCCAAACCGAACCCTAACCCTTTAAACCGATTTTGAAGCCATTGGAACCACAAATCTTGTAAATCAAAGCCTCTCTCCCTTCTCTTAACAAGGATTTTTAGGTTGAGGTTAGTATTCCTCATCTCATTCCTTTTTGGTTGGATTCCTACACTTTCTAGGGTTTTACCCAACCCTCAACTAAACCTTTCCTTTCTTTGGATGAAATGAAGAATGAGGCTTACTTTGGTAACACTAGAAGTGTTTGGTTGGTGGATTCACTTGATGGTTGAGGTAATCTTCTCCTCTCTTCATTTTGAAAGTTAGGGTTTCGATGTAATGGTGATTTTGGGTGTAATATGTTGGGAGAAATGATTCTAAGTGTTTGGGGATAAATATTTATGGTTGGAAATTGTGGATTTAGGTTTTTGGAAGATTTGGAGCTTGAGGATTCGTGTTTCTTCAAAGGAGCTTACGTTTGGGAAAATCTAGATTTAGCCTAAATCTAGCAAGGTGAGTTCAAGTTATTTTGCGAAAACTTTGTACATGCCAAAATGTTATTTTCCAAGTGATTATGTGTTTTACATGAAAAGTATCAATGTTGAGTTATTGGATGAGTTTTAACCTTTGAAATATTTATGGTTGTAAATATGGTAAAACACTTATATTTGGAATTTTTGGAAAATGTGATGAATAAATCATGCATAAAAATGAGTTGTTGATTTATGTGATAAATGGAATCTATTTATTATGAAAATGCATTTTGTGGCTATTTTGGAAATATGCATATAGTACATCATGAGATGTTTTGAAAATGTAAAAGTGTGAGTCCTTTTGGAAAGGAGGGTTTTTCCGATCCAAGGTTTTATTTTGGGTTTTCGTGGATTTGAAGTATTTACTGGCAACCGATGTGTGTGTTGTTATATTTAATGTCATTTTGTCACTTTCATGAACTATCTTTTGAGTTAGTTGAGCTTATGGCTCGGTATTATATTTTATCAAGTTTTGGGGACATTTGTCCAGTTTGATAGCTCAAAGTTGAGTTTTGATCATGATTTATGTTATTGGGGAATTTCATGTTTTGAATGCATTTGTTTATCCATTTGGGGTCGTGTAATATTTTAGACTTTGTTAGCCATGAATCCATAGGCATTTGAGTTTCCCCTTAGTCTCGTGGGCAAGAGGTCGGGATTGATTGAGCTCAGTTTACGAGACATTAGTTTCTTTAGTAGCACGTAATAGGCATCGGGATCCATGATAAGTAAGGCGTGGACCTAGATGGTCGGGCGTCGTCTCATAGGCAGTAAGGTGTAATTCCATATGTGCTTAGCATGGGATAGGCATCGGGATCCATGATAAGTAAGGCGTGGTCCTAGATGGTCGGGCGTCGTCTCATGGGCAGTAAGATGTAATCCCTAATGTGCTGTTGTGGATTTGGAGTGACCCAATGTATAGACCTGGAGTGGTTGAAGTTGGGGGCTCCCTAGTCTCGCGGGCAATAGATCTGGAGTGATTGAGCTCAGTTTACGAGAGTAATCCACGTGGGTGTTTTATTGCATAGTAGGTGACCCACTTTAGTGTTCCGTCACGTGCAATGTATACGGGTCTCCCCCATCACCGAAAGGTGTTGTTTTGGGTATTTGAGTTTATCCATGTTTTCGGTGGCGTATCATATTTATACGAATTGTTTCCCACGTTATATGAATTATGGGTTATGTTTTATCCATGTTTTGGGATGTTTGGAATAATGGTGATTTAATTATGAATTCAATCGTTTTGAGTATCAAATGTTGTTTCACCTTTCACGTCGATTTTGGAAATGAGTATTTTGGGAAATCATATTATATTAAATATTTCATCATGGGAATTGTGTGAGTTGAAAAAATGGGTGATTTGCATTTAAAGTAAACTCTTTTGAAATCATGACTAAAAACTATACATCTCTAGATTTATGAATTTATATAGTCATGATAAAATGCTTGAACTCACTAGGCGTTAGCCTAACCCTTTTTATTTGTCGGCATGTGCAACAGGCTCAGGCTGTGAGTAGCTTTAGCTACACTGTGAAGTGGCGAGTGCTAGTAAAGTGCACGAGAGATGATTTTGATTAAGTGAATCTTCCGCATTTATTTGGGACTAGCAACTTGTGTTGTGTTAAGTAACGCTCGTCTTAAGTTTTAGTTATGAAAATTATGATGTTTAAATTCCAAGGTATTTTCAGGAATGAATTGTAGAAATGATTTTATCTATTTTGGTTATTTTATCGAAATTAAAGTTAGTTACTCGTTCCAAATTTAAGAGTGTTACATGTGCCAAGACATTGTTGGTTGCCGGAAGACCTCAATGGGAAGAAGGTAGGAGAGGGAATGGCAAGAAGATGAACACATGGTTTAATTGGTTTTGAAATATATTTTGATTTAGTTGTAATAAGAAATAAGAAATAATTAAAGTGATTAATATGCCCTCTTAATTAAGTTACTTAACATGAAATTTTTAATGGAGTTAGAAGGAAGGACCCAATGCCTTATAGATTACAATACGAAAGATGGTAGTGAGAAGAAGAGTTATGGTGAGAAGGTAAGAAGGGATGTGAACTCTTGATCACTTTTAATCTTAACCCCACCCCACGAACAGGGGCGGAGCCAGAAATTTATACAAGGGGAAGCACCAACAGAACTTGAACTTTTTTTTTCTTTTGAAAAGAGTTCTCTTTGACGAACATAATTTTTTTTCTATATCGCCCGATATTATTTAGTCTAATTCCACCGTTCCATAGGATTTTTAAAGCTTTTTTTTTCTTGATTTCGAGGGATTTTTAAAGTTTTTCTATCGATTTTTGGAGATTTTTTCGGTTTTTGGTCGATTACCCGTTACGGTTGCACCTTTTTAAACAACCAAACTGATTCGGTTTTTGGTTGACTACCTTTTACACTATTTCTTAAATTTTGTGTAAAATATAGTGTGGCCCATTGGAGATGCCGTTAGTGTCACCGACTTGGATTAGAGGATTTAGAGAGAGCCACAACCCACTACCTAAATTTATGGGCTTTTTTCTTTCTTTCTTAACTATTACTCATATTAATTCATGCATGTAGTAAATTTTTTAGATAATTGAGGAGGCACCTTGGCCACCTCTGGTCATCAAGTGGCTCCGCCACTGCCCATGAATCGTGTTTTATACAGTCATTGATTCGGTGCATTTCAGTATATCTCATCCTAAATTCCTAAATGCACTCAAGGGTATAAATCTTTTCTTACATTTATCATCATAACTTACCTTCTTACCGTAACCAACCCTGAATTACAAACCACAAATATGCAATCCAATAGAGAAACATAATGCATAAGAATGTATAAACCACATAGGAGGAACATGTAATTTAGTCAATTATATAAGAGTAGATCACGTTTTTCGTTCATATGGCTTGTTTTAGATTTTGAATTTCGTCCCATTTTGAAATTTCGATTTTCGTCTTTATGGTTGGTAATCTTTTTGTATTTTAATTCTTAAAGCTAATGACTAAATATAAGTATGAAAGATTAACATAGGGATTAAAATAATAATGAATTATAAGGATTAAACAATCAAGTTTGAATCATAAGGATTAAAATAATAATGAATTATAAAGTATGGTGATAGAAATTATAATTTCAAAATTATAGATATCAATTGAAATTTTCAACAAACCACAGGGACTAGAAATGTAATTTACTCATCATAAAATAAAGATGTCGGTTATGATAAGGTAGACGACGGAACACATACCGTTGTCAGAGAATTAGCGTGTGAAGGAGGTGGGGCAACACGACAAATGATGGAAGCGCGGTGCATATGATCCCTGCCTTCCAGCACTACACCAGCCAAACACATCTATAAATATTGGTTTTCCCTTTTTCTTATAAATATTTAAAAAACATAGTTTTACAAATATATTTTTATATTTTATATAAAAAGATAAAAAAGTCATCTCATAATTAAAAATGGAAACTTAATTTTGAATATAAAAGTTTATTTTAAGATAAACTAAAATTAACAACATACACAGTTAATTTAGGACAAATATATATATATATATATATACTAGGTTTAAACCCGTGTATTACACAGGGTAATTTAAAAAAATTAAATTACGTCAGAAAACTTATCTTACATATATGAATGATCATCGAAAGTACGATGCTACTTTTTCAAGCTTTTTCCCTTTAGAGCTGTTTTTTTTACAGCTGGTTACAAAATGTCCTTGTTTTAGGCAGTTTTCACAAATGATGTTTTGCAAAAAATTAATAAAAAATATGAATTAATATTAAAAAATTATAATTGAGAAGTTATATACAGTACAAAGTGTTTGGATTAGCTTATTGTTGTACCAAAACGTGATAAGCTAATAAAGGAAATAATACAATCATGATTAAGAAAGTATAAATAATTAAATATACTATACTAAAAAATCTGCATATTTATATTTTTGAAAAAGGTTCGAACTCATATTTAAACAACAACTTGGTGCAAATCCCAGCGGTGTAAATATCTACTGTAAATTGATCAATTAATTTGCATAATTCATTATGATGTCATATGACTTCTTCTCTCATATCTTAATTGTTCATAGTTTAGTAGCAAAAAAGGATCAAAACAACATTCTCCAACAATAGAAATGGAAACCTGTTCATATTAACAATAAAATAGAGCTTGATTACTAAAGAGGGAGATAGTAAAATTGTAAAAATCTAAAAGATTCTTAGAAATCAAAATCAACCCAAAAAAGAAAAGATGGTTTCAAAAAATAAAACAAACCCAAATTAGTTTCAGTCAAATCCCAATTCCCCAAATTGGTCCAAAAACATTAGTTTTGATTGTTTTTTCGTGAAAGAAATCGACACAACATAAATGGGGTTCATGAAATAATCAGTTATGAACATTGAGAAGAAACCCATTTTATTTAAAGCTTTTTTTGGCAAAAAACATTAAGGTTCTGATTGTATCCCACCTCAGTTGGATTGTTGTGTACAACGAAACCCTAATAGGGTTCTTCTCAACCAAAAGAAACAAACAAAAACCCTTGAATCTTTTGGGGTCTACAAAAGATTGTTGGATAATAGAATATGGAAAATGGGTTTAGGTGGATATATATATACTAGTAGTGTACCCGCGCAATGCGGCGGGAGCTGTAAATGTAAATGATTTGAAGTTTCGTTAGTAAAAGTTTTAAGAATGATATAGTTACACTTGTGGTCGTTTACCCAAACGCTTACCCGAGATAAGATTTAACACTATAACTTACTTTACCCGGTAAAATTGTAGTCCATCACTCTTACCGGATACGTCTCTCCAGTTATATCATCATCTTCATTTTTATCATCACTCTTACCGTATATGAGTATCATCCTTATATAAAAGTCATAAAATAATTCAATTTTCAAGCTAGCAGTTCTGTTTGCTTTTGGTGTGCTTTTGGAATGCTTTTTAGCAAAGCACTAAAACATTAGCATCAACTTTGGTGTTTATTATACAATTTTTATAAGAAGTATGTTATGATTTGTCACTTGTAATTAAAGTTTCTTTTAGAGTTTTTCACAATGATTTATATATTAGTATAGACAAGAAAAACTGTCATACATAACATATTCTACAAAAATCATCTTTACAGAATGCACATCTAAGCTACAAAATTAATGAGGCTATTTCAATTCCTATGATCAAAACAACAACAAAAACCACATAAGAAGTCAAATAAATGCTACTACATTATGTCGAATAACTCCTTTGTTTTATTCATCAAATTTACTTTGATATGGAGAAGGAGGAAGCACTTTAGAGAAAAATCTTGTTCTTTTTCACAATAAATCCTTGAACATAGCTTGGATCATCATCTCTAAACATTCGATACACCTAAAGATTCATAAGAAATCAACATGAGTGATTAACACATCAATAATGTGAATGTTTGCAATCTTTCAAATTACATCTTCCAATTTTAAACTTACAGAGGTAGATATAACTTAAAAAATTAACAAGCTACTTAAACATACACTAAAAAAGAGTGATGAAGTTTAACTAAGGGGCCGTTTACCAAACACTTACCCGGTAAGTGCTACCGATAAAATTCAACACTATCGTTTACTTATCGGGTAAGATTTTAGTTTACAAAAACGGCATCGTATGTAACAATTTACCTGGTAAGCGACAACCATGGTAAGAGTCGTCGCCCTCACTTGTCGTCTTGCCGGGTAATGCACTTACCCGAGTAAGCATTTGGTAAACGGCCCCTATGGCACCCAAAATCAAAATCATTGTGCATTATGAATGATCATTTGAAATACACACATATGATATGTACATGTACCATTGTCTTCCCATCAAAACCTCAATTGAACAGAGTCACATTCCCACACAAACACACATGTAGAATAATTTAAAGTCCATATTAGAATCCATATATATCCAACAAGCAGCCTTCCTGCTACCCCTAATCCTGAACAAACCAATTGAGGGGGTGAAGGAAATAGTTTACCTGTTGGGTCTCTGCAAGTGATTTAGATGTCGGCCTTTAGGCACATGTCATTCACTTCAAATATGTCAATGCTGTTAGATCCAAATGTTGTTTTGATTGGATTGAAATTGTCTTAGGAGCTTTGGTACAGATTAAGATTCATCCCATTTACAATTCTACCTACTCTCGTTTTCATTATCCCCCTAAAAAACATATAATTAAAATGTAGCTTTTGTGTACCAACAAAAACATCGAATCTGTGACTTGATGCCATAATTCTAGGGTGATTATAAAAGGCTGCTACCAAGTTAAAGTTGCATAAATGTGGTTTTGAAATTTGATCAGGTAATCAATGATGCTCCTCAATTTACTTGTAATCTACTTCAAAGTGAAAATGGAAACCAACTAACCTTGGGTTTAAAAAGCATTTTGAAATGGAAACCAGCTAACCGTGGAACAACGATGGAGAGGTTTAGCGATCGAACAAAACTTGTAAATTCAGAGGCAAAGTGAACCAAAGTGAGCCACACAAAGAAAGATTAATAAGCTATGAGAAAAGGAATGAGATAAAAAAAATCTTACGGGATTCCAACGACTACAAGAAATCGTTTTCATGGAACGGTATGTAAGAATGAGTGTTTTTGGATAAACAACAGACATGTAAATGCATACAAAATGTGGTTTGCGCATAATGAAGTGAAAACTGTGAAGCAAAGTGAACCCAAGTACATATAAAGAAGCTGCACAATGAAGATATCATACCTTTGCAGAAAAATTGAGCAACTGATCTGGAAAAACAATAAATAATCAACATTCGTGGATTAAACAATGAACATATAATCAGGCCAGCATTGGAGAAATAATTGGGAATGGGCAGAGTGAACCAAAAAAAAAACTATGAAATCAAAGTGAATCAATTACCTGAGAAAGAGTTGTCGAGCAACTGTGTCATCTAGCAGTGGCGTAGAGATTCCTACCCCTCGATCTACAGTAGAAATTTGTTTTAAAGATCATAGTTGATCGTTTAGTTGTTAAAGCTCTTATGTTCACCATCTCTTTCCAGCAATGTATATAGTGTTCAGTCACAAAGAAGACAACAAAACCTACATAAATAACTCTTCCTTAAATGACATGAAATCGTCCAAATCCCTTCAACAACCCAGTTGCTAGTGTTTTGCACATTGCGGTAGAAACTTGAAACCCTGAAAATCGATTGTTTGTAGACCACAATAATTGAACCGTATGAAGAAGCGATGAAGAAACGTATGAAGAAGCGATGGATTGAAAAAATGAGGAACAATGTACCGTATAGGCATGTGATCGATCGTTGTGTGGATTGAAACGGAATGAGGAACGAATTACCTTGAACCGTATGAAAGAAATGATGGATTGTCAACGAAGTTCACTGTGTGCGTGAAGCCCTAACTGTATAGATATATGATCCATTGTTGCTGGAAGTGATAAGAACATTAAAATAAACAGGGACAGATGCAAGAACATGAAAAAATCAGCAAAAAATCACACAAATGATAGCACTTTAAACGAAAAACATGTGAAATTACCTATTTTTCATGTTGTTAATCACAGCTAAATTCAACAGAAGATGGCGATTCAAATGAGAAAACCCTGGTATGCAAGTTTCAAGATGAGACGTTTATGTCTGAAATTTGAACAGAGAGTTTACTTAGGAGATTAAAATGCCTTTGGGACAATGAAAAGCCTCTTTGGGAAAACAAAAAGCCTGTAAATCGTTCAATGGGCTGAGATTACGCAATCTCAAAAATAGAATTTGAGTAATTAAGATTTAAGATTTTAAAACTTTTAAGACTTTAAGACTTTATGCTTTAAAAGATAGTACATTGTGCATTAGAAATTGTTTTTAAGACTTTAAGACTTTTGGTGTATATGCTTTATAAGATAGTATAGATTTAAGACTTTAAGACTTTATGCTTTAAAAGATAGTACATTGTGCATTAGAAATTGTTTTTAAGACTTTAAGACTTTTAGTCTATATGCTTTATAAGATAGTATAGATATAGATATAGAATAGATAATTGATCCTGTGATTTTAGCATCATCACATTCCAACATAAAACATCAATCTAGAGATATCAAAACTTACAAAGATCACTGCTACAAAAAGTCCTTAATAAAAAGGTAGGATCTTGAGAAAAGTGTAATCACCACCCAAACATAGAACCAAAATGAATTTTTTGTTGAGCCCTACAATTTGAATGTCATCATACTTCTACAAAGCCCACGGTTGTTTAGAATCAGAATGTATGCTATGGTTTTAAGTAAACATCCTCAGATTGGTATGGCTCGCCTTGTAGATCCATCAACAACAAAAAGCATCTAGAACTTGATAGAGGAAGTAAGATCATCATTTTTGCCGATTAATATACAAGATTTTAAGTCTACATCATCGGAATAGCTCACGTTGTTGGTAAATTGAAGAGAAAAGAGCACAATAATATTAAAAACGTGAAGAAAACAATATAAATGAGTTCAATCCTAGAATTCGAGATGGTGAAAACTGAGCGAGAATAATCACGAATACCATTCGTTAGAAAGAAAGACCGGGTAACTACCTATTTTTCAAACGGTAACTCTGCATAGTAATTACTCCATTCAGTAGCTCTCCAAAAGGTGTTCTGCACTTGCCAACAGTCTTGTTTTCAAAATTCTCTCAACATTTCTCAATTTGACATCATTTGTAATCTTTGTGTGTAGAAGTAATCTTTAAGTGTTGATGGTGTTATGAGATTTTATGATGGAGAGAGTGAAAGGTCTGGTAAAATGTAAATACATACATACATTAAAATGTAAACAGACAAAACATATACATACATATATTTATGTATATATAGAAATATTTTACTAACAATTAGTCACCAAAAGAGGCAGAGTTCGTCTCATAGAGAATCTTAAAAGCAGTGAACCAAGCAGATGATATTGATACCTGAAGGCGCCTGGAACTTTCCCTTGCCGCTACAGCCATATCACGTGCATTTAACTCTCCATTTGAGACCCAAGTATGAGCATCCTGATGGAAGAGTGTACCAATGTGCTGCCCTTGGAGAACTTTAATAATATTGTCCCCAATAAATCCGCTTCAAACATTTTAACCAATCAGATCACATGTTAGTATGTAAATAATAACAAGACGCCATATAGCGTTTCTCTCACAATCAACTGTCTTTTACCCATGAATGATAAAGGGAATTTAACTTTATTAAGATATAAGAAAGTTTGGGATCTGAAGAACATACCTCGTTATAATGACAGGGATGCCAACCTGTGAAGCATAAACAAAAGCTTTTACTTTAGCAGTCCCCAAAAGTAATTGTATTCTCGAGCTTCTCCTTAATGTAGGTATAAATTAGCTTTGACTGAGGATCACTTGGAGGCCCACTGTAGAGACCATCTACATCACTTAACAGCACAAGAAGGTCTGCTTTTAGCTCTAAAGCTAGTAGAGCAGCCAAACTGTCGTTATCCCAGAAAATACCAGAAGAATCCTGTAAGAATTATACAACATAAGTGTGAAACTGGATTTCTGAACTTTTTGAACAAAACTTTTAAGAATGAAAATAATAGAACGAAAAGGGAAGCATACCTCGTATGGAGCTCGACGGGTACTAACAGCGTCATTCTCATTAAAAACAGGAATAACCTTATAAGACAATAGTGAATCCACTGTTTCAGTAAGTTGTTTCCTAAACTATGGACTCCTGAAGTCATTATCGGTCACAAGAAGCTGAGCTGATGTCACATCTAGCTGTAAACAAAATAGCAACCATCTAATTTCAGCATTGCATACACAACACGAAAACTATATATAAAAGAGTGATCATGAGAAGTAGATGAAACAAAGAAAAACGGATTGAAGTGCACAAAATAAAATGAACCTGACTGAACAATGTATCATAAAGTGCCATGAGACCATTTTGTCCAACTGCTGCACACGCCTTACCATCAAGCTCAACTTGTGGTTTCTGGAGGTCGGCAAAGCTTCAAGACATAAATATTCATTAGTCATAAAATATTCGACAAATATAACATTTTTATCAAAAATATTATGAATTAAAGAGTATCAGTAATAACCAGTTTCCATGCAAATTGATGAAGTTTATGTTCTAGTAACATCAAATAAGTACCTGCTATGGACTAACTTCCTGTATCTAAGCCGCTGTCTACCGGCACCAACAGCACCTGATGAGACCAATATAACCTCAAATCCTTGAGAATTTAGTATCTGAATCTGCATTTAGGAGATAAGTTAATCATAATAAGAAATCAAGACATAGCATAGATATTTTTATAAAAGACTATTAAAACAAAAACAAAAAATAAGAATGACAGTATAGAAGGACCCAAATAGTATGAAAATGAGTTTCAATAAACAATTTACCTGCTCACATAGAGCTCCCAATCTTCCAAGCGCAAGTCTTCCATCATCTCGGGTGACGAAAGTCGTCCCAACATAAATTAGGGTAGTAAAATGAAAGCTACAAGTGCAAAAAGAGTTTCAGAGTTGACAAGTTACCCAATTTTTGTCTCTCCATTTGAATCAACGTCCAACAATACTTCTCTTTTTGTCCATCGAAACCTCAAGAATCACATAAAACCCCACGACAAAATTACTAATTAACATGTTTATAAGACAACTTTCAAATGTGCTTAAATAAAGAAACAAGTATATATATATATACCACATATATATACAGTTGTGTGTGTGCGCTTGTGATACAAGTAAAATTATAAGAAATCTGCCCAACTTCAAGTGAACCCAGAAACTATGATTCAAAACAAATTCATAGAGAATTAGCACACTCAAATCTCAAGGAAAGCAGGTCAAAACAGTCAATACTTTCCAGATTAGAGTAAATGGTTTTATCAAAATCAGGTCAAAAAAGTCTTTACTTAGGATTTTTTTTGTTGCACTCCTCGAACTATATGTGAAGTCAAAATAACGATTTGATGGGAATGAGAGACTCTACACAATCATTTAGTTAAGAATAAAAAAAGATTTGCTTACTTGGTTGAATGGGAGTCTACATTGGAGATATACAGTCACCACTTTGGACCACTCAAACAAAGCGGGATGGAAACACAAGATCGAACTCAAAATCTGAAATCAATGAAGAAACACCTCATGATTAAAATTAAAATCTAATCAAAATTGAAATCTAACTCCAAATTAAAAGTAATAGCATACATCTGATAAATCTCTAGGGGTTTGAAGAAGTTGTGGAGAAATTATCAACCATATTTTGAAACCTGGTTCATAAAATATTTTCAAAATATAGCCATGGCTGCAGCACTGGTCTTTGATCGAGTTGGAACCCTTAAAACTTGAAGGGTCTTGAAGAGCATACCTCGAAATTAAATATGAAGACTTGTCAAATGGAAGACAACCTATGAAATCAGAAGATCAGGGAGGACTACGCAAAAGAAATATGCAACAGAAAACACAAAATCACAAGAAAGCTAATAGAGAAAAATGATTTAAAAGTAGAGGACTACCCAAAAGAAATCAGATACAAAATGTGATTCTATTCCGTGAATGTGATATCTGAGCAGATGGGGTTGCAATAAAGTATAAAACCTAGATCAAAATCGAAAATCAGAAATCACATACAAAACAAACATCTGGAGAAACCAAAAATCGAAGCTTACTATCCAAACCCAAAATCGATTGCTTTCAAAACAGAAGAAGGGTTTCAAAATCGAAACCCAAAATCGATTGCTTTTGATATTTGTTGTTTAACCAAAAATCGTACATTCTTCTTTTTAGGAAAATGAATTCAACGAAAAAGGGTGTAGAAATCGTACCAGAGATTAAGAAAGGCTTGAAGAAACTCATGGTGTAGAAATTGTACCTGAGAAGGAAGTCTGAACTTGAAGAAAAACTTGAATGCATTGAATCCTGCAGGTTATAGGGTGTTGGAGGAGTCTTGGAGGACGGATGGAGGCGAAGAGTCGCCTCGAAAAAGATTAAGAGTCTGCAGAAGCGTGATGTATTTTGAAATCGTTCAATGGGCTGAGATTACGGAATCTCAAAAATAGAATTTGAGTAATTAAAGATTTAAGATTTTAAAACTTTTAAGACTTTAAGACTTTATGCTTTAAAAGATAGTATATTGTGCATTAGAAATTGTTTTTAAGACTTTAAGACTTTTGGTCTATATGCTTTATAAGATAGTATAGATATATATATATATATATATATATATATATATATATATCAAGATTTAACTTTCCAATTAGGAATCTTCACAAAATTTAAGAACTCAATTTGATTGTACCTGTGAGAGGAGCACGAAGCACGTGCTGAGAGGAGTAGGGGTGTGCATCGGTCGGGTCGGACCCAAAAACCCACAACCCGATCGGGTTTCGGGAACCCGAAACCCGTCCAATCAGTAATTCGGGGTTCGGGTGACTTCAGGTGGCGGGTTGTTCGGGTCGGGTGGATCGGGTTGGGCCAGTTTCTAGCCCAGTTTCATACATGGAATTCTTGTTCTAAAACATTTTTTTGATTAAGCAAAATCAAGTCTTACCATTGTGCAGCAAAACTAATTACATTTGGGAATGGTGCGTGCCCACTTTTTGTAATACAAAAACTTGGATCTTCATCTTTATATTTGTATCTTTTGTTTCAATGGTGGAAGGTCTAAATAAAAAAAACAAAACCCAAACTTTCATCTTCGCATCACCTTCTGAACTGAAGCCGAGTCTGAACTGAACTGAGAAAAGAGGAAATAGAGTTATTACTTATTAGTTATATTTTATATTTATAAAAAAATATTATTTTTTTAAAAAGTTCGGGTTTCGGACGGGTTCGGGTTTGGAAAAACCCAACCCGATCCGTATTACCCGCGGTTTTCAATCGGGTTCGGCCTATTCGGGTTGCGGGTCATCGGGTTCGGGTGACTTCGGGTTCGGTCCTATTCGGGTCGGTCGGGTACATCGGGTCGGTCGGGTTTTGCTCACCCCTAGAGAGGAGACCCAAATTGATCAATTAATTTGCAGCAGAGAAGGACACGAGTTCAATTTTATTAGGGGTAAAATAAGATTATTTTTAGGATATACGTTTATTATGGGTAAAATAAGTTTATTTTGGGATAAAATAAGGGTAATTTTTTTTGAATTAGAACTGAATAATTAACATTAATTAGTCAAAATGAAGTTAACTCTATAATAAAATTGAATTTTAAAAATCAAACCATATCAATAATTTAAATTTAAACTTAGAAGTAAATCCCGTATTTTTGGGATTACGGAATTTTTTTTGAATTTATTATAAGTATGGATATGTACGTATGTATCTAAAGATATTCAATATTAGTCAAAATGAAGTTAACCCTAATCACGAGTATATATTTATGATATTTAATAATATAAATAAATCCAAAAATATTCAATATTGAGCTCATTTCAAAGATATTGACGAAACGATTACAATGGTATAATTTGTAAAAAATAGAAATTTTTTTAATGCATTTTAGTTCATATACATTATTTATGTTTATATGATAAGAGTCTAAAATGAAAAATAAAAAAGTAAGGGATTAAAAGTAAACTACATAGATAATTATAAGGATAGTAAATCTAAGGTATAAATATTAAAAATTGAATTAAGGAGGAGTGAATGTGGGTGTGATAATTGAACTTATAGTGTAAATGCGTCTAGATACATGTTTAGGCGGGAAAACAATGAAGTCAACTCACCAGAAGACGACACGTGGCATGCTAGTTACTCATTTATTATATGTATATATATATATATATATATAGAGGAAGGTTCAAACGAGGAGCGCACCAAAACGTGAGAACGTGAGGAGCAATTGACAGTTATGAATCACATGTGATTGGCAGTTGTGGATCACATGTGATTCACAACTGATCTGGAGGAGCAATTGACAGTTATGAATCACATATGATTAACAGTTGTGAATCATTAATGATCCGCGACTTGCCACCTCGCGCCACATCTTGCGCGAATTTTCGATTTGTTCCGATTTTTTAGCAGTTGTTGATCACATGTGATCAGAAGCATGTGAGTGCTCCTCACGTTCTCTTAAATTGATGCGCTCCTCGTTTGAACCCGCCTCTCTCTCTCTATATATATATATATATATATATATATGGCAAATCAAATGCACACCACTTTACAAAAAAATCTCTACCATTCATTTGTCCATGTCATTATCTAATTATTAAAATTAATTATTTTAGTGAAGGGTTAATTTAGTAAATTCATTATTCCAGAATTTTTGTGTAATTATAGATAATATTTACTAATCAATGAGTTACTAAAATATAGGAAATTATATTGATTGTGAATATCCTTTCTTATTATTTTCTGCCTAATCTTCCTAATCTTCATATTCTTCCTGCATTTTTTTTCCTGTATATTCTTCCTGCGTTTTTTTTCCTGCGTATTCTTCTTATTCTTCATACATATTTTGACTGAGTATCCTTCTTCTTCTTCCTCATTTTTTTTCTGCGATCCTTGTTACATTGTTCAAATAACATTTCAAAGTTGAATAAATATCACTGTTCAATTCCAACATCTGTTTGGTGTCGAGATGAGCAACTCAAATATGCAAAATGATGCAGAAATAGAAGTGCAACAAGACAACGGGTTGGACGATTTCGAAGTGAATCATGATGATGTTTTGGGGTTGCACGAGGAAAGACAGAAGATCCATGATACAGATGCTAACGACCTTCATGTGAATGACGTGTTTTCAAGTTTTGATGTTGGAGAAAGTAGCCAGAAAAATCCCGATACAGACAACATAATAGCCGAAAACAATGATTCTGATCATGAACATTCCGATGACCGACATAAAGGTGTGACCAGAAATAGATATTGCTGTATGTATGTATATTTTCATTAGTGTACGTATTTCTGCATATGTGCAAGTATAATCTTTGATGGTGTTTATTTTTTTCATATACACAAGTATAAACATGGATATTGTAATGGAACTTTTAGAATATTTAGAACAAATAAATGCACGAGAACAACTAAATGC
This sequence comes from Saussurea involucrata, assembly GCA_033807775.1. NCBI lineage: Eukaryota > Viridiplantae > Streptophyta > Magnoliopsida > Asterales > Asteraceae > Saussurea > Saussurea involucrata. The sequence continues at coordinate 2,749,186 of CM066318.1, forward strand.
AATGAAATTGCATATATGCAATGTTGATTTTGATATATGTTACAGTGTAGTTTGCATATATGCAGTATTTCTTTTGCATATATGCAGTATTTAGTTTGCATATATGCTGTATTTAGTTTGCATATATGCAGTATTTCTTTTACAGAGGTTCAGTATTTATTCATATATGCATTATTTATTTTGCATATATGCATTGTTTCTTTTTCATATATGCAGTATTTATTTTGACCATCTAAATTTGTATGATCTAGAGAAGAATGCTAGTTTCACAAGGACAATTAATAAGCTAGTTTGGGATATTCATATTGCTCCCGTAGATTTTGAAAGTCAATGGAAGGAAATGAGGAAGAGGACTTGTTTGTTTTTGTTTGTCGTGTTGAAAATATAATTGGTGAACTCATTATAATATATGTTTTTTTGTTAATAATTATATACTTATCAAATTATGCATATCAAATGCAAATAGTGTTCCATTTTTCACGTACGCAGTTTTATACAATGTACTTTTTTACGGTTACTGTATGACAGGTTACCATTTTCTCATAGTTCTGTTTCAATGTTATTGGATAAATTGATAAAGATTGCACATGTGCAGTTTAAACAAATTATTCGAATTCGTTAGTGTATAATATGCTAAATTATTGACATATTTATATTTAACATATATGATCGGTTGAAGCCAGAACAATCTCTAAACGCATCTCAAAGCTGAACAAAACGGGTTTTAACAGAATTAAGCTCTGCACATCAACATCCTTTTGATCAGAAATCAGCTCTGATCTGAACAAAACAAGTTCTAACAGAAGTAACCACCTATATTGTGCAAACATTTTGCTTAATCTTTTGAACAAATAACACCACCTGGATAACAACAAAAATTACAACAACAGGATAATCTGCTGGTTAATCTGGGCAGCAGAACTGCACAATCTGCTTCTGCATTGCACACGGACAACTTGAAAAGGAACCCATCAGGAATCCTTCTGCACAGAAGTGACTTAACATCACCTTAACTGCATCAAACCACAAGGGTGGTGGCGTTTTGGCAAGGGCTTGGGGGGATGTGGTGGAATATCCCATCCACCCCGGGTTCGAGTCCAGGCGTCAGCATTCTGTGGCCAGGCTTAGTCTCAGACGGCCGCTTTGTTTGTTTGTTTCCAAATTGCCAAGGATGTAGTCTAGGCAAAGCCTAGATGAACCTTATCCAAAAAAAACTGCATCAGCTGCTTAACAACATCTATATTCAGTTGCTTAACAACATCTATATTCAGCTGCTTAACAACATCTATATTCAGCTGCTTAACAACAACTTTATTCAGCTGTAGTTATTAAATTCTGCACATTTTGGATTCTATTTGTTTACACCATAGGTTGACAACAACTTCACTCTTAGAAATCTGCACATATTTTTTACCTGCATGTTTCCTTTTTTTCCGGTCACAACCATCCAAGTAAAATGCACGTCATATTGCAAAGACACGTTTAAAATAAGTATTCACTACTTGAAATTCCAAAAAACTAGAAGGTTTAAACCCGAAAATAAAACTAATGCAACTATGTATCTTCAGTTTAACGTTTGCAAAAAAAATGTAAAATGCTTGTATGTCATGTTATTAGTCGATCTGTCCTTGTTTTTTCTGCCTCTTGCATTCTATGCTCTTTTGACGCCTTGTCCAATGATCGAAATCTGATCACCTCTGCCTCCACATAATCACTGCGCTCATTATGGTCACTCAACAATATTTTGGCCGTATACTTTTTCCTTAGTCTCGCTAGCTGCTTATCCTGACTTGGTCCTTCTTTGTTAAACCTGCTGTTCCATCCTCGTAGTCCTCCACCCATGTAAGTTTCCATGTGGCGCATTACAAACAACCCGCAATCTGTGAAATTTCTAGTTGTTCTCCAGCTCATCTAAAGTATGTTTGCGTCTGTATTACCAAACACGCGTGCGGAAGGATGTCCACATTCATGTAAATGTCGGATAAACAAGTCTTGCTGTAGAATAACTTAACAAGTTAATTATGTAAATGTTCACCTCAATAATGGATGTGTGAATCATTATATATATGCATATAATTTATACGTATGTTGTAGTTGGAAACTTCATATTGAACATTTAATGTATCCATATACGAAATTGCATGTATGCAATTAAGCAGTTTAGATGGTATGCATATATGCAATTATGAATTTTTAATAGACTGCATATGTGCAATTACGCAGTATACATGGACTGCACATATGCATGTTTGGAGATATCAATAAACCCTGAAACTATCAGATGATTATTTCGAACTCAATATTGCACATATGCAGAGGAAAACGTGATCAATAAACCATAAAACAAGTTCTTATATTTCGAACTCACAATCGAAACTAGTTGTTGTATTTCGAACTCAAAATCGCACATATGCAGAGGCAAAACGAAATCAATAACCCTATGTAACGACCCAGTCTAAAATAAGGCATTGAATTTTTATATAAAAGGAATCATCCCAAAATTTCTTACATAAATCTCAACATTAGGTTGGCGGAAACAACCTATACACAACTGAGAATATCTACCACTAAAAGTATGAGTGGCGCTGTCTCTATCTGCAACTGCCTTCTCTCATGCTCTTGCTCACTTACCTGAGCCTCCTACTATCTGCTTACCTGAAAAGGTTTAGTTTGGAAAATGCGAGGGTTAGACCATGAGGTCTAGTGAGTCCCTCCTGACAGTTCTCAAAGCATTTAAAACAAAATATCTTTTCAGCATAAAACATATAAAATCTGATCATGTAAAACATCCACGGAACAAGGTCCGCCTCTCGTAAATTGGCACCCTGAAGTCACCCTAAGGTGACAACGAGTCAGCCTCAGGCTGCCTTTCGGGGTCGCGCCTCCCCTGGCATAAAGGGTCTACTCTCCCGCACGAGCACTGGCGGGTCTACTCTCCTGTCTTAGCCATTTTACGTCTAACACAAAGCATGCATTCACGGAATAGGTCCGGCCCATAATTCATTTACAAATCTCATTTAAAACTGTAAACAACTTTCATGCAGTCAAAAGCATAAAAATAAAACATGGCATTTCTCATCATGTACTCGCTTTAGAAAACATGTTAAAATAACACGTATTTTAGTTAGAAAACTCACCTGGCGCTTTAGTATCTTCTCGTCCAAAGACTTCTTACTTACACTCCCAACCTCTAGGTAGAACGCCTAAGATATAAGAGACGTAACTCGTAAACCTTCAAATAATTATTTAAGTTTTCTTTCCATCTTAAATTCAATTTATTTCAATATCTGAAATCTAATTTAATTCCTCCCCAATTAACTCACGGCCCATGAAAAAAAACCAAATGCTCACGTGATGTCCACTAAGAGATTTGATTCAAGAATTAAACTACAAAATCCGGCCCAAAGAAATACTATTACCGGGACTTTAAAATGCCCACCGGGACTTGGAATTAAAATGCATACCGGGACTTGGAATTAAAATGCATACCGGGACTTTATCCAACACATTGCGGGACCTGGGCCAATTGCGGGACCTCTTACCTCCGGTACCAAACATAACAATTACCGGGACTCCTCAAATACTCGGTTCCGCAGCTAAACTATCGGAACCCATTTTCTTTAAGTTTCTGAATCGACTCTGATTCTGGGTTTAAAGTTGGATTCATTACCAAGCGAAGAAACGGACCACACTAAAACGATTATAAGAATTTCTACCGTGGGTCTAACCATTATGATTACTCTACTTTGGCAGAACATACCCATTTCAAATAAACATTGCAGGAGACATTTCCCAAACGATTATCATACAAACTCCAACTCAAATTTCTTTCTCAAAACCTTAAGTTATCTTAGACTCTATTAATAGAAGATAGGTTAGAGGATTTAGATCCTTACCTGATTTGATTGTAATAATTTCTTCTTTCTTCCTCCTTCCTTCTTTCTCCCTTTCTCCTACCGATTCTTTCTCTGTATTCTTTCTTCTTCAGCAGCCAACAACAATTAGCAATTAGGAATAGAATGTTTACCTAGGGTTTTGTGCCCTTTTAACAAGGCTTTTATACCCTTTCCCTTCTTTGCAATTTAGCCCCCAATCTTTTCCATTTTATTAGTTTACTACAAGGTCTTATAAATTCTTCTCATTTTGATCTCGGTTATTACAACACTCCCCCCTCAAAAGAATTCCGTCCCCAGAATTCCATTCTTGAAAGGATGAGGGTAATTGGATTTCATGTCCGCTTCCACCTCCCAAGTAGCCTCTCGTCCCTTATGATACCTACATTGAACTTCTACTAGACGTACTTCTCTGTCCCTGTTTTCCGGATCTTACGGCTCACAAATTTCAATCGATTCTCCTACGGAAGTCAACTCCTCATCTATATTGATGTCCCCCAAAGGAACAGCTAACACGGCATCTGACAAACGCTTCAATAAGTCCGAGACATGAAATGTCGGATGAACACTCTTTAACTCTTCTGACCAGTCTAACTTGTATGCCGCTGCTCTAACTCGCTCACTAATGACAAAAGTCAACTTCTTAACGCCTGCATCTCTTGCAAGGTCGTCATCATCTCACTTCTCACATTGGCTCTCCCCCAAAGAGATGTGCATCACACTATGAATTTCTTCTCAAATTCTCATCGAGTACCTCAAGATCGCGCACTATCTATTCAACTTTCATAACTTCGACGGATCCGCAGACTTAGTCCACCTTACCATTCTCTCAACTTCAAGGCTCGAAAGTCCTATGTTTTCAATCCAGCCAACTCAGTTCTACCCGGTCACCACAAACCGTTCTGGTGGGAAACCTAACCGTATGTCATACATTGGGACCGCCCTCCGCGAGTCACCACTTTGCTATCTCGTGGCATCTTTTACTATTTACTTGCAACCTCTCCGAATACTATACTCGCTCAAATGCCACTAGAAGAATCCAAGGCCACCCGCACCTCCAATTGCTCGCTTTCGTCCCCACGCTGGGACTCACGGTTATTCAACACGTCTACTTACGGTCTCCCATACCCCTTTTACTTTCTTAAAAGAAGGAACTTGGCGGAAATTCACCGCCACTACAACGAGACTCTAAAACCAGGAACCATCACTCTCCTGTCTACTTGGCACAAGGCCACCCTCGCACTTTTTGACCAACTCACACCTACGAGTTCCCTCCTCGGGTTACATGTAATTCTAGATCACTTCTTCCAACTGACATACGTCTATGCAGATCATATTCCCCTCCCGGTTCACATCGGCTTCAGTTCGACAACTAATTCGTACATTCTCACCACATCATCATTTTACGCTTAACGTGACTAATAGTAGGAAACCTCTATAATTCCTTATTAGAGTGCTCACCTATCCGAATTGAACTTATCCTGAAGATTCGTCAACTTCTTACTGACTGCCACCAGCGTCCAGTCACATAACATAACTTCGGTTACCCCCACTCAACTAAGAGGAGTAACCCAGATCGCACCCTGCTGTTCTCAATAGCTTACACTGAACGATCAGTTTGTTAAAACGTTTCTCACAACATCACCATCTCAACTCAAATCATTCAACTGCCTCATCCAATTCTTACCTGCATAAGACGCACACAAATCCCCTTCCTCAAACTCTTCCCAGAAGTTCACACACTTACCGATGGCAATCTAAGCACACAACTCCACCTCTCGGTGTTACTGACAAGCTTACTACTTCTAACCTTCTTCTTTATTCCGACGTACTATCTTCACCTCTCTACAGTAACGTGAAGCACCGCCTCTCAAGCATTACTTGCCTCTCTCTTACGACCTTTTCACTTGCTGAAACATTCTCTCGTTACTATACATAATCAAACGGTTGCTTCAAAATTCCGACTTAAGGCATTCAATCAAGTCATCTCGAAATGACACCTGTGATCGAAGTCATTACACATCCTTTGATCTCTCACTATTACATCCTCGAGTAATTCCTCCATACATAAGAGACAATTCACATTCTTCAAAGATTTCTCATCTACTACACCACATCTTCGACTAACCCATCCCTCGCCTTCTCTAAAACTTCCAAAGATTTCAACAACATACTTACTTAGCAACTCACACAATCAAAAATACTTGGTTCCTTACTTGGGTAATCACCCACCACCGCTCCGACATTCTATTCCGATAACAGACATATCACCCGTCAACTTACAACCCACGTGCTCCTTCAACTTGATTAACAAATTGTACACCTCATCCGGAACCCCCGAAAAGGCTCCCATCTGATGCTTCCTCTTCCTAACGTCACACTACTACAATACTGACTGGCACATTTATCTAGGCAATTGCTGCCACTACTCGACCGTACATTCTCCACCCATAACACCTCGCTGCAGACCAGGTCTCCCATGGTCATTCGCGCACAACTCAAACTTACTCTTATGTTCTCCCGCATAAATAACCGAGTCTATCTCGCTACTTTGTCTCTCCCCAACTCTAGTTGAACCACAACTCACGAATTTCTGATTAACTCTAACATACTCGTTTCTTGCTAGCTCTTTGCAATCCCAAACCATTACATAGACAGGGCACATCCCCTCACAGATAGACATAATTTATACTCTTACTTTGTTCGTGCTAAAACTACATCTTTACGAACCATCCACCTCGTAAGCAAGACGCTTATCTAAAACAACAGTCTTTCACTATCTTAACACCCCTACGAGGTGGTCCTTCATCTTTCAATCTTCTGATTCTAGTCTTCGGCCTCATACATTTTACGCAACCGCCGACTCCGACGTCAATAGTTGACCTGTTGATACCTCCTTAATTTATTCTTCAACATGGGTCCCTTACGGAACCTAATCCTTCCAACATGTCATAATCAATTTCAGGATCTGTCTCTCTCTTTGGAACCTACTCATGCAACATTAACATTACAAGCTCACCCCGAGACTCATCTTTCTACATCACATACATTTCATTCTTCCTTACCACACGACTCTTAACGAATCGCTAACACCATCCCCTTGAAGGCTTCAAGCCCTCCCTTCGGACACAACCGTCCGTTGACAACCGTACTTCCAGTTACCGAACAAAGGTGCAAACCCTCATACAACCGATACTATAATCCACTACTGACAGAACACATATCCCGATACTACAACGTTCTCTCCTGATTTGACCAACAACTCTCCACTCTCTGAGTTCTTCCTTAGCTTTAAATGCCACATCCTACGACCTGGTGAGTTCATAGACTTCATGCATGACACGCAATATATAAAACATTTCGTACGTTTCATCATTTTAAATAACAACACTTAAAAACAACTTGGGTATACACGACCCGAACATTCTCATAACTCCAATGCCCTGCACAACGATCTTGAGGATCGTTTGCATGCAATCTTTCCGTAAAACTTAATCTTACTCAACCAAAAATATGTTGTTACGACAGAAATAAATATTGGATGAAAATCTTCCCATACGACAAAATTCTGAAAGAAGTTTACTAACACGAAGTAGACCAGTCGGTCCTCACACTTATTTATATAACTTCGACATGTCAATACTCATTTTGGTTATAAAAGTTGTGCATTCAAACGTTTTCTTGGCTTATCATGAAAAGAGTGGAATATTTTGCAAATCGTAAACCTCAAGACTTCATTGTACGATGTAAATGGATTTGTATTTTTCTTTAAACATACGCTTGCACACGCCGACTCATATCCGATCAAATTTGATATTTACACGTTTATACTTTTCTTATGAAAAATCTCATGTTCACATATACGAACTCAATGCATGAAACTCTACTTGCAATTGAAGGCTACTCACTCAACAAGGTCAACCGTTTTACTCACGTACCCTAACACTTGCACTCTAACTTCGACCGATGGTCGCCCTCTCGGTCATGTAATAACTTGCTGAACATGTTTTCCACATCTCACTTACTCAATCCTTTCATACTATTTTTGTTCTAATCGATTATCTCACATTCTACCTCTACACGCTTTCAATTCTCTATTGATATCTCCCTGCAGTGATCCTTCCACTGAAAAGCTCGACTAAAGAGTCAGAGCTCCAATCCTCTACCCGCTAAAGAACTTACGCTCTCAAGATCTCGACACTGTCCTTTCTTACCATCCTGTCTGGTCTATCCCATGATTTCTAGAACTGGGACTCTCTCGAAACTGGGGTCTTACTCAACTCAAACATTCATCCTCTTCGAGTCTATGAAGAGCTACCTCTAGACAACTCATAACACTCTAAACAATATGTCTTCTCTACGATGTATACATACATCACATTATAAATGATCTTTTACGATACTTCCCCAACAAGGGGTCTGAATCTACCTCTCAGGGATCTTACTGACATTCTAAAGTACTAGCACATGACATGAACACTAGCTTTTGACTACCACTTCGGAATAATAAGGTAGGTTAAGCGCATACATGTACCTGTAAGTTCGCAATTACACTGGCCAGGTGGAATTTCAAACTTACCTTACATGACAGTCCTCAGTACCCTATTAGACCTATCTCTATAATAGTGTCCTCCTAACGCACTTCCTGTATCTACAATAGTGCCCTCCTAACGCATTCCTGATTCTCAGTTGTGATTTCTACTCCCAAGTTTAAGTTTAGGCCCGTCCGGTCACCTAAATCCCTTAAACTATGGCTCTGATACCAATTGTAACGACCCAGTCTAAAATAAGGCATTGAATTTTTATATAAAAGGAATCATCCCAAAATTTCTTACATAAATCTCAACATTAGGTTGGCGGAAACAACCTATACACAACTGAGAATATCTACCACTAAAAGTATGAGTGGCGTTGTCTCTATCTGCAACTGCCTTCTCTTATGCTCTTGCTCACTTACCTGAGCCTCCTACTATCTGCTTACCTGAAAAGGTTTAGTTTGGAAAATGCGAGGGTTAGACCATGAGGTCTAGTGAGTCCCTCCTGACAGTTCTCAAAGCATTTAAAACAAAATATCTTTTCAGCATAAAACATATAAAATCTGATCATGTAAAACATCCACGGAACAAGGTCCGCCTCTCGTAAATTGGCACCCTGAAGTCACCTTAAGGTGACAACGAGTCAGCCTCATGCTGCCTTACGGGGTCGCGCCTCCCCTGGCATAAAGGGTCTACTCTCCCGCACGAGAACTGGCGGGTCTACTCTCCCGTCTTAGCCATTTTACGTCTAACACAAAGCATGCATTCACGGAATAGGTCCGGCCCATAATTCATTTACAAATCTCATTTAAAACTGTAAACAACTTTCATGCAGTCAAAAGCATAAAAATAAAACATGGCATTTCTCATCATGTACTCGCTTTAGAAAACATGTTAAAATAACACGTATTTTAGTTAGAAAACTCACCTGGCGCTTTAGTATCTTCTCGTCCAAAGACTTCTTACTTACACTCCCAACCTCTAGGTAGAACGCCTAAGATATAAGAGACGTAACTCGTAAACCTTCAAATAACTATTTAAGTTTTCTTTCCATCTTAAATTCAATTTATTTCAATATCTGAAATCTAATTTGATTCCTCCCCAATTAACTCACGGCCCATGAAAAAAAACCAAATGCTCACGTGATGTCCACTAAGAGATTTGATTCAAGAATTAAACTACAAAATCCGGCCCAAAGAAATACTATTACCGGGACTTTAAAATGCCCACCGGGACTTGGAATTAAAAAGCATACCGGGACTTGGAATTAAAATGCATACCGGGACTTTATCCAACACATTGCGGGACCTGGGCCAATTGCGGGACCTCCTACCTCCGGTACCAAACATAACAATTACCGGGACTCCTCAAATACTCGGTTCCGCAGCTAAACTATCGGAACCCATTTTCTTTAAGTTTCTGAATCGACTCTGATTCTGGGTTTAAATTTGGATTCATTACCAAGCGAAGAAACGGACCACACTAAAACGATTATAAGAATTTCTACCGTGGGTCTAACCATTATGATTACTCTACTTTGGCAGAACATACCCATTTCAAATAAACATTGCAGGAGACATTTCCCAAACGATTATCATACAGACTCCAACTCAAATTTCTTTCTCAAAACCTTAAGTTATCTTAGACTCTATTAATAGAAGATAGGTTAGAGGATTTAGATCCTTACCTGATTTGATTGTAATAATTTCGTCTTTCTTCCTCCTTCCTTCTTTCTCCCTTTCTCCTACCGATTCTTTCTCTGTATTCTTTCTTCTTCAGCAGCCAACAACAATTAGCAATTAGGAATAGAATGTTTACCTAGGGTTTTGTGCCCTTTTAACAAGGCTTTTATACCCTTTCTCTTCTTTGCAATTTAGCCCCCAATCTTTTCCATTTTATTAGTTTACTACAAGGTCTTATAAATTCTTCTCATTTTGATCTCGGTTATTACACCCTACAATTAGTTCTTATATATCGAACTCAAAATCGTTGTGACTAGGTGTTGTATTACGAAATCAAAATCGCACAAATACAAAGGCAAAATGAAATCAATAAACCCTAATTAGTTCTTATATATCGAACTCAAAGTCGTTGTGACTAGGTGTTGTATTACGAAATCAAAATCTCACAAATGGAGAGGCAAAATGGAATCAATAAACCCTAAAACTAGTTCTTACATTTGGAACTCAAAATCGAAACTGCATAGTGTTGCATTTCGAAATCAAAATCGAATATATGCAGAGGAAAAATGAAATCAAAATCGAATCTGCATAGTTGTTTTGGTGGGAAATCATACCTCGAATTTTTTTATTTTCGTTGTTTTCCGCCATTTTCAGACCATTCAGCCAAAAAAGAGATCGATTGTAGCTATCTCCGATAATGATGGTGGTGAATCATCTATGAATCTCTATTTTTCAGGGGAAGAAGATGATCAGATGGAAAGTGGCGACTTACCCGGGAACGAGAAATTTTTTAAAGATTCCCTGCACATGCGATTTCCCTAATTTACCCTTCCCTCTACCTTTTTTTTTCAATTATTGTATCTATGTTTCTTAAGTTTACACTTTCTACCCAAATTAATCTAGACCATTGGATTAGAAAATCAAGGGACATGATGGGTTTGTAAGGTGTGCAACAATTGAACGGTTTGCATTTTACGGAGCCTCTCTCTATATATATATATATATAGAATACGTTTTATTTGGAAACCAAACAATTCGTATAAACTTTGCAAACCACTATATTATGAAACAACAGATATATTTATGGTAATTATTATGATTCATTAATAATGATTGTGATATATATATATATATATGTATATATATATGGAAGATGATAAAGTTCATTAATTATGATCATGACTTTAAATTAAAAACATAATAAAGTCAGATATTTATTAGACTTGATGAACGACTAAGATTGGTTTGTATAGTTTGTAAGAATTACTTGATTTGCAAATGAAACGCATCCTCTCTCTCTCTCTCTCTATATATATATATATATATATATATATATATGAATATATATATATATATATATATAGAGAGAGAGAGAGGCAGTTTCATGTAGAAACCTATGCTACTTTGAAAACCGTGAAACCCATCTTACAGCCATAGATCAATATCATCTACGGTTGAGATGAAAATGAGTTATTTATGGTAATAATAATTTTTTATTATTATTTTTAATTCAACGAAATTAATAACGGAGGGTAGGTAGGTAATTTCATCTCGATTATGAATAAGGAAACTGTATCAAACACGATATCATCGCTCGATCACTGAAAACTCGGAGGAAAACTGATTCTGATAATCATCAACACGATTTCAACAAATATTCATCGACATGATTCGACTTCCAGGAGGTATATATAAAAAGAAATTTTCATTATTGTCACCGTGAAACCCTAGGTTGAACGATTCTTCTTAACTGCAACAGGTAGAAAGAGAAGCGAACGGATCATGAAGAATACTGTCAGGATCGGATCGAATCTTAACAAGATAATTAACACTTAGAATTCAGAATTAAAGAATCTGCGGAAAAGAACTTTAATTCTCACAATCAAGAACAATGTAACAGAAAATTCACCACTTTGTGTATTCACTAAATCGACTCACAAGATTACAACCAAACCTCAATCTTGTTGAACAGGCTCAACAAGACGACTTCTACTTCTCTAGAAATAGGGTTCTTAAACCTTGAGGTTAATTCTCTCTAAAACACAATCGAATTCTTTTTCACATGTCTATAGACTCGTCTCATCGTCTCTTCTAATAGCTATCTATCAATACTATTTATACAAAAATAATTACAAGATAACTATCAAAAAGTAACTTGATCTTCTAAGTCTTCGTTAAACATATCTTGATCAATTCCTTCTTTGTCTCCAAAAGTATCGCATACCAAACTTAACGAACTCAGCAGTATTAACCTTCATTCTTCATGAGCAGTACTAACAATCTCCAGCAGTAGTAATATACCAGCAGTATTAACTTTGTTCAGCAGTATTAACCATGTACCAGCAGTAGTAACTTGTCTAGCAGTACTAATCATGTTCTTGCAGCATTAATGACTCAGCAGTACTAACCTTGAACTAGCAGTAGTATCTTTGTTCTGGCAGCACTAACATTGAACTAGCAGTAGTATCTTTGTTCTGGCAGCACTAACATTGAACTAGCAGTACTAACTTGATCTGGCAGTAGTAATGTTGTTCTGGCAGTACTAACCATACTTAGCATATCTTCAGTTCCCAACAATCTCCCCCTAACTTGACTTTTCAGGATGAGAAGTTAAGTTCTTCAGATGATGCTTCCAAAACCTAGTCATCAACGCATAAATTTGGATCCAATCCCAGACTTTGATTGAGAATCCTTTTTACAAGGTATCTTGCCATTTTAGAGTCTTTGTCACTCACCAACTTAGCATGCAGCATTCCATTCAACTTTTTCATGCTGTGCTTGTATACAACATCCACCAAATAATATTCATGAAATGTATTGTCAAGAGAGATGACATACACTCCACAATTCTCAATGAGCATCCAGTTGGTAATGACTTGAAAATTCCTTGCCATCAAATACTGAACTGCTTCTGGTTTGAACATTAAGCACAAGTATTCAAGAACCATCTTGGTGATAGACATGCCTTGCTCTGTCAGCATGTTTCCATATAGCCTCATTCCCACCTTGAACATCTCTTCCAAGTCAGATCTAGAGCATGTTCTGATAAGTTTTCCCCAAGTAGGACAAACTTCAAACTTTCCATCTGCCCTTTTGATTCTGATGAACTCCTTTCTTCCATCTTTCAATGTGTCCCAGAAGATGATTTCAGGAGCCATAGAAGATATTGGTTCAGCTTGGATTGGATTAGTATTAACCACAGTAATATACACATCATATTGAGCATTTGATTGTGATTGTACATTGCTTGGTTGACCTGATGAAGTTGCCACTTCTTCTTCAGCAACTTTTGGATCAGATTTCTCTTTCACTGCTTCCTCCTGGGCTTCTTCTACAGTTGGATCCACCCTTGGCTTCTTTACATCTTTCTTCTTTGAGGCTATTGTCATTGTTCTTGGCCTCTTTGTTCTTTTGAAAGATTTAACAGCTTCAGGAGTGGTTTCAGCTGTTTCTTCTTTGTGGCTCTTAGCAGCACTAACAGTTTCTGCTGCCTTTTGTTTTTCAGCAGCATTATCTGTTTCTACTTCTTTTGCAACCTCAGCAGCAGTAACCGTTTCTGCTGCTGGTTCTGTTTCTGCTTCCTTTGTAAGATCAGCAGCAGTAACGGTTTCTGCTGCTGTTTCTGTTTCTGCTTCATTTGTAATATCTGCAGCCTCCTCAGTCTCCCCCTCAACCTTATACTCATACTCCCCCTCAATGTTTGCATCCTCCATGTTTAGATCAGAGTCTAACTCCCCCTTTTTGGAAGCATCATTGGTAGGGTTTCTTCTCCTAAGGACAAACTGAGCTTTCTTCTTTCTGTGCATCAACTTAGTGATCATATTCCTTTGCTTCTCAAGCTGTGAGTTTTGATAGAGGACCACTTTCTTGAGTTCATCAATTTCCTTTTTCTGATCCATGACCTCAATGTTGATATTTGCAATAGTTTCCATCAATTCCTCGTACGTATATCTATCCTCACCCTGTTTAGGAGTTTTTACCTCCCTTAAAGGATCATTGGAAGTTTTAGCAGGTGTCTCTTGCCTAGCAAAAGCACTACCTACCCCCTTGGTTTCTTGGCACCTGGGACCTCTGGATGATTTCTCACCCTGAGTTGCCGTGAGGAAGGGCTTAGTTATTTTACCACTGGCCTTCTCTTTGCTAGCAGAAGTAGTGGCAGCCTTGCGACTCACATGCTCAACCTTCTCCTTAGTGAGCACCCTCTTGGGGTTGGGAGACACCCCTGTGGTTTCCCTTTCGATATTCTCCATTGGAGAATGCTCCAACAGAGGGCTTAAAGGCTTCGGGCTCTTAGGGGATACAGCAAGGGAAGGAACCTTGTGTACCTTTCTTCTATCAAACTTTTTGGTTATTGTGGGAGTGGGTCGTTCAAGAATGGACTGAGGGATGTCTTTTGTGATGGAAGGTTGGGATTGGTCATCAGCGGGTGTGTCTAATGAGGGCCTTGACCCTGATGCCATACCTTCAAATGTGTGGGACACAACCATCATTGTAGAGAACAATGGTGTGTCAACTCCTTCCGAGTCCCTAGGAAGTCTTTTCATATTTGAAAAAACCTTCCCTTTAGGGGATTTTGGCACATATACCTCATCAAATTGAGGCATATCCGTCAATTCCTTGGTAATTACTTCCTGAACAAACCTTGGATACATATAGAAACGCTTTTTGGATTCCAGGTTTGCCACAAGATCATTGAAAATCATTTGAGAAAAATTAAACTTCCTCTTAGTGGCTAAGCAGACTAGAGCATAAGCAATAGTACTGCTGAACTCACTCCATCCAGTAGTTTTCTTTGAAATACAATGCATTAGGGTATGAACAAAGAATCTCCATTGAGTAAAAAACTTTGACTTGTAGAATTTAAAAACTCCAATGGGACCTTCATACCCCATTCTTTGTAAAGTTGAGAAGAGTTCTTCATTGGGAATAGAAGATATACCTGAGGCATCATCTAGTCGAAGAGTGATGCGAATGAGTTCTTCTGAAACTTTCAAGGGTTTGTCACATACCCTTGTTTGAATGACTTTATGCCCATCTTCGGATTCTACGGTGGCATTGGCCCAGAATTGCGTCTGATGCTCGATGTATATTGTCGGATTCACCGTTAGGGCATACGAAATATGAGTGGATTTGAGAAAATCCACAATTTCATGAAATCCTTCGGCCTGCTTCGGCTTCTGAAGCATTGCAATCTCATTATGCTCGTCGACAAACTCCATAATCGTTGTGCTTCCTGAGGATTTGTAAAGAAAACACAGAGATTCTAGGGAGAAGGGGTTAGAACGAGAGAGAGAGAAGAAGTTAATGCGAAGAGTCGTTATGAACATTGGCGGGCAAACAGGGGTATTTATAGCAGTATTTGCCCTAGATTTTCAAAAGCAGTATTAACGACATAAGCAGTATTAACCACGAAGCAGTATTAACTACTTAAGCAGTATTAACTACTCATTGGCAGTATTAACTGTGCACTAGCAGTATTAACTACTGAGCAATATTAACTACACAGCAGTATTAACTACTGAGCAGTATTAACTGCAAAGTAGTATTAACTGTGCACTAGTAGTATTAACTACTGAGCAGTATTAACTGCAAAGCAGTAGAAAATATGTACTAGCAGTAGAAACTCTGCACTGGCAGTAGTAACTCTGCACTAGCAGTAGTAACTCTGCACTAGCAGTAGTAACTCTGCATTAGCAGTAGTAACTCTGCACTGGCAGTAGTAACTATACTTGCACTTTGCAGCATTTGTCAAATCCTCAAATGTCATCTTACCTTCTGACACATCACCTTTACCACTTATCTTACCTCCTGCAAGATTATTCCCAAAAGCAACATGTCCTCCATCAATTCTTTTGAAATTCTTGAGGCAGGACATGTTACCTGTCATGTGCCAGGAGCAACCACTATCAACATGCCAGATGCTCTTTCCCTTGAGCTGTTGGTTGCCCTGCACATCTGATAAATCAGTTAGTTTTATTGGGAACCCAAGCCGAAGTGGTCTTGGGTCTCCCTTGCTCATCAAAGTACTTGCACTTGGTTTTGATGAGATTTTCAACCTTAGGTACTGCAGTACTGGAGTACTTTGTCAATATGATTGGTTTAGCAGCACTAGAAGCAGTATTAACCTCAGAAGTACTAACAGTGCTAGCAGTACTAACACTGGGAGAAGCAGTATCGTTAGCAGCACTATCAGTACTAGCAGCAGTATCAGCAGTACTAACAGAGTTAGCAGTATTAACAGAGTTAACACTGCTAGAAGCAGTATTAACAGAGTTAACACTGCTAGCAGCAGTATTATCTGAATAGGAAGTACTAACAGTGTTAGCAGCACTAATACTGCTAACAGCACTAACTTTTGAAGAATTACTAGCAGTATTAACACTGCTAGCAGCACTAACTCTTGAAGAAGTACTAACAGTGTAGCAGTACTAACACTGCTAGCAGCAGTATTATTTTTAGTGCCTTTTGTAACCCACATTGTAACACATTCCTTTTCAGGCTTTTTCTTCATGTGGCTTTTTGGTTCAGCTTGTTTCTTAGCCACATTTGTTCTTGTAGGCTTCCTATAGCCAGAAGGTTTTTGATAACTTCTTTGAAAACTTCTCTTTTGGTTAATAGGATTGAAATAACAGTGTTTGGCAAGATGATTCAATCTGCCACAGATGAAACAAGGTTTTGGTCTGTTAATCCTTTGCAGATCAACTCCTTGCTTTTGTGCCCACTGGTTATTCCAATTTCTTTGATTTCCCCTCTTTTTATCATGTCTTTGGGGTTTATTCTCTTGAGCTTTCTTGCAAGAACAATGTTCACAAGTTTTAGAGTTCACAACAGTGGTCTGTGTATAATGAACTCCCTTTCCCTTGTCAGTCCTTTTCATCTCATTGTTCTTAACACATGGACTTTCACATTCCTCATCAGATCCTACTTTGTCAGTCTCATCCTCAACAACTACTTTATCTAATGGATCTACTTCAGTGGCTCCTTTAGGTAAGTCCTTCCTATCCTTGGTTTCTAATAGGTCTGACTTAGGAGGGATGTAGTTGTTGTTATAGGGTGGGGGTGTGGCATTGTACCCTATTCCTGGTTTCAACTTACTATGGATTTGAGAGTTGATTATGTTGTCCATGACTTTGGAGGCACAAGTAAACTTTTCTACATCAAGTTTAACTTTCTCAAGCTCTCCTTTTAGTTTCTCACACTCTTCCCTAGACTCTTTCAGTTGGAACTCCAGACCACCCTTTTCCCACTTCCAGTAGTTTGTATCATATGAGTGTTGAAGTTCATTGGCTTGAAAAGCCTTAATTTGTTCTTCAAACCTCTCAACAATCAATACATAATCTCTTATGTCCTTTTCTAATCTCTTAAGGTCATCACACATTCCCTGATTGTGATCTCTATACCTTTTAACAGTGTCTATACAAGCTTGAGAACAGAGATTAGATTTTACCTCAGTAGGAATATCTGAGACTTCTGCCATGAGTGGATGATTCTGGATTGCCTCTTCTGCTTGATCACTCCAATCAAAAGTACTGTTTGATTCAATAGAATTTTCCATAATGTTTGTAGAATTCTAAGAAACACAAGCTCTGATACCACTTGTCATGATCGAATCTTAACAAGATAATTAACACTTAGAATTCAGAATTAAAGAATCTGCGGAAAAGAACTTTAATTCTCACAATCAAGAACAATGTAACAGAAAATTCACCACTTTGTGTATTCACTAAATCGACTCACAAGATTACAACCAAACCTCAATCTTGTTGAACAGGCTCAACAAGACGACTTCTACTTCTCTAGAAATAGGGTTCTTAAACCTTGAGGTTAATTCTCTCTAAAACACAATCGAATTCTTTTTCACACGTCTATAGACTTGTCTCATCGTCTCTTCTAATAGCTATCTATCAATACTATTTATACAAAAATAATTACAAGATAACTATCAAAAAGTAACTTGATCTTCTAAGTCTTCGTTAAACATATCTTGATCAATTCCTTCTTTGTCTCCAAAAGTATCGCATACCAAACTTAACGAACTCAGCAGTATTAACCTTCATTCTTCATGAGCAGTACTAACAATCTCCAGCAGTAGTAATATACCAGCAGTATTAACTTTGTTCAGCAGTATTAACCATGTACCAGCAGTAGTAACTTGTCTAGCAGTACTAATCATGTTCTTGCAGCATTAATGACTCAACAGTACTAACCTTGAACTAGCAGTAGTATCTTTGTTCTGGCAGCACTAACATTGAACTAGCAGTAGTATCTTTGTTCTGGCAGCACTAACATTGAACTAGCAGTACTAACTTGATCTGGCAGTAGTAATGTTGTTCTGGCAGTACTAACCATACTTAGCATATCTTCAGTTCCCAACAAATACAACATTCTGCAATTTCACCAACACTCCCCAGAACCCACTCGATGAAAACGGTAACGAAGTCACGGATTCAGTTCGAGACACGCCAAACCCAAAACGCAGAATGGTGAAGCGAAAACACAAAACTAACCCGGATATTGGTAATGGATGTCATTTAATTAGTTAAACCTTCTTAACATACAATGTATTATATTAGGGTTTGGTTTAATTATATTAAAAGGATTTTTAATGAAATCGATGTTCTTGTTTTGTCATTATGCGATAGAATATTGATAGCTACACTTGTTTAAATTTTACGAGAAAATGAAGATTTAGGGGTTTTAGTGGTACAGGGGGGAAATTAAGCATTGTGACATTATTTCATTCATGTAATTATCGAATGTTGATTACTACACTTGTTTGATTATGTGATAGTAATTCATTGTTTCATTATCGAATGTTTCGTGATTTCATCATATATATATATATATATATCAATATGAGGGCTTCATTGTTTAAGGGTTATCATGCTTAATTTCATATAGCCACTGTATTTGCCGAAACATAACGGTTTAAAAGTTTCATGCTGTGTCTTGACTCTGTTTCATTGATTTCAATGCTTCATATATATCATTGTTGAAGACTCAAAATTTCGTCCCTCCAGGAGACTCGACCATATGTTGATTCACTGTCAATGCAATTAACAACATTATGAGAATAAATTAATACAAATTAAAAAACAAAAAAATAAACACGAACGATGAACTGTATGATTTTATTTCCACATCATGACTTAAAGATGAAATATATGAATACCGTCGGTTTGATTAATGTTGATATTATCGACGTCTGTATCATGCACTACTTCGGTTTCGGGAGGCGATTCATCAACGTGTGGAGGAACAAAAGATGAAATAAACGAATCATCATTGTGAAAAAGATCTTGAACATTAATCTCGTTGATAGATAATGGTTCATCGTCTGATTTCGATATCATTCACTAATAGAGAATTATGAATTGCTGGGTTTCACTTTTCGAAATTGTTCGAAGAAACGATGATGACTAATGGAATTAGAAAAAAACGTCCTAAAATGGATATAGATAACCGTAATCTTGCTGAAAACCGTAATCTTGTTGAAAACCGAATTCGATGAATTGATCAAAATCCAGTTTCCCTGATTAGTGGGTAATTTACATTAATTAAGGTGATTCGTAATTATCGAAAATTAAAACTAAAATTAGGAGCCGGATTAACTAATGACCGAAATGCCCTTATAATTATAATTATTGAATACTAATTATGAAAAATTGTGATTGGTTGATGGTGGTTTTCAAAGTTTTTAAACTTAGGTAGGTTTTCATAATAACGCTCCGCTATATATATATATATATATATATATATAGGGTTCCCTTCTTTTGCTAACCAACTCATTGGTACTAACCGTGCTAACCGATCACAACCATAGATTATTTAGATCAACGGTTATAATTAAATCAATGATTATAATATTATCCAAAATTAAAAAAGAGAATGTTGACATTTGTGCATAAGTGCAGAGGGGCATTTTTGTCCAAAACAATAAACATTCAAAATGGAATCACCTACTTTTAAGGGATAATTATCTCATCTCTTCCAACAAAACAAAAGAGATCGTGGGTATCTAAAACCAAAAACCATCACATTATCTAACACAATCAACAACCCGTCAATTCATATCTTCGATCAACCATTCTTATATGGAACATAATGGTGCTTAAGTTCATCCATTAGTTTTTAAAAGATTAGTTATGTGCATATATGCAATATTTATAAAAGTCTAGTATACGTGCATTTGTGCACATATAAAGTAATTGTTATTTAGAATTCTTTATGCAACATAACTATGTGCACTTATGCAATTGAATTGGTGATATAAAAGTCTAACAAAAGTGCATATGTGCACATATCAAGTATCTGTTATCAAAATTCTTTATACTACATAACTACGTGCACTTATGCAATTGGATTGACAATATAAAAGTATAATAAAAGTGCATATGTGCACATATCAAGTGACTGTTATGAAAATTCTTTATAATAAAATTGGGTATGTGCATATATGCAATGATTATAAAATTCTAATAAAAGTGCATATGTGCACAATTTTTCAGAAAAGTTAAAAGCAAGTATTATTGAGGATTAACCTCGAATATGTCTTTAAATCAACTACTGCGTTAAAGGTTAATCATAATCGTGGAATGAATATTAAATTTTATTATTGATAATGATTGAATTTGATTTTTGCTAAAAATAAGGAATGAATATTAAATTTTATTTGGGCTACAAATAAGGAATCATAATCGTGGGATATAGGTGAGATAAACAAGGAAGTAATATAATGGATATATTAATAAATTGAAAATACAATTTTAACCCTACTTTGTAAAACTTGCGTGAACATCAACCAATTGTTAAAAATGATTTTGATTGGTCAATTGATGGTTAGCATGGTTAGTATCAATGGGTTAATTAGCAAAAGAAGGACCCTTTCTCTCTCTATATATATATATATAAAAAAGAAATTGGGTCTTGTAAAATGAATTTTAAGGTGAATTGTGCTTAAAAACATATATGAAAAGGTAAAAAGAAAATTGTGTTCTAATAATATTATTTTTTGTTTCACACTTCGTTTATTTGATAAATTATAAAAAATAGTAAACTTCACTTTTGGTCCTTGTACTTTGTCAAAAATCTTGATTTTTGTTCTTAGAATTCATTTCTTACAATTTAGCCACTGTAGTTTGCATTTTTGACTTGTTTTCGTCCCTCTCACTAACATAAGCTAACATCCATTCGTTTAATAAAGGGTATTTTGGTCTTTTCCTATATATCTCCAATATAATATTAAATGCTTTAACTTTTTGAGTTTTGACTTTTTTTAAGTGTTGTCTTTTTCACTTTTATATTTTTTACCAACCCGTACCAACCACACTCACCCCTACTTCCACTCTCATTTCTTCTTCTTCCCATATCCATGTCTTATGAGCGTATAAAAAACACATATTTCATTTACAACACTTAAAAGACACATATTTAAATTATACACTTAAAACACACACGCATATACACATTAAATATAAAAATGTACACACACATCCAAGCCTTTGGATGATCGAAGTTACATAATTAAACACACACACACACACACATATATATATATATATATATATATATATATATATATATATATATATAGTAAATTACATATTTGGTCCCTGTGGTGTATATGTTTTAACAGTCTGGTCCCTATTTTAAAATATCTATGGATTGCATCCTCGTGGTTTACATTTTATAACGTCTTGAGTCCCTAAATCTAACTCCGTTAAAAAAACTCTGTTTAAATATATTAACTAAAGGGTTATTTTAGTCATTCTATTTTTCTCTTTTTTTTAATAAAAAAAACTGACCAACCATGTAATTTACTGTAGCCCTTCATTCTCAAACTTCAATTTTCCCAAACCCTAATACACATCCAGATCAGAGAACACCCCACCTGCACCACCGCCCACCTCCACCTTCCATCACCATCGCAAGCTTCACCATCGCCACTTGCACCACCGCCCACCTCTACCTCCCATCACCATCGTCACCTGCACCACCGCCCACCTTCACCACCGCCCACCTTCAACCCCTTCTCCGACGAATATATCCCCAGATCGATTATCCCTTCCGACGAACACAATCCGCTCCTCAGATCGACATCTTCAGGTCAATTTCTTCTCCATATCTTCTCTTCAAGATCTCATCTGCTCCTCTAGTAAGATTTCTTCTCTACATACAAGAATGATTTCTTCAAGATCTCATTTGTTCCTCCAAAACTCGTTCTCTTGATCTGCCTGTCTTGTACACCACAGGGACGATTCCTTCTCTCGATTTTCTGGTTTACTTTTCACGGGGTTTACATTCAGATTTGCTCTTCTCGTGAGAGTGATAGAAAGTCAATCTTCTGGTTTACCTTTCACGGGTTTGTTTTCAAATCTGCTTTTTCACAAGGATAGAAAGTCGCCTTCTAGAGAGTTGTTGTTTATCTTGTAAAAATTTGTTTAGCAATAGCAAGATACGTTTAACGTTTTGGGTTTTCTAGTAAATTTTTTTGTTTATTTTATGTTTTGTACAATGTTTCTTACAAATAAATAATATACACTGATTTCTTGGTTCATCTGATCTCTTGGTTTCTTGGTGTTCATGAAGATATGGGTTTTTATACACTTGATTTCTTGGTGTTCATGTTTTTTATGATGATAAAAAAGAGTAAACTTCACTTTTGGTCCTTGTACTTTGTCAAAAATCTTGATTTTTGTTCCTAGAATTCATTTCTTACAAATTAGCCACTGTAGTTTGCATTTTTGACTTGTTTTCGTCTCTCTCACTAACAGTAGCTAACATCAATTCGTTTAATGAAGGGTTTTTTGGTCTTTTTCTATATATCTCCAATATAATATTATATGTTTTGACTTTTTGAGTTTTGATTTTTTAAAAGTGTTGTCTTTTTCACTTTTATATTTTTTTTACCAGCCAGTACCCACCCCACTCACCCCTACTTCCCCTCTCATTTCTTCTTCTTCCCATATCCATGTCTTTTGACCTGCATATAAAAAACACATATTTAATTTACAACACTTAAAAAACACATATTTAAATTATACACTTAAAACACACACACATATATACACATTAAATATAAAAACACACACACATATATACACATTAAATATAAAAACACACACACAGACATCCAAAACTTTGGATGATTGAAGTTACATAGTTAAAAACACACACACATATATATCCAAAACTTTGGATGATTGAAGTTACATAGTTAAACACACACACACACATATATATATATATATAGAGAGAGAGAGAGAGTGAGAGAGAGAGAGAGAAGGTTCAAACGAGAACGCTAACTATTTAAGAAAACAGCAAATCATGTGCAAAATCACATGTGATTATACATTAACTGCAAAAACTGAACATGCGTGACTTTGGACGCGACTTAAAGTGGCGGGAAAAGTCGCGTAATCATATATGATTTTGTACGTGAATCATATATGTTTTGTACATAGCGGTTGTTTTCGTGTTTTCTTAAATAGTTAGCGTTCTCGTATGAACCCACCTCATATATATATAGGGTCCCCTTCTTTTATTAACCAACCATTAAGTGTTAACCGTGTTAACCAATCAGGACCATTCATCTTAAAAATCAATGGCTTAGATTAAAATAGTTTTTTTTTAATTTTTAAATGGTAACACGGTTGAGTATACGATCTTCGTATATGCACATGGGTAAAAACGTCAATTGATAGAAAAGACTAATTAATAGAAAAGGAAACCACCCTTCTTTCATGGCACTTCCGAAAATGTGTTTCATAATCTAAAATTAGCCAATTTTACAGCTTTATTTTTAGAATACGAGATTATCCAAAATTAGTCATTTTTTGTTTTCAAAATCAACTTTGTTTATATGAACCTGGTTTATATGTGCATATATGCACTCTTTTGAACCTTGTTCATATTACAACTTTGATGTGTAATATGAACCTGGTTTATATGTTCATATATGCACTCTTTTGATATGCATATATGCAATTGTAAGTTGACGATCATATGTGTAAGATGTGCATATATGCACTTCTTTTGATGTGTAAGATGGAAATGGTTTATATGTGCATATATGCACTTTTCTTCATGTGCATATATGAAATTGTAATTTGATGACCATATGTGTAAGATGTGCATATATGACTTTCTTTTTATATGTAAGATGAACCTTATTTATATGTCCATATATGCACTTTTGTTAATGTGCATATATGAAATAAAAAAATCATCTTCGCGAACTGTATACGGCCAAAACAAACCCTAAATTAAACATCATTTTCACGAAAAATGTATACTCCCAAAACAAATAGATTGTGAATAACAAAAACCATAATTTGAATTATTATTCCAAAAATGTACCATTCAAAACTTCATCATTCAAACACTATTCAACATTACTTCATCATTATACTACACAATAATTAACAAAAACGAACACTAAAACAAACAATAAAACAAGAAACCCTAACTTAAAAAACGCCTAAAAACCCATGATTCGAATTAAAATAGCAAAATTGAACCTACATAAATTTCATCATTCAACATCTTTACGACGTTACTTCATGATGGCCGGTTACAATCATCCACAAACTGAAAAGAAACATCTTCAATCCCACATGACTACAAATCTGCACTTGTCTGGGTAAAACATCATGAACATGATGAATTCTATCATTCATCAAAGTTTGATTTTCAATTTCTTCTGCACAATCATTGTTGGTCGACATTTGAAGAAGGAAAAGTAGTTGGAACTCGTTCATCTTCAATGGAATCCATAATCGATTGCATAAAAAAACGTGAAAATATTGTAAAGTCGTACAAGAATCTTGGGTTTTAGATTAAGAAACCGTGAACTTTGAGATAATCATACGAACAAGAATAGTGATATTAGGAAGATGAATATTATCATTAATAACTACCATAATTATCTGATGCATGAAATTAGGAAAGTAAATAAACGTTAATAAATTAAAATTCCGAAAATCCTAAAATACCCCAACAAAATTCGCCGTCTATATATTCAAACCAGTAAATTTATCTTAATTCTTATTGGTCCAAAAAAATTAACACGGTTAACACTAAATGACTGGTGAACAAAAGAAGGACACTATATATATATATATATATATATATATATATATATATATATAGCCTTAGGTTCAAATGAGAAGTGCAATTTTTTTGAGAAATAGAGAAGTGATCTTGGCCATTTATTCGGTCAAGATCGGTTATATTTGGTCAAAATTTGCGGCTTTGACTGGTTAAAAGTTACGGTTGTTCCAAAAATAGAAGGGCAATTTCATAACTTTTACAAAAAAACACGGACTAGGTTCATATATGAATCTGTGTGATTCACATATGAACTATACGTTTATATATGAACCTTTGTAATTCACATATGAACTCTTTATAACTAATTCATATATGAATCTTGTGATTCATATATGAACCTTTGTGTTTCATATATGAAACTAATTAACTGTAGGTTCATATATGAATCAGTTGAAGCAATTAACTGATTCATATATGAATCTTTGTGTTCATATATGAACCTTTGTGATTCATATATGAATTTTTTTAACTAATTCATATATGAACCTTTGTGTTCATATATGAACCTTTGTGATTCATATATGAACCTTTGTGGTTCATATATGATTTTTTTAACTACTTCTCATATGAACAAATTAACTGATTCATATATGAATCACAAAGGTTGGTATATGAATTAGTTAAAAAGAGTTTATATGTGAATTACAAAGGTTCATATATGAATCACACAGATTCATATATGAACTCGTCCAACGTATTTTTTACGAAACTACCCCTCTATCTTGTGCAAACCACGCGCAGACCACACGAGGAATTATCTGCTGCTTCTCGGTCAAAGCCGCCGATCTTGACCGAATAAATGGCCAAGATCACTTCTCTATTTCTTAAAAAAATTGCACTTCTCATTTGAACCTCTCCCTATATATATAGTAAATTACATAATTGGTCCCTGTGTTATATGTGTTTTAACAGTCTGGGTCCCTATTTTGAAATATCTATGGATTGCATCCTCGTGGTTTACATGTTATAACGTCTTGAGTCCCTAAATCTAACTTCGTTAAAAAAAACTCTGTTTGAATGTATTAACAACTAAAGGGTTATTTTAGTCATTCTATTTTTCTCTTTTTTTTAATCAAAAAAACTGACCATCCATGTAATTTTCTGTAGCCCTTCATTTTCAAACTTTCATCTTCCCAAACCCTAATACACATCCAGATCAGAGAACACCCCACATGCGCACCACCGCCCACCTCCACCTTCCATCACCATCGCAACGTTCACCACTGCTCGCCTCCACCTTCCATCATCATCGTCACGTACACCACCGCCCGCCTCCAGCTTCTATCACCATCGCAACCTGCACCACCGCCCACCTTCAACCCCTTCTCCGATGAATATGTCCCCAGATCGTTTATCTCTTCCGACGAACACAATTTGTTCCTCAGATCGACATCTTCAGGTTGATTTCTTCTCCAGATCTTCCCTTCAAGATCTCATCTGCTACTCTAGAGAGATTTCTTCTCTAAATACAAGAATGATTTCTTCAATATCTCATATGTTCCTCTAAAACTCGTTCTTTTGATCTGCCTGTCATGTACACCACATGGACGATTCCTTCTCTCGATTTTCTGGTTTACTTTTCATGGGGTTTACATTCAGATCTGCTCTTCTCATGAGAGTGATAGAAAGTCGATCTTCTGGTTTACCTTTCACTGGTTTGTTTTCTGCTCTTTCACAAGGATAGAAAGTCGCCTTCTGGAGATTTGTTGTTTATCTTGTAAAAATTTGTAGTTTAGCAATAGCAATGATACGTTTAGTGTTTTGGGTTTTCTAGTAAAAGTTTGTTGTTTATTTTATATTTTGTATAATGTTTCTAACCAATAAATAATATACATTGTAACACCCCAATCTTTGGAAGGTATCGATCTTTTAAGATAAATATGAAAAATAGAATTTTGGATTGAATCCTATATTTTATGGTCTTGCTGGATGGAGAATCTAAATACGAATCCAACGGTTCTTTCCGGAGCAAAAACGGAGCTAAAACGAAGAAGTTACGACCAAAACGGTGTCTGGTACCTCCTCCGCGACTAAGACCTGCAACTATGACACGTGTCAATGTCGCTGGTCAATGTAGCGCCAGAGAACAAAAGGTGGTACCAACCCCGCGACTGTGACACGCGACTATGCCAAAGGGAATAGTCGCCGTGCTTTGTCGCACGGGGGCACCTGACACATAAAATCGAGATTTTTCACCCCTTTTCCTCATTTCACTTCACACACTTCGTTTTTCTCTCCCAAGAACCGAAACCCTTCACCCCCAATGTCGATTTTGAACCTTTTAGACCCCAAGAATCACGTTTTCAAGTGTTCCTTCTTCATCTATCATGGTTTTGGAAGCTAAAGCAAGAATCCTTTCATTTCATCTTCCACATCATAGTTTTCTAGGGTTTCATCCAACCTTTTTTCTTCACTTTGATTATTGGGAGTTTGTGGTTCATTTTGATGATTCTAGAGGTATTTTGGTTGGTGGATTCAAGTTATGGTTAAGGCAATCTTCTCTTCTCTTCATCTATGGAAATTAGGATTTTGGTATAAGTTGAAATCTTGATGTAAAAATGTTTGGGGAATGATTCTTTATGGTTGGAAACTTATCGATCTAGTTTTTTGGAAGATTTGCCTTGAGGATTCAAGTTTCTTCAAAGGAGCTCAAGTTTGGGGAAAATCTAGACTTAGCCTAGATCTAGCAAGGTGAGTTCAAGTTGATTTGTGAAAACGTTGTACATGCCAAAAATGTTTTTTAAAGTGTGTATGTGTTTTACATGAAATTATCAATTGTTATGTTATTTGGTGGGTTTTGATTATTTGAAGTGTTTAATTTTATAAATCTTGCAAATCACCCACATTTGGGATTTTTGGGTAATTTGATAAATGAATCATAAATGAAAGTGTCTTAATGATTTATGGTACAAATGAAGTCTATTCCATAGTATATGCATATTTGGCGTATTTGATTTTATAACCGTTTGGAAAATACATGTTATCGTGTCATGGGGCTTTTGGAAATTTAAGTGTAAGATTTCACTTGGAAAATGGTTTGTCTCAACCAATGATGAGTTTTGGGGTAACCATGCCTTTGAGGTATGTGTTTGCATAAACATCGATCAATTGTGTTTTATTGTTTTAATGACCTTTATTGTATGATCAAATGGTTTGTTGAGCTAGTTGGCTCGTATTCGATTTAAAAGAGTTTTGGGGACTTTAGTCCGGGTTATTTTACTCTATGTTGGGCCTTTGAAGTTTCATATTTTAAGAGTGTTGGACATTCTTTTAAATTACATTCATTTGTGGCATATTTAATCATTAAATTACATGTTTATGAATGTTGGACATATTTTGGATTCATGTAGTTTAGACTGTGTTGCATTGGATCCATAGGCACGTAAGTCAGTCTTTTGGTGATGGTCGATTGGGTATTTCGGGGTTGGACCTCGGGACCCATGTTTATGACCTTAAGCTTTTCAAGTAGGCACTAGGAGGGTTGAGTCCGGAGGTGCTACCTTGGAGGTAGGCACTAGGACCTTCGCCGCTTTGAAGGGGATGCCTTGGAGGTAGTCCTAAGCGTGTCGAGCCTTGTGGTGGAATCTTGGGGATAGACACTAAGGTCAACTGTCTCTTGAGGTGAAACTTGTTGAGAAGTCGTAGGAACCCTTGGACGTCTAGTCGCGAGGTGTTGTACGATTAACGTCGTACGGGTGGTATACTTATGTGTTTCCTCCACCCTCAACGGATACGGGTCTCCCCCGTTGTTGTCAATATTATATTGAATCTCGTGATATGCATGTTTTAATTGTCGTAAGCCTTGTGCTAGTAATTACAAGTATTGACTTTAATATTGGAACCCATCCACGTATATTAAGGTTGCTTGAATGACTACTCCCATGATTGGGTATTTGGACTTTATTTATAATTACGCTTTGTGTGGGTTGTCGAGTCGGTCACATGATTTCGGGAACGTATCATATGTATTTGGATTGTTTTCCATTTTCTTATGGGTGTTTTATTATTTCTTCTCCTTGTTGGGGCATTTCAAATGATAGAGTTTTACTCGCGTCTACTTTATTTGGAAACTTAATATTTATTCATGCTCAAGTGTGTTTTGGATCTAAATTCATTATTGAGGAATGTTTCATTCTGGAGTTTTCGACACGGGTTTTGTGTGCGTTGGAAAATGGGTTGTTCACATACTTAAATATAATCTTTTTAGAAATTCGTGATTTTGAGTTGTACCCATTTGGTTTAACGATCTATTTTTAATCATAATGAAAACTCTTGAACTCACTAGGCGTTAGCCTAACCTTTTTATTTGTTGGCATGTGCAACAGGTCCCGATTGGGGAATAGTTTTAGTGACACTGTGAAGAGTGGAGAGCTAGTTGTGTGTTCAAGAAATGATTATCTTGGTGAATACTTCCGCATATAGGGAATAGCAACTTTGCATTTGGGTTAAGTAACACCTGACCTTACTTAGTGTTGGTGTGATTTAAGTTATTGTATGTTGGGATTAATTTTCATGGTTTTTAAAGTTGAGGTATTTTCAAAGATGGTTTTGTAGGAAGGATTTTTTTTCCTTTATTTGGTTATTGTATCGAAGTTTTAAATAGTTGTTATTTCCAATTTTGAGGGTGTTACAAGTTGGTATCAGAGCTTAAGTTTGAGAGAATTAGGTGTTGATTTTGGATACCTGGACTCAAACTAGCGTTCTTTAAGAGAATGAGAGTGGAATTCCACCTTTAGGCACTCTAAGATAGGATATTTTGAGGTTGATGGAGTCACTAGAAACGAGAAATCACGTATAGGGTAGCAAGGATGATCATGTACGGTACGTTCATAATTGCACCTGGCCAGTGTTATGGTGAACCTACAAGTTACATGTGAGTACTTGGACGACTCGGATGTGATGACCGTTGGGGGTAGTGAAGAAGTTTCTAAGCGAGTAGCCATTAGAAGAGGTTGATGATTTTAGCCTTTGCCATTTGGAGTGGCAGTAAGCATGGTGATTGCATTAATTGGACCGTTGGGTCAAAATTGATGGGCGGATTAGAACCATAGGCTTATTGAATCGACTTTAATTCGAGGAGTGTTATAAGGTTAACCGATGTAACTTTCAATTTTGCCTTATGATGTTTGAACCTCCGGATGACGATAGTGCGATTGGAGGAGTGTGGTTTTGAGACGTTGATTGCCGACTAAGTTCATGCACAAAATTTATTTATTTATTTTAAAATAAATTGCATCAATTGTTTCTTGTGTTTCCAATCGTCATGCGAATTGTATTGCTAAATCTTGAAAAGACGTTTAGCACACACAAGGTTTTAAACCATGATTTTTAGCATGCATGAAATTCTTTTATTACAGGAATTCGCAAACTTTGTCGAGGCTTGTCTTACTCCTTGTTATTGTCCAATGTTACTTTCGGATACTATTGCATCCGTATTTTAATGTCGTTTATGGTTTTGGACAAGTAACTACGACTTGCGACTTTAACATTGGATCTCCTCCACATATGTTAAAGTTTGGACGAAGAGTTACCTTCCCTTGTTTTGGTGTTTGAGTCTTGTTGAGAAAATTTATTTCATGCGAGTTTTGTTGAAAGGTGTCTCTTTATATCGTATTGCAATAAAGAAATTTTTGGGAGTTTTGACATTTTGGTCATAACCTTGCTTTATACGATTTGATTATTGGAAACGAAAACTTTGGCACCATTTGGTTGATTGGATCGAGTTTTACGGAGGTTTTGTTGAGTATTATGAAGTTTTGTTTTACGACGTTTTGCATTGCATGGGTGACACTTTGTAATGTGCATATTTGAATCATTGTGTGCATTAATCTATGGGTTTTATTGAGTATTGTGTCTCATGTGAGTTTTGTCGAGGAATATTACTTTTATGTCGTATTACACCAAAAGAGTGATTTTCGGAGTTGTAATAACACATTGTTTCTCTTTTGAGTGTTGTGTTAGCATATTTTGTTGCAACTTGTTACGTGTACGAATTGACTTATGCGGGGCGTGAGTAATGCATATGAAAACATCATGATAGATTATGTTAATCTTTTGCCTTATGCATTTTCGATTAATTGGTTCTTTTGTTATCATTTCACGTAAATGCATTATGTTGATTTATTGATATGCATAGCATTGTAGCCACTATTTTTGGAGCATTAATGTGCATCGTTTATACGGTTCAAAATTTAAAGTTGTTTTAAAATATTTTAAGTGTCAACCAAATTACATACACTTACTGTTTTCCTAAGTTCGAAGAAACTACTTTAATGTGTGTGAGTCTTGCCAAAAAGTTTTACTCCTATGTCATTATATGACTAAATGAGGAAAAAAATCGGAATTTGATTTAATGAATTTCTACTTTGAAAATTTAGTATGGACTACCTGTTACATGTTTTATTATTTCAGAAAGACTACTAGGAGAGTGGTACAAATTTGCATGTATATTATGATTTGAGATTCATTCACGATATTTTAGCCAATATTCTCAAAGAATGAAAGCATGTTGTTATTTTGCTTTAAACATGAAACCGGCACAAATCCTTTCACATTCTAAGCAAGGTGTATATACCCACATATATCATTAAGCCATCCTACGAAATACATTAACACATGCGACTTTTGTTGGTGAATTTTATTGCATGTCATTTCTGGGCTAAAGAAGAAAACTTTTAAGTTTGATGTCATTTTAAAATTTTCTTTTCGAAGTTCCGTACAAATGTCTTGTTGCACACTAATTGAAAGGAGGAAATTGATTTACGTGCATGGCATAAATAAATTTGCGCTAAGTCCATCACGGTTCATTTTAAAAGTTGCTGAGTATGTTTTTTTGCGTTTCGTTAGCAACTTGAATTGTGACGAAATAATTTGCAAAACGATTTTTCATATGTGGGACGAGTGTGTCCATTTTTACACAACTACCGAGTAGGTAGTAGTAAATTTTATGCGTACGATTAAATTGATATGAAAACCTTCGTGTTGAAAATTCCTACAAAGTTTGCGATTGGCATAATTGTTGAGTCTGTCACTTAAAAACCTTGAACTCATTAGGTTTGGGATGGTTAAGCAACCCCAGTTATAGGTGATGGCGTATAGAATCCTATCAGTGGAAGGATGGGTGTTCCGACGCGTATTAGTGTCGTAAGCCCAGTGGTATCGTTTGCAAGGTTAGCGCATTTTTGTGGTAACGGACGGATGAGGCTCGTGGTATCCAATGTTAATGATGGTGGTAATCGTTCTCTTCGGAAACCTTGTTGTGGGTTGGTCATTTTTGCATAAAGGACGTGTAGGACCCCATAGACACCATGTGGATGACATGATAACCTCGGTGTTGTCGGGATGCTCGGTGAATGAAACTCGTGGGTATGAAGTGTTGTTGTGGTTCAAGGCTTGGTGTCTTGACTAGGTGTCAACTTTTGGATTTCGAGGCCAAGAACCGTTAGTGTAATTGGAGAGTTGTAGTCCAATTTTTAAGAATAGTGGTATCAGTTGTAGTGACCTTAAGAAGTCAATTGTGATAAGTAGATTTAGTAGATGACCTTCCTTAAGTGGTAAAAGAATCTGTCGATTGGATGATTGGTAATTGGACGTATTTTTGGAGTTCTTTAATCGATGGGTCGATGACGACCGTCGGTGTTGGAGTCTAATGAGGCTCGTTAGAAATAAAGGACAGTTCATTAGCGGGAACATTGAATTTGAGAATTTTCTTGGCTTCATTAGTGATCGAACCTTAGATTTGGTTGGAGAAAAAAAAATAAAGGTGTGTAGATCTGGACTGGTTGGGGATCGGGATTTGCCGTTGGAAAATTATGGATCACCTAAGGTTGGGAGGCAGCCGAGGTCTTGTAGTTAGAAACTACTCTAGTAAGTTAAGCGTTCACTTAGACGTATGGGAACTAGATTTCGAGGACGAAATATCTTTTAAGGTTGGGAGGATTGTAACACCCCAATCTTTAGAAGGTATCGATCTTTTAAGATAAATATGAAAAAAGAAGAAGTTTGGATTGAATCCTAGATTTTATAGTCTTGTTGGATGGAGAATCCAAATACGAATCCAACGGTCCTTTCCGGAGCGAAAACGGAGCTAAAACGAAGAAATTACGACTAAAACGGTGTCCGGTACCTCCTCCGCGACTATGACATGTGTCAATGTCGCTGGTCAATGTAGCGCCAAGGAACAGAAGGTGGTACCAACCCCGCGACTGTGACACGCGATGTAACACCCTCAAATATGGAAAGAGCAACTAATTTAAAATTTTCGATATTACATTCAAAACAATAGGTAAAATACCTCCAATTACAAACAATGGTTATCTCCAAGTAATACATACTACACAAGTCTCATTACCAAGACTAAACCCACTTCGGGCATCACTTAATCCAAATACAAGTGCTACTTCCCAAGGGTAAATGCGGAAACATAACTTAAGCTATTCACCTCTCGTGCACTTTACTAGCACTCTCCACTTCATAATGTAGCTAGAGCTACCCCCAACCTGAGCCTGTTGCACATGCCGACAAATAAAAAGGGTTAGGCTTACGCCTAGTGAGTTCAAGCATTTTATTATGACTATATAAAATCATAAATCAGAAGATATTAGTTTTAGTCATGATTCGGTAAATCTTTAAATGAAAGATTTCGACAAAGATTATCATTTCCAAAAAGGATTTCCCAAGCGGCATAAAAGACTTATTTTCCAACGCACCCAAAATCCATGGGAACCATTCCCGAAAAGTGTAAAGCGTTTTCCAAAATGAGTTACAATCCCAACTCACTCAAATACGTGAATAATTCTAGTTTTAGGCAAAACCTTCAAACACGGTTGACAATACATACTCAACCCTTAAAACATGGAAAACATCTATTTAAATATAATCTTTCATTGGAAACATAATACGAAGCCAACTCACGCAAACGTAAAATGTATAAAATCCAAATACTATAAACGGGGGAGACCCGTATCCGTTGAAGGTGGAGGTAACACATAAGTATACCACCCATACAACGTTTATCGCACAACTGGGAGTAGAGATTACAAGTTACGTTATGCCTATCTCTGCCCTCCCAACGAAATCGGGAATTACCACATACGTCTGGCCTATTCCACGACTCTGCTCTACGAAGCCAAGTTACACCGTCATTGAGGATACACCTTGACATCTACCTACTTGGTAACGCCTCAAGGCCCGACACATCGGGACTACCTCCAAGGTATACATCCCGAAGGCGTGGGTCGATACACAAACCTCCAAGGTAAGTGTCCAAGACTATATCCTCCATGTGCCTACTGGAAAGTCATGGTCATAAAACATAAATACCGAGGTCCAACCCCGAGATACCCAACCGACCATTATCGACGACTGACTAACATGCCTATGGATCCAAATGCAATACAGTCTAAACAACATGCCTATACCAGAGGGACTCACTCACCCAAGCATGTAAATATTCAACAACGTGCAATAAATGCAAAACGGTGCAATAAAAGCAACCCATCAACAAGACTCCACATTGAGCCATTTAAACCGGACAAATGTCCCCAAGACTTACTCACAGTCAAAACCGAGCAAAGTGCTCCAAGCTTGCTAGACCCATACGTCGGTTAAAAACACATTTAAACTTTGTTTAGGCAAGCTATACTTCAAAATCATCATTAACCCCAAAACTCATCACTGGTTAAACAAAAAGGGTTTCCCAAAGGACTCACACCCTTATAATTCTCAAAATGACACATAACACTTAAAAGTGTATTTCCCAATTGGTTTACACAATCATTTACACATATATGATTAAACCATCAATTAAACCTCATTTTGAGAAAATAATCTTTTAAAGACAATTTATGGTTTCTAACCATCCAAACATCCAAAAGCCCCAAATATGGGGGTTTTACACATTTATGAAGATAAACACTTCAAAAGAGTTTAATCAATCAAATAACTTAACCACATACATTTTCAAGTAAAACACGCATATATTTGTAAAATACTCATTTTGGCATGTACAACGTTTTCGCAAAGTAACTTGAACTCACCTTGCTAGATTTATGCTAAATCTAGAGTTTCTCCAACGTAAGCTCCTTTGATGAAGTTTGCATCCTCAAGCCAAAACTTCCAAAACCTAGATTTATGAATTCCCAACCATCAATAATACGATCCAACCATTAATACTCAAGTCTAACCATAAGAAATTATCATCCATCCAATATACACCAAAATACCCATCTATACCAAACCCTAGTTTCATACATGAAGGGGATAACGATTCTCCCAACCAATCACCACCAAAATCGACCCACAACACCACAATAAGGGAAGAAAGTGAAATATAACAATAATCTAACTAGGAATTACCTTAATCACTTGAATCTTCCAAAAGATAGCTCCTAAACTTCCAAAAGCTCCAAGCTCCAAAAATGATCATCAATGGTGGAAAGGGGTTTGATTTGGTGAAGGAATGAGGAAGGAGAGGGGAGAGGATGATGTTTCTTGAGCTAAATCGACTGAGAGAAAGAGAGAGAGTTGAGAGAGTTAAAAGAGATAAGTGAAATGGGGAAGAAGAAAGAAGAAAAGGGGTTTAAAACACCTTGGAACCCGTCGGCTATAGTGACACGGCGATAGTGACAGTGTCACTATCGCCAAGGCACAATCGCCCGTGTCCTCCCAACTCTCGGTACACTATGGGCGATAGTGACACGACGATTGTGACAGTGTCACTATCGCCGGGCACAATAGCTCAAAGTGTACCAAAACTCGTTTTGGCCGTAACTTCCTCGTTCTAGCTCCGTTTTCGCTCCGGGAAAAACCGTTGGACTCGTATTCGAATTCCCCATCCAACAAGACAATAAAATCTAGGATTTAACTCCAAATCCTATTTTGCATATTTTTCTTAAAAGATCGATTCCTCACTGAATCGAAGTTGTACTTATCCGAAAATCACGGGTGTTACAATCCTCCCAACCTTGGAATGATTTCGTCCTCGAAATCTACATCCTTTACAATAATGCTAACCGACTCAACTCCGACCATAAATCATCAATTCCTAACTGGAATCCAAATTTCCCACATAGTCTATAAGGACAATTCCTCAAACAATTTCTTATCAACAGCACCCCTTCAAGTACACTGTACTTATGTCCGGAAGAACATTCCAACCACTGGTAGCACTCCTAGTAAAACGACTCCGGTTGTCTCCCAACCTTAAAGTGTTCCATCTTCCTCAATTCTAGTTTTCAACTCTGAATCATTTCACGATTTAATCACTAACGAACCCAACAGAATTATCAATTCCGATCATCCCTACCATTAATTGTCAAATAACCCCACGAGTTCTAATAACTCCAAGAATCCATTCCAAAAAGAACAATTATAAAACCGACAAGTCCTTTAACCGTACACTAAGATTATTCCACCAAAACTACTCATCACAATTGAGCATCTTACGGTTACCACTACCATTGTCGTCATCCTTCAAACTTGGCTACAAACCCCCGTTTGCACTAACGGTTTCCGATTTCAAGACCACAAAGGTTGACACCTAGTTTTTCAACCAAACTCGAAACTCTAATAGGACCCCACACACGAGTTCCATTTACCGAGGTTTCCATACAACTAAGGTTGCCAACAAAACGGCTGTATCAACCTCGAAATACGTTACCGCAAGTTTAACTCTGCAATTACCACAAACACAATTACTTTGCTACCGCTATCCTTCGGCCCATAATACCAACACGCGTAGAATACCCAACCTTCCACCGTCGAAGTGCTACACGCACTTACCCTTAATTGAGGTACATACCCTTTTTCAAGGTCCTAACGAGTTCAAGGTTTTCAAATGCGTTATTCAATAAATATGCCAATTAATCAAAACCATTCACAAAATATTTTCAACACCAAGATTTTCATCTCAAATAACTCGTGCGAAATAAAACTACTACTATCAGCTCGGTAGTTACGCAAAACTGGACACGCTCGTCCCACATAGGAAAATCATGTTGAAAGTCATTTCATTGCAGTTCAGTTTACCCACAAAACGCAAAAGCGTAGTAAACAATTTCTCTACAAGGAACCGCTACAGTTCTAGTATGGATTGGCTCATGACATGCACGTAAAGTAACTACTCGCCTTTAAACAGGGTGCAACGAAAGGTGTGCACGTATTTCAAAAGAAGTTCCAAACGACCTTTGACTCCAAAATTTCCCTTTTAGCCATAAGATGGCACGGAACAAGGTTCCTAACAAAATCTGCGCACGTCAGTTTATTATACCAAACGATGAAACGATTTACAAATACACCTTAGTCAAACACAAATGACTTGTGTAATTTCATATTTAAAACAAAACTCATGCGTTTCCATCACTTGAAAATATCGACTCAAACATCTCAAAATCTCATTTTGGGGTAGGCATACATGCTTGTAACACTTTTTAGAAATTTCTTGTAATAACACTTATGCATTGAATAATTCACACCAAAATTTCAAAAGATGATATTCTTTAAATTGATTTCCAAAATTTCTTCAATTGTCACATAACGACATACGAGCAAAATGTTTCTGATAAAACTGCACACAACAATGCGTTTTTCTAAAACAAATGAGGAAATAAGTGTTAATAATTAGTTGACATACAAGGGTTCAATCCCTATTTTCAAATCCCGAATTGCACCAACGGTGCGCATCGATGTCCAAAACATAAGAAATCCCGCGTACTATAATTTTATACAAAAATTTTATAAAATCTTCCTCACGAAGCATTTTCTCAAGGTTTCGTACTTGGGACACAAAACGTCAAAACGTAATTGCTAAAAAAAATGTATTTGTCCAAATACTCCCAACACACATTTTTCCAAAAACCAAAAAGGTTTTCAATTCTTCCAAAATAATCGGCAAATCAAAGTTAACCAAATGTCGACGACTAACACATTTTCATTTTCAAAATGCAAAGCATTGTGAACTGTGCATGATTTCTACAACACCAAAACACCCTTTGACCGAATGGTCATCATTTAAACAAGAGTCTATAAAACATTTTCACTCACAATTCGTTCAACAAAGTGACGAGAAACAATGGTTACCAAGCTATGCATACCCCTAAGTCGATATAATACGTTTCACATAAAAACGGTAATAAACATTTAACTGACCAAAAGCGCACCGAGCAATTTATTATAAAATACCACCAAAATGTTCTTTCATGCATCACTTAAGCCACGTATAAATCAATCCATACACCGAACTATTTGCAATGAAATACTTAGTAACACAAACTTTTTGAAAGAAAAGTTACGCGACACTAGAGTTCCAAACTCATCTTTTCTTAGTCGCCTTATGGCATAAAATTAACTTTTCTCAACAAAACTCGAGTGGGACCAAATGCCCAACCAAAACTCGTAAACTTTTCACATAAGCAATTAGAGTATGCACATTGTAAAATTGTACTCACACGACTCAACATGTCGTAAAACCAAACTCCATGAACCTCCATGGGCTCAATGACTCCAAGTCAATAAAACGGCGCTAAACACCATGCTTCCAAAGCCAAATTGCTAAAAGCAAAAATCATAAATGAGACGCCAAAATCCTAAAAATCCCCTTCTAGGGTAATACCACATAAACGACATTGTTTAACAACTCTTATTAAACAAAATCCCCAAAATAATCTCACATTAACATAATGAAAAATAACTTTCCGTCCAAACTCTAACATATGTGGAGGAGATCCAATGTTAAAGTCACAAGCCGTAGTTATTGCCCAACATCTCGAACATCATTTATATATTATTATCATTACATCCAAAACAAATGTTGAACAACGATGAAATAAGGCAAAACAAATCCCGGCGGAGTTGGCAACTCCCGCGATAAAACGGTTTCATGCACTTTTAAAACCATAATTTGAAATCTTGTGTGCGTGCCAAACATTTCTCAAAATTTATAACACAATCCACATAAGGATTGGAAACACAAGAAACAATTGATGCAATTTATTTCCAAAATAAATTTCGTGCATGATTTAGTCGGCATTCAACGTCTCCACTCATACTCCTCCGAAATCCTCCGGTCTACTATTTTCATCCGGATATTCAAACCTCTTAAGGTAAGTTGGGAAATACATCAATTAACCTTACGGTTTTTCCTCAAATCAAGATCGGCTCAAATGCCTAGGGTTCTAGTCCGACCGTCAATCTTGACCCGAAACGGTCTACATAAAGCAAACATCATGCTTATCGTCACTCCAAGTGACTAATACTAGAATCGTCCATCCATTCCAACAATTACTAGTTCAGAACCTCCTTCACTACCCCAACGATCACCACATGAAAGCAATTCGAGCATGCACATGTACTAGTAGGTTCACCATGACACTGGCCAGGTGTCACTATGAACGCACTGCATATGATTATTCTTGTTGCTCTCGACGTGATTCTCGTTTCTAAAAACTCCATCAACTTCAAAACATCTTATCTTAAAGTGCCTAAAGGTGAATTTCACTCTCATTTACTTAAACAAACACTAGTTTGAGTCTAGGTATCCAAAATCAACACCTAATTCTCTCAAACTTATGCTCTGATACCAACTTGTAACACCCTCAAATTT
Organism: Saussurea involucrata; assembly: GCA_033807775.1. Classification (NCBI taxonomy): domain Eukaryota; kingdom Viridiplantae; phylum Streptophyta; class Magnoliopsida; order Asterales; family Asteraceae; genus Saussurea; species Saussurea involucrata. Next base: position 2,789,006 of record CM066318.1, read on the forward strand.
GGAAAGAGCAACTAATTTAAAATTTTCGATATTACATTCAAAACAATAGGTAAAATACCTCCAATTACAAACAATGGTTATCTCCAAGTAATACATACTACACAAGTCTCATTACCAAGACTAAACCCACTTCAGGCATCACTTAATCCAAATACAAGTGCTACTTCCCAAGGGTAAATGCGGAAACATAACTTAAGCTATTCACCTCTCGTGCACTTTACTAGCACTCTCCACTTCATAATGTAGCTAGAGCTACCCCCAACCTGAGCCTGTTGCACATGCCGACAAATAAAAAGGGTTAGGCTTACGCCTAGTGAGTTCAAGCATTTTATCATGACTATATAAAATCATAAATCAGAAGATATTAGTTTTAGTCATGATTCGGTAAATCTTTAAATGAAAGATTTCGACAAAGATTATCATTTCCAAAAAGGATTTCCCAAGCGGCATAAAAGACTTATTTTCCAACGCACCCAAAATCCATGGGAACCATTCCCGAAAAGTGTAAAGCGTTTTCCAAAATGAGTTACAATCCCAACTCACTCAAATACGTGAATAATTCTAGTTTTAGGCAAAACCTTCAAACACGGTTGACAATACATACTCAACCCTTAAAACATGGAAAACATCTATTTAAATATAATCTTTCATTGGAAACATAATACGAAGCCAACTCACGCAAACGTAAAATGTATAAAATCCAAATACTATAAACAGGGAGACCCGTATCCGTTGAAGGTGGAGGTAACACATAAGTATACCACCCATACAACGTTTATCACACAACTGGGAGTAGAGATTACAAGTTACGTTATGCCTATCTCTGCCCTCCCAACGAAATCGGGAATTACCACATACGTCTGGCCTATTCCACGACTCTGCTCTACGAAGCCAAGTTACACCGCAATTGAGGATACACCTTGACGTCTACCTACTTGGTAACGCCTCAAGGCCCGACACATCGGGACTACCTCCAAGGTATACATCCCGAAGGCGTGGGTCGATACACAAACCTCCAAGGTAAGTGTCCAAGACTATATCCTCCATGTGCCTACTGGAAAGTCATGGTCATAAAACATAAATACCGAGGTCTAACCCCGAGATACCCAACCGACCATTACCGACGACTGACTAACATGCCTATGGATCCAAATGCAATACAGTCTAAACAACATGCCTATACCAGAGGGACTCACTCACTCAAGCATGTAAATATTCAACAACGTGCAATAAATGCAAAACGGTGCAATAAAAGCAACCCATCAACAAGACTCCACATTGAGCCATTTAAACCGGACAAATGTCCCCAAGACTTACTCACAGTCAAAACCGAGCAAAGTGCTCCAAGCTTGCTAGACCCATACGTCGGTTAAAACACATTTAAACTTTGTTTAGGCAAGCTGTACTTCAAAATCATCATTAACCCCAAAACTCATCACTGGTTAAACAAAAAGGGTTTCCCAAAGGACTCACACCCTTATAATTCTCAAAATGACACATAACACTTAAAAGTGTATTTCCCAATTGGTTTACACAATCATTTACACATATATGATTAAACCTCATTTTGAGCAAATAATCTTTTAAAGACAATTTATGGTTTCTAACCATCCAAACATCCAAAAGCCCCAAATATGGGTGTTTTACACATTTATGAAGATAAACACTTCAAAAGAGTTTAATCAATCAAATAACTTAACCACATACATTTTCAAGTAAAACACGCATATATTTGTAAAATACTCATTTTGGCATGTACAACGTTTTCGCAAAGTAACTTGAACTCACCTTGCTAGATTTATGCTAAATCTAGAGTTTCTCCAACGTAAGCTCCTTTGATGAAGTTTGCATCCTCAAGCCAAAACTTCCAAAACCTAGATTTATGAATTCCCAACCATCAATAATACGATCCAACCATTAATACTCAAGTCTAACCATAAGAAATTATCATCCATCCAATATACACCAAAATACCCATCTATACCAAACCCTAGTTTCATACATGAAGGGAATAACGATTCTCCCAACCAATCACCACCAAAATCGACCCACAACACCACAATAAGGGAAGAAAGTGAAATATAACAATAATCTAACTAGGAATTACCTTAATCACTTGAATCTTCCAAAAGATAGATCCTAAACTTCCAAAAGCTCCAAGCTCCAAAAATGATCATCAATGGTGGAAAGGGGTTTGATTTGGTGAAGGAATGAGGACGTAGAGGGGAGGGGATGATGTTTCTTGAGTTAAATCGACTGAGAGAAAGAGAGAGAGTTGAGAGAGTTAAAAGAGATAAGTGAAATGGGGAAGAAGAAAGAAGAAAAGGGGTTTAAAACACCTTGGAACCCGTCGGCTATAGTGACACGGCGATAGTGACAGTGTCACTATCGCCAGGGCACAATCGCCCGTGTCCTCCCAACTCTCGGTACACTATGGGCGATAGTGACACGACGATTGTGACAGTGTCACTATCGCCGGGCACAATAGCTCAAAGTGTACCGAAACTCGTTTTGGCCGTAACTTCCTCGTTCTAGCTCCGTTTTCGCTCCGGGAAGAACCGTTGGACTCGTATTCGAATTCCCCATCCAACAAGACAATAAAATCTAGGATTTAACTCCAAATCCTATTTTGCATATTTTTCTTAAAAGATCGATTCCTCACTGAATCGAAGTTGTACTTATCCGAAAATCACGGGTGTTACACCCGACTATGCCAAAGGGCATAGTCGTCGGGCATTGTCGCACGGGGGCACCTGGCCCATAAAATCGAGATTTTTCACCCCTTCTCCTCATTTCACTTCACCCACATCGTTTTCTCTCCCAAGAACCGAAACCCTTCACCCCCAATGTCGATTTTGAGCCTTTTAGACCCCTAGAATCAAGTTTTCAAGTGTTCCTTCTTCATCTATCATGGTTTTGGAAGCTAAAGCAAGAATCCTTTCATTTCATCTTCCTCATCAAAGTTTTCTAGGGTTTCATCCAACCTTTTTTCTTCACTTTGAAGATTGGGAGTTTGTGGTTCATTTTGATGATTCTAGAGGTATTTTGGTTGGTGGATTCAAGTTATGGTTAAGGTAATCTTCTCTTCTCTTTATCTATGGAAATTAGGATTTTGGTATAAGTTGAGATCTTGATGTAAAAATGTTTGGGGAATGATTCTTTATGGTTGGAAACTTATCGATCTAGGTTTTTGGAAGATTTGCCTTGAGGATTCAAGTTTCTTCAAAGGATCTCAAGTTTGGGGAAAATCTAGATTTAGCCTAAATCTAGCAAGGTGAGTTCAAGTTGATTTGTGAAAACGTTGTACATGCCAAAAATGTTTATTTTAAAGTGTGTATGTGTTTTACATGAAATTATCAATTGTTAAGTTATTTGGTGGGTTTTGATTATTTGAAGTGTTTAATTTTATAAATCCTGCAAATCACCCACATTTGGGATTTTTGGGTAATTTGATAAATGAATCATAAATGAAAGTGTCTTAATGATTTATGGTACAAATGAAGTCTATTCCATGGTATATGCATATTTGGCGTATTTGATTTTATAACGGTTTGGAAAATACACGTTATCGTGTCATGGGGCTTTTGGAAATTTAAGTGTAAGATTTCACTTGTAAAATGGTTTGTCTCAACCAATGATGAGTTTTGGGGTAATCATGTCTTTGAGGTATGTGTTTGCATAAACGCCGATCAATTGCGTTTTATTGTTTTAATGACCTTTATTGTATGATCAGATGGTTTGTTGAGCTAGTTGGCTCGTGTTCGATTTAAAAGAGTTTTGGGGACTTTAGTTCAGGTTATTTTACTCTATGTTGGGCCTTTGAAGTTTCATATTTTAAGAGTGTTGGACATTCTTTTAAATTACATTCATTTGAGGCATATTTAATCATTAAATTACATGTTTATGAATGTTGGACATTCTTTGGATTCATGTAGTTTAGACTGTGTTGCATTGGATCCATAGGCACGTAAGTCAGTCCTTTAGTGATGGTCGATTGGGTATTTCGGGGTTGGACCTCGGGACCCATGTTTATGACCTTAAACTTTTCAAGTAGGCACTAGGAGGGTTGAGTCCGGAAGTGCTACCTTGGAGATAGGCACTATGACCTTCGCCGCTTTGAAGGGGATGCCTTGGAGGTAGTCCTAAGCGTGTCGAGCCTTGTGGTGGAATCTTGGGGATAGACACTAAGGTCAACTGTCTCTTGAGGTGAAACTTGTTAAGAAGTCATAGGAACACTTGGACGTCTAGTCGCGAGGTGTTGTACGATTAACGTCGTACGGGTGGTATACTTATGTGTTTCCTCCACCCTCAACGGATACGGGTCTCCCCCATTGTTGTCAATATTATATTGAGTCTCGTGATATGCATGTTTTAATTGCCGTAAGCCTTGTGCGAGTAATTACAAGTATTGACTTTAATATTGGAACCCCTCCACGTATATTAAGGTTGCTTGAATGACTACTCCCATGATTCGGTATTTGGACTTTATTTATAATTACGCTTTGTGTGGGTTGTCGAGTCGGTCACATGCTTTCGGGAACGTATCATATGTAATTGGATTGTTTTCCATGTTCTTATGGGTGTTGTATTATTTCTTTTCCTTGTTGGGGCATTTCAAATGATAGAGTTTTACTCACGTCCACTTTATTTGGAAACTTAATATTTATTCATGCTCAAGTGTGTTTTGGATCTAAATTCATTATTGAGGAATGTTTCATTCTGGAGTTTTCGACACGGGTTTTGTGTGCGTTCGAAAATAGGTTGTTCACATACTTAAATATAATCTTTTTGGAATTTCGTGATTTTGAGTTGTACCCATTTGGTTTAACGATCTATTTTTAATCATGATGAAAACTTTTGAACTCACTAGGCGTTAGCCTAACCCTTTTTATTTGTCGGCACGTGCAACAGGTCCCGGTTGGGGAATAGTTCTAGTGCCACTGTGTAGAATGGAGAGCTAGTTGTGTGTTCAAGAAGTGATTAGCTTGGTGAATACTTCCGCATATAGGGAATAGCAACTTTGCATTTGGGTTAAGTAACACCTGACCTTACTTAGTGTTGGTGTGATTTAAGTTATTGTATGTTGGGATTAATTTCATGATTTTTAAAGTTGAGGTATTTTCAAAGATGGTTTTGTAGGACGGATTTTATCATTTATTTGGTTATTGTATCGAAGTTTTAAATAAGTGTTATTTCCAATTTTGAGGGTGTTACATACATTGATTTCTTGGTTCATCTGATCTCTTGGTTTCTTGGTGTTCATGAAGATCTGGATTTTTATACACTTGATTTCTTGGTGTTCATGATTTTTATGATGATAATCTACAATAGGGATGATGATAATCACTAGTAGGAAAGAGGAAGATGAAGAGGGGCACATGGCAGTATGCTATTGGTGTCTGTTTTAATTGTTTTTATTTTGTAATATAAAAAAGAGGAAAATACATAAAATGACCAAACTACCCATCATGTGCCTTGCACATGATCACTTTAACGGAGAGATTTCAAATGGAGTTAGATTTAAGGACTTTCGACGTTATAAAATGTAAACCACGAGGATGCAATCCATAGATATTTCAAAATAGGGATCCAGACTGTTAAGACACATATACCACAGGGACCAAATATGTAATTTACTCATATATATATATATATATATATATATATATATATATATATATATATATATAAACACTTAATACACACCTAACAAGAAACTCAAAACCTACTTCTATGCTTAACGCCCTTCTATGTTGTTTCCATCTTTGAAGCTCGATATGCAACAATGAGTATACACGGGATTGAAAGTTCCAATCTTGGACAAAAATGGAGGTGCAGGTTTTGGCCAGGGCAAAGCTTAAGAATTATATGATAGATCTTCGCGGGTTTTTTATTATTACAATTTGTGTTTTTGTTCGAAAATGGGTTTTATTGATAACAACACTTCATGCGTTTTTTATAACATCTTCGTGGGTTTTTTAGTTCGATAATGAAAGATCTCGTACTTGTCGTGGCACGAATCTGGACCTCCTTAACAACCGAAGGCACTAACGTATCTGGACCTCCTTAACAACCGTTGCTAGACTTCTTGAGTGGAACGGATTCCCTTCATTGATGTTTACCTGTATTTTTCATGGTCAGAAAACTTGTGTATATATATATAGAGAGAGAGATGGAGGGTGACTAATTTGAAACTCATGCAACCCTCATCTCAACTGTTGATCTAACAAAATTATCTCCTAAAATTAAGCTTAGTGGATCCGGTAGTTATTTCTCAAGTTGATCTCAACCGTTAAATATTTAATCAATGGTGAGATCATGAGTTGCATTGGTTTCAATCTTTTGGAGGGTTTCAAATTAGCCTTCAATATTTAGTGTGTGTGTATATATATATATATATTTATTGTGTTCTAGAGATGATCTCTCTCTCTCTCTCTCTCTATATATATATATATATATATATATATATATCTTTTACTCTTAAATATATGTATGATTAGTATGATGCTAACTAGATCTAACACTTTCACAAACGGTTGTGAAATTCATGGGTTTTATATTTGGTGGTTGGGGAAGAAGAGGAAGAAAGGAGACGTGGGGGTGATATATATATTTTTTTGGAAAAAAAGGATGGGTTAAGTTTAGGTCAAATGGGTGGGGAAGAAAAGAGAGGAAAGAGAGAAGAGTAAAAAAAACAAAAAAGGGGTTGAAAGACTAAAATGCCATTTTAATTAACCAGGGTAACAGAATCCGTCAAGACGAGGGACGAAAATCAGTCAAAAATACAAACTGTAGTAACTAATTTGTAATAAATTAACTCTAGGGACGAAATCGAGATTTTTGACAAACCACAGGGACCAAAAGTGAAGTTTACTCTATTAAAAAGAATGAATTACATAGATGGTCCCTATTCGATTGCTCAAATTTTGGAATTGTTTTCTAAAACAAACTATCTACACTACACTAATGAATACTAATTTTTCAATCTCATAATATCCATGGTCAATCGAGTTAACACTGAGACCATCTCCAATGAGGACACTAAATCTTACACTAAACACTAAATTTGGTGTAAATGATATTGGTCATATCTCCAATGGGATCTCTATTTTCCACACTAAATTTAGTGTAATGAATAGTTCTTACACTTGATTTGGTATAACACTATTCATTTACACTACTTTTTACATCACTTTTTAATTACGTTTGCCCCTCAAATTTGAGATTTGTGATTTTTGTTTTTTAAAATGTTAAAGTGCTAATATGTTTTATTTGTTATATGTATATATATACATTGTAAATTATTTTTATATCAATTTCTTATTTATGTTTTAATTAAATAAATAATATATATGCATGATAAAATATTTGATGAAAATAAACTAATATTATAAGATGAAAAAATAATCAACCGAAATTTAAAATAAAGTAATGATAATAATTGAATGCATGTGTATTCTCTTTTTGTTTTTGTTTTAATGTAACTTTTATTTTTTTAATAAAAAGTTTTGTTTTATGTACTAAAATAATTTAATTCATACTTAATAGAATTTTTTTTGAAGTTATGATCTAATAAAAAATATGGGTATAAATTGTAAAGTTAATAAATACAAAGATATTATTGAAATTTAATTAATTAATATAAAAAATGGATATGTCTAAAGATTTACTATTACCACTACCTTTTACACTACTTTTAAAATTTAGTGTAAAATATAGTATGACCCATTGAAGATGCGCTTAACAACCGTTAAAAAGGATAAATTATATTTGAACAAACTACAAGGACCAAAAATGTAATTCACTTAAATTTAACTGCGATTCAAATATTTTATAAAAAAAATATTTTTATTCACATATTTATAAAAAAACTATCTTTATTCACATATTTACTTAAAATTTATCACGTATTCATTTAAAAACATAATTCACGTATAGTAATCAAAATCTTTTTAAAAACAGTACTTAAAATAATTTAGTAAAATAATTAAACTATTTTTGATTCATATAGTTATTTAAAAACTTATTATATGGTAATTAAATTGTTTTTTTTTCTTTAACCGTGTTTAAAAAAAATAGATAAGTTTTTAAATAAAATATGTAAATCAATATTAATTTTAGAGTGAATTGTAATCATAGTCTTTGTAGTTTTTTTTAAATAATAATATATATATTTTAACAGTTTTTAATTAATAGTGTCATTTTAAATGCTATTAGATGTTATAAACTTAATAAAACAAATATTATTAATATAAATAATTTATTTTAAAGATCAAATTCAAAATATAAGCAAACCATAAAAGTTTTATGCCTATTTATATATACTAGTTGAGTACACGCGCAATGCGGCGGGGATGTTAAAGTTCTAGCAAGATACATTTAAGTTTTAAACATCAAATTTTGCAAAATATTTGGTGGTTCACATGTTGCATTAAAAGTTTTTCACAATGCGACGGGATATATCGTAAATTATAAACGTGAACATCAAAAAGGTGTACAACATGAGAATGATGGAAAAACAGTTGAAAATGTATAACAATATAGATGTCAAATTAAAGAGGATAAAATGCTCGATTTTTGGTATAATTTGTTTGGATCCAATTTGGTTATATATCGCCTATTTTCGATTATACTAAACAAAATAAATTATATTAGTTTTTCACTCAATAGACCACAAACATAAAACTGCATAAATACCGAATATCGTCCCACATAGATTGGAGTTAAAATTGCCATTAAAGTATAATGAAAGAAATGATTTCAGAAGATGATTTGGAAGAAAATATATTTGATTGGTTGAGTTGAGAATTATCACAGATTCTAATTAATAGTAATAAAAGAGAAGCAAGGGTGTAAGACTTGTGATGATATGTTAAATCAAATTCCAGTAGACTAATGCTACAGAACTGCTGCAGCAATGGATGCTACAGGAATGCTGGAGCATAAAAGTGACAACAACTAGTTTTATTATCTATTTTGAGACACGTTCCTCTCGGACTCTCACCATCCCATGATTCCAGTAGCAGTAAGCAATCTCATCTCTGAGCAGAACCTAAGGTAAAGGAATGATGGAATGGAGTTCTCAAAATATACGGCGAAACAAATTCTCTTTGTTAAAAGTTACTCTCTCGATATAACCCCCGTACCTCCCAAGTTGATGTACTCCTACGTAGCTTAGCTCTAAGTCTACTCCATTTTAACCCTTTGAAAAAGTGACAACTTATCAAGAATGAATCATTTTGAAAAACAAAAGTAACAACTCTCGTTGCAAGTAACTCTCTCGATATTACCCCTTATGTCATCCAAATTGACGTGCTATTCAATGGCCTATCTCTAGGTCCATGACACTTTAACACTATCAAAGTGATCAATTTGTCAAGGGATTGTATTATCTTGAAGAAACATGGGTTGGAATAATAAAACATCATTTTTGCCACAAAAATGCCTACTTTCTTTTGGTCAACATGTCACCCTTTGCCTCACACCCAAGCTTTTATGCTTAGCTACTCATGACAATAAATAAAAGAAAGCAAATGTAAAAGACTTGGAAAGTAAACATGATGCTTGAAAGGTAAATGGCCTTGAAAAGTAAATGACTATAATTAAAATGACAAGAAATAAATTGCAAGTAAGTAAATGACAAGAATGTAAAGCGGAAATTAAGTGCAAAAAATGTAAAGTACTGAAATGAAGTGCTAAGAATTAAAGACGTAAAGTAAATGACGAGATTAAAGATGAAAAACGGATTTAAAGAAAGCAATTTTAAAATACCCAGTTCAGTGCTGCAGAGATGCTGCAAGCATTCATTTGGGTAGAGAGGGATTTAAGAAGAAATGCAAGTATTAAATGAAGAACATGAAGAACATTTAAGAACACAAACTTTCTGGAATTTAAGAGGGACTTGGAGCTGATTAAGATCAGCTTTTCAAGTACAAAAGTGAAGAGAGAGACTACCAAAAGAAACCCACCTAAAGTGGTATGTGAGATGATTAATTACTACACCTTAACCCCCTATTTATAGTGCAAAAGGGAGGGTTAAAAGTGTAACATTAGCAACTAGTTAGGAAGTTACTGAAAGTTAAGGAATCTAACTAGGAAAGTACATAATTCCATTACATTACAAATAGAAAGTACACAAGATGGACACTTGGAAGGACCAATGGATAACAAAAACACTCATTCCACTCCAACTTAATCATCTTCCAATTCCCTTTTCTTCAAAAGTTCGTCCGCCCCATGTTCCAGAGATGTTGCAGCATTACCTGTGTGCAACAAGGATTTCCAATTTGATACAAACATTAGCCAATCAACTCAAATAACACAAGTAAACCATAAACCTTAGCTCCAACCTAATAAAAGAGAAAAGGAAGTAAAAAATGACTCAAATTGGGATTTAGAAATGCAAAATTCTATCTAAAACACTAAAATGGAAGTGCTTAAGTACTCAAAATTGAGCACTTATCAATCGCTGATCACGAAACTTATACTTCAAGATTTGTTTGTCTTATCCTCTTGCACACAAAGTATGGATTGTCAGAAGATGCATGCTTTTGTCCAAGATCGTACAACCACTCTGTCAACTACACTGTTCACCATGCGGCTCAAAGCATGTCTTGCTAAAAGTCAGAAGCATGCGCCCAATCAGATGCTGACACGTGTAAAGTACCCCTGCCATACATTAAATGCAACGAGTATAAATAGAAGGAATACCCCATCAGTTTGAAGGATCTCCTGAACTACTTAATGCGTAGAAAACCTTTGTTTTTCTACATCATCCTTTCTCTCTAGTTTCTTGTGCAAGAACACTTGGTGATTCTCAAGTTTCTTTAGATTATGTTTACTTAATCTTATTCTGCAACAAACTGTAAATTGTAATTTGATTTATCAATAAACAATTTAGAAAACCAAAAATTTGTGTTTGTATTCAACCCCCCCCCCCCTTTCTACAAACTTTTTTACGTGTATAACCCATTCGGGACCAACAGAGAGAGAGAGTGTGTGTGTGAGTGAGTGAGTGAGTGAATGAAAGAGATAGAGGTTTCAAGGGAGACCGTTGGTGAGTGATTTCGTTAGTGGGTTATCGTGTTTTAGATATTTTAATAGTCCCTCTGATTGTGTATGTGCATATATGTAGAATGTGCGTGTATGAGATAGAGAGGGGGTGGGAAGTTGCAGGTAGTTACTGGAGGGGCATTTTCAGAAAATCAATTTCTTTTACCCTTTGTAACCCCCCTTAACATACTCCCCATTTAATGGATTGCATGTCTTATATTTTTTGCTTTCATAGATGTTCATTTACATTCAAGTAAAAGAACACATGGTTGTACATTGAACACTTATGATTTCTTACACCATCAATGCACCAAATATAGTCGGTTTGTGAACTGATAAACCCATACAACCTCATGAACTTTTATCCCCTTTTATAAATGTTCATATGTCTTCATCTCGCACCGCTCATTCTATTTCATATGTGTTCATGATACATGGTTGGTTTCATTGTTGCTCATGGTTGGTACACTTAACTGATGAACCCTTTTATGTAAACGGACACATGGTTGGTATATCGAATAGTCATGAAACAATTTATCACAACTACAATGCACCCAATATTGTCAGTGTGTGAACTAATGAACATATACAACTCCAAGAAAGTTTAACCCCCTTTTATTATTGTTCACATGTCTTTATCTCACACCACTAATATTATTTCATATATGTTCATGACAGTTGCTTGGTTTCGTAGATGATCATGGTTGGTATATCCATCGATGTAGTTATCATTCTTCATTGGGATTGAGTTGTGATCCATTGATGTAGATATATATATATATATATATATATATATATGTGTGTGTGTGTGTGTGTGTGTGTGTAGATGCCCCTTATTATATAAACCTATGAACTCCTATAAACTATGAAACCAAATCCTGACCCTAGATCTAAAATACTAACGGTTATGATAATCACGGTGGCAATTTTGCAATTTTCTATGTAACAGAGGGTATGATCGAAAAAATGAAACATATGAAAGGGTATTTTTGCAATCCTGCAACGTCGTTCAATTTAGGAAAATACGAAGACCTCGGATTTATAAGGATTCCACAATCAAACAAAATCAAATACTGACTTTCACGGGAGATAGAAGAAAACAGTTTCACAGAGAATATTGAAGAAGATCAGTGAAGATAGGGTTCGTATTTCATAAATCTTGATACGAAACCTAGACACAAAATCGAAAGGATGAGAGGTAGACCCGAAGCAAAAGTGAGCGAAGAAACCACCGAAGAGGTTACGTGGAAAAAGACAACAGGTGTGGATTATCGACCCACGACTCCCATTTTATGGATCTCTTTAGCAATCTTCTTGAAACCCAATCGAAAGCACGAACTTGCATATGTGAGAAAAAAAAATCGTAGCTAAGGATGTATTTTTCCTAAACATAATGTTCTTCGTGACCCCAAATTAGGTAGCTCGTGACCCAAAGAGTTGTTTGTCGTATCTATATCTTCTTCAACCAAGACGAAAAAGAGATGGGCCCTTGACGCATTATATAGAGAGAGAGAGAGTAAACAAATACCGATAAATAATAGAGTGCAAGGTTATTTTGAGACTACAACAAACTTTCCCAGCAAAATAATGCTACATAACTAATTCACATCAACCTACAAACTAACTTGTACTTTCTCATGACACTTTTCTCATTTTCTGAGAGAGACATCTATTCCTAAACTTGTTCTCATATTCTACATGTATTTATGAACTTGTTCTCATGTTATTATATAAAACTGGTGTAGACATTGTATAATATATTCCTTTCTTAAACCATATAAAATAAAACAGTCATTTGCTTCTTAACAACTTTTCCAAACATGCTCTTCAAATCTGATCTAATTTATAGAATTTGGAATAAAATTGATTTTATTTTTTATAAATAATTTACAAAATCAAATTATAAATAATTATAAAGATACTAAAAATCAATAATTGTGATTTAGAATTGGAATAGTTCGGAATTTTTGTATGTTTGGTTTAATTTATAGAATTTGGAATAAAATTGATTTTATTTTTTATAAATAATTTACAAAATCAAACTATAAATAATTATAAAAATACTAAAAATCAATAATTGTGATTTGGAGCCAAAATAATTCATAAAAAATCTTTGCTTATGAGTTTAATATGCGTTTTTATGCTCTTCAAATCTGATCTAAAAACCACTAAACTCCAAATTAATAATTTTCATTATCATTTCTATTTATTATCCCATAATAATACCCCCAACCAAACACCGCTTTACTATTTATTATGTAGTAGATTTGTAGGTGTCAAAACGCTACTATATAGTATATAATACTCATCAATTGATTTTGAGATATATATGTGTTTATTGTGGTTGGGCCTCCCCTAATATTTGATTGATTGTTTTGGGCCGATACTTTTAAATTGGACCATTTCTTTTATTCTTTTTATTTTTATAATATAACTAATAATAGGACTTTTAATGTTATCTTATTAGCCAACATAGTTATATAGGACGATAATTAAATGAGAACCGTGAAAATCAATCTAAGCCTTTAATTGATTTTAATCTATGGACATTATTATAGGCAAAAATAAGTTGAGAACCTATAAATGAATTTTTATGTTTTTAAAACCATAGGATCAAAACCAAATGACGGCTTAGATCGGTTCCCACGGTTCTCAACCTATATTTTGGTTCTCACATGATTTAAAATATGAACATACATAGCGATCATTTGATAACTCCAAAATTTATAAAATATGTAAGAATTTCTACCGAAAGTTTTTGGTTCAAATGATAGTTTTTTCCAAAATGTGTTTATTTAATATGTACTTGGTTCACGGTGTGAAACCTGTTTAGATGTACTTTTTGATTCAAACATGCCAAAATCTGAAATACATGTTGAACAAACACAATGCAAAACAATATAATCACTACATTAAATTCTAATCATGTATCAAAGTAAGCCTTTGGATTTTATTAACTATCATAATATATATATATATATATATATATATATATATATATATATATAAGTATTTTACTTATAAACCGAATCATCTAAGGTCTCGTTTGGTTATTAGAGTTTCTATGGAATCTTAAAAATAATTGGAACTGAAAATCTGGTTGACTAAATTTTATTTAGTTGTGTGGTTTGTACATGGAACGGAATTGAATTCCATAAAATAGGTTGTTTATGGATCTCATCATTGCATAATATGTGATGGAATTATGGAAATAAACTCCCTTCAAACCCATTTTGTCAAAAAGATAAAACTACCCAAATAGTCTAGTATATACACAACCAACACCAACACCTCCCTAGCCACTCCCCACCACCATCAACACTAGCACCACCACCATCGACGTTCATTGCCGCCACCACCACCACCACTACTTCCTTCAAATTCCAATTCTAACAAATTCTATTACGCAAACTAAATACCCCCAAGTTTGTAGAAGATGTCATAAGCCTTTTAAGGACAAGATTTCCAGGTAAGTTAATGTTTTTAGGTTGTGTGCAAGAAATGGTTTATTTTGAGATAATGATTTGTTCATACCATATCAAATCGTTGGAAAGTTATCCATGCAAGTATATGGTTATTTTTTTGCATAATTTACAAAGAGACCTTGATAGGGAAAAAATCAACCATTATGGCGGACCCAGGATTTTGACCGAGCGGGTGCACCTTTAAGCTAGCTTTTTTTTGCCAAACAATGCCTAAATAGTATGAAATGCCGGCAAAGCCGCTCGATGTGTTTTTAGTCAAATTCCACCCATTGATGATTTTTTTTAAGTTTTTTGGTTGATTTCTAGGTATTTTTTGATTGATTTCAAGGGAACATTTTTTTATGATTGATTTTGAAAGAGTTTTTCGGTTTTTTTTGTTGATTTTGAAAAAGTTTTTTTAGTGTTATAGTTAATTTCAATAAACAATTTCATTTTTTTTTTGATAAAGACTTGTCTAAAAACTCATGAGGGGCAGAGGCTTTGAGCTTCTTTTTCTTTTAATTTAAAAAAAATGAACCCATACTCTAGATTAACAAAAAAGAAAATTAATATAAATCAAATAATGTAGTTGAAGGGTTAAATAAAAATATATAATATACAAAGGTTAGGATAGAACCCCAAAACCTCAACTGAAGGAAGTGTTAACTCAACTAGGCAAACCATCACACCAAGTGCATCTTTGTGTTATAACTTTACGTTTTTAAGTTATTTAAGAGCACCCTAAAAAATCAAACGGATGCACGGGACCCCTATCAATCCTTAGTGGATCCTGTTAGAGTATTAATGTCAATATGTATAGTTCAGGGTCCTTTCTGTAATTATGTGTAACTTACCTTGTATAAATAGTCTCTTAGGGTTTCATTATTAGGTTAGACACTTCATTTGTATTACTCTCTCAATATATGAAAACGGCTGATTCTGCCACCATCTCTAGTGTGTCTCTCTCAATCTATCAACCTACTCACATATTCTAACATGGTATCAGAGCTCTAGGTAAGCATCCTCAACCATCTTTCAGATCTGCATTCTCAAGTTTATTTCCCTTATTTTGCTGCTGTCGATTTTGCTCAGAAAATTCATTCTCTGTTGGTTTTTTGACAAAATTCCAAGTTTTAAAGTTGCTCAGAATATCATCACGAACCTACGTACCAATTTTCAGCCAAAACCGATCTGTTTTTCAAAACCCGACTCAAGAACATCATACGTTCATCCAAGTCGCAACGCACACACTCATCCAAGTCGCAACGCACACACTCATCCAAGTCGCAACTGACCACTGCGACTTCGTACTATTCACCTCCAAATCGCAACTGACCACTGCGACTTCGTACTATTCACCTCCAAATCGCAACTGACCACTGCGACTTCGTACTATTCACCTCCAAATCGCAACTGACCATTGCGACTTCGTACTATTCACAACCCCAAATCTCAACTGACCATTGCGACTTGGTACTGTTCATGACCATGACCATTGCGACTTGACACTGTTCACAACCCCAAATCTCAACTGACCATTGCGACTTGGTACTGTTCATAACCTCTTTTATTCAAACTCACAAATCAGAAAGTCCTCTTTTCGATTTTCAATTTCCTAATCCGTCAGATGGCCCTCCGTACCGAGTCTCAATACAGTGACTGCTCATATTGTCACTCTACTTCTCATCTTCTTCTCAACTACCCAATTCGAAAATGTCGTTGGTGTGGGATCACACAACCACGACACTATGGGTCTGACTGTCTAAAATATCCAAGGAACTCAGGTAATCAACGTCACTCCGGTAATCTAAGGCAACTGCGTACTCAGTCCTTTGCTGCATCAATCACTCCAGACTCCTCTACACCGCCAATTCAGGCACTGCATAACAACAACTCTTCACCTGACTCTGTGGCACTCCTGCGACAAAACCAAGACCAAATAAAACGACTCCTGACAGGTTCTATGGGAATGCATAACACCAACTCATCACCTATGCATAACACCAACTCATCACCTGATTCTATGGCACTCCTACGATAAAACCAAGACCTAATAGAGCGACTCCTGACAGGTTCTATGGGAATGAATTCTCAGTGCAATATCTCAGCACCAGGCAATCCTTGGCTATTCGACTCTGGTTGCTGTAACCACATGACACCTAAGGCTGACGGGTTTATCTCTAAGCAAACCTCCAACATGTACTCATCAGTCCGCACTGCGGATGACACTCGGTTACCCGTATCTTTCAGTGGAACTGTATCTACCACCAACCTTCAATTACATGATGTGCTACATATTCCAAACTTATCTCTGAGTCTGATTTCTATCACTCAACTTATGGAATCCGGCCTAATTGTTTTGTTTCATCCTACTGGTTGTGTTGTGCAGGATCCAAAGACCAAGCAGATCCTTGGAGTAGGCCGTAAAGTTGGTCGGATGGTTGAAGTGGCCTACCTTCGTTTCCCCTTACAATCCTCAAATCATGTTGCCTCTGTTTCCAGTACCCCTTCCTTTGAATTGTGGCATAAACGACTAGGACATTTATCTCTAGCTAGGATAAAACTGTTAGCTAGTTCAGGACTGTTAGGCAACACCTCTTCTGAAAACATTTCTTGCTTATCCTGTCAACTTGGCAAACACCATGCCTTACCTTTTCAACTAAATGAACTCAATTCTGCTTCCCCTTTTGACCTCATTCACTCTGATGTTTGGGGGCCAGCCCCACATCCATCCATGGGGGGTTATAGATACTTCGTTATCTTTATCGATGATCACACACGATTTACATGGATATATCTCATGAAACATCGCTCCGAACTACCTCAAATCTACATCACCTTCGCTCGTATGATCCAAACCCAGTTTTCCAAACCTATAAAGATTCTTCGAGCAGATAATGCTATGGAATACAAAGAATCTTCTCTCCTCTCTTTTCTTCGATCTCAGGGTACTCTTTCTCAGTACTCCTGTCCAGGCACCTCTCCGCAAAAATGGACGTGCAGAACGTAAACATCGCCACATCCTCGATACTGTTCGTACTCTATTAATCTCAGCCAAGTGTCCAGAACGTTTTTGGGGCGAAGCTGCCTTCACGGCTATCTACACCATCAACCGTCACCCGACTCCCATCCTCAATCAAAAGTCTCCCTATGAAATGCTCCATGGGGTCTCCCCTGCATATGAACTCCTAAAAGTATGGGGTTGTGCCTGCTTTGTTCAGTTGCAACCTCATGAACACACCAAACTTGAACCTCGTTCTCGATTATGCTGCTTTATTGGCTACGGTATTGAACACAAAGGTTATCGTTGTTGGGATCCAGTCTCTAAAAGACTATGTATATCCCGTCATGTCACATTCTAGGAACATCTTCCCTTCTCAACAGTATCCAAATTTCAAGACATACCCAATCCTTCCACTTCCTTCTTCACTGATAACTCTATCTCTTTGGACTCACTACATTTTGATTCCATACTGACCTCACCATCTGTCCCACCTCCTTCTAACTCACCTCCATCTGAGCCTTATTCTGTGCCATCTGTCCCACCTCCTTCCGCCTCTTCTCAACCGGAACCTTCATCTGTTCCATCTGAACCTTCACCGGCCCCATCTGTGCCATCTGATCACGATCAATCATTTGCACCAATTCCAAGTACTACTTCTGAGCCATCTGCTGAGTCTATGGATCCTAGCTCCTCTCAACCATAAGATGAATCACGACGCTCCGCTCGGGTAAGACAAGTTCCTTCTCACCTTCGTGATTATCATTGTTATGCCACTTTACTGTCCACCCATGAACCAACTTCCTTCAAGGAAGCCGATTCTAACCCTGTTTGGAAGCAAGCTATGACAGAGGAACTTCAGGCACTTGACAAAGCCAATACATGGGAGTTTGTTCCTCTCCCACCAGGAAAGTCACCCATTGGTTGCAAATGGGTCTTCAAAATCAAAACCAAGTCTGATGGATCCATTGATCGATATAAAGCACGCCTTGTGGAAAAAGGCTTCAATCAAGAATATGGCATTGACTACGAGGAAACGTTTGCTCCTGTGGCTCGTGTCACATCAGTTCGTAGTCTTCTCGCCATAGCTGCCACCAAGAAATGGCCACTTTATCAGATGGATGTCAAAAATGCCTTTCTGAATGGCGATCTCGAAGAGGAAGTCTACATGAGACTCCCTCCAGGTGTGACCTCCCGTCAGGGACATGTATGTCGACTTCGAAAAGTCCTCTATGGCCTCAAACAAGCTCCTCGTGCTTGGTTTGAAAAGTTTAGCAACACCGTCATCTCCTTGGGATTTTCTCCAAGTAACTATGATTCTGTCCTGTTTACTCGGACTACTGCTGCAGGTACTATCTTACTCCTGTTGTATGTTGATGACATGATCATCACCGGCAGTGACACTACAGGTATCAATCATCTCAAACAATCTCTCAGCTCATGTTTTGAGATGAAAGATCTTGGCAAACTACACTACTTTCTTGGACTTGAAGTTCTATCAGACTCTTCGGGCATCTATCTCTGTCAAGCCAAGTACATTTCAGATCTGCTGTCCAAAGCTGGGATCACGGACAACAAAGTTGCATCTACACCCATTGAGCAAAATCTGCACCTTGCTCCGAATGCCGGAACCCCGTTGAAAGACCCTACACGGTACCGTCAACTAGTTGGATCTCTGGTCTACCTGACTGTCACTAGACCAGATCTTGCCTATGCAGTTCATATAGTTAGCCAATTCATGGCTACCCCGTGTTCAGACCACTATGCCGCTGTTCTTCGTATACTTCGGTACCTCAAAGGGACAATGTTCCATGGGCTTCATTTCTCATCCACCTCATCCTTACAGCTTCGTGCCTTCTCAGATGCTGACTGGGATGGTGACATAACCGATCGTCGTTCCACTACCGGCTATTGTTTCTTTCTTGGGGACTCTCTTATCTCCTGGCGCAGCAAGAAACAATCGCTGACAGCTCGCTCCAGCACTGAAGCGGAATATCGAGCCTTAGCTGACACCACTCAAGAACTCGTATGGCTACGCTGGCTACTATCTGATATGGGTGCTCATCAATTTTCCCCAACACCATTGTGGTGTGACAACACTAGTGCTATTCAGATTGCTCACAATGATGTCTTTCATGAGCGTACAAAGCACATCGAGATTGACTGTCATTTCACGCGTCAACATGTTCTTCGCAAGACGGTTAAACTTTTTCCAATCTCAACCATTGATCAGACTGCCGATATCTTCACCAAAGCTCATCTTCCAGGGCGTTTTCGGGCTCTTGTTTCCAAACTCAATTTGACTCATTCTCCCCCTACTTGAGTTTGAGGGGGGATGTTAGAGTATTAATGTCAATATGTATAGTTCAGGGTCCTTTCTGTAATTATGTGTAACTTACCTTGTATAAATAGTCTCTTAGGGTTTCATTATTAGATTAGACACTTCATTTGTATTACTCTATCAATATTTGAAAACGGCTGATTCTGCCACCATCTCTAGTGTGTCTCTCTCAATCTATCAACCTACTCACATATTCTAACAGATCCGCCCCCACCTATAATATAGATTATTTCGAGAAACCTTTGTATTTGTGAATTGGGGTTAATGTAACACCATAAAACACATATATAGACAATTCACTTAAAATTTTGAACAAAAACATAATATTATCCAAAAAAAATTTAAGGTCTATGTCTAGACTAATCCCTTGACAAATTATGACTGTAAGACATCAGCCCTGATTAAACACAATTGTTGTGTACGCCTGGATTAGAACCCTGGACAGATGGATATTCCAGCTCATCTCCCAGGACCTTAACCAGTACGCCACAAGTACGCCACAACTTGTGGTTCAAAAAATAATTATACATGCAAAGATATTAAACTTTCACAACTCACATTTACAAATTATAACGGTTACATACTACAATAACCGACTTCAACACATGTACAAAATATAAAACCAAAAACAACAAACAAACTACTTTTAATTCGATCGTTAGTCATGGTCAAACTTTAAATCTAAAATTAAAAATTAAAAATTAAAAATTAAAAAAAAAGAACCAAAGAGAAGGAATCTTTTATGGTAGATGAGATGGCATCACCTAATTTGATGATGGTGGTCCCCACTCCCCACTGCTAGGCTGCCATATATATAAAAATAAAGCAACATGATTGAATGGCAGACAAGTGGTCACCAAGCACATGCCCCAGATTCCATCCCTTGCCCACTCTACCACGTGCTTGTCACGTGATCCACATCTCTTTATTTCAACTCAAACTCAATCCATTTTACACCCAATCAAACCACACATTTAAATACAAATTATTAGTAGGGTTATACGTTTATCTCGATAAACTAAATCTTTTCGAGATACGGTGGAAAAACGAGAACGATAATTGACATCAACAAATACAAACGGCAAATCAAAAGAAAGAAAAAACGCCAGTATGTCATGTTAGATATCAATAAACGTGTTAATTTACTAGATACTGCCTAGAAACGGTTGATTTAGTTGTCGGAAAAGTTTAAGTGTTGGAGGTCGTGTCTGATAGGGCGACACATTGGTGGTGGCGAGGGCAGGTGGTGAGATGATCGTTGGTGAGACCGGCGGCCTGCATGAACGAGTGGACGACGGTGGGTCCCACTTGTCGGAACCCTCTTCGTACCATGTCTTTGCTTATGGCTTCGGATTTCGATGTCTTTACTGGCATCTTGTGACTTGATTTATACTGTGTTGCAATTGGCTTATGATTCACGAATCCCCATATGTACTTGTCGAATGAACCAAACACGTCATTAATCTATCATAAATTAATTCAACAATATTATTATAAAGTACTATGTTGTAATGATTGATAAAGAAACGAGGTTAAAGTTAATTATTGTACCTTAATAATGGATTTAGAGTTGTCAACGACCCCTCGGACAAGACTAACTTCAATCCCATAATCACTACCGATTGACATTATTTTCTTCTCCGAATACTTTGACACGATTTCCGCGTCAAATCCCGAGAACGCTTCCCTATAAAGTTATACAAATAATTATTTTCCAATCATAATTAATTCGGAAAATTCTGAATGATTTGATACAGAATGAATAACTGATTTTCAGAATTAAAACCAACCTGAATTGTTGTCTTTTCTTTAGAACCGAAGTCCAATCGGATCCAACCTGAGCACCGGTTAGCACCAATAATTCAAGCAACACCCTTCATAACCGAAACAAAATTCGTTAATAATCAATCATTTTTGCAACCGAAAAATGTAAAATTTTCGAGTTTGGGATGCTTACTTGTCATCATGAGCAGGAACTCCCCATTCTTGATCATGGTAAGCAACATATATGGGGTCTGTATATACAACACATATAATTTAATTGGTTAATTTTGATGAATTATTATAATTAACTAATTGTTGAAATTAAGATTTAAAAATGGATTTCAATGGATATATACCTGAATTGGGTGTGATAAAGCTGCATCTTTTCTCTTCTCTAACAATGGCAGAAGGAAGAGAGTTTGGATCAAAGTAAGATGTAAGCTTGCTGCAACTATCATACTTAGCAGATTTAGATCTTCCATAATGAGCGATCTTCATTTTCCTCTGAACCTGCATCACCGCCACCTGTTCTCGCCGTGCCGCCGCTATACTCCCCGGCGAATCCACAATCGCCGCCGACGAGTACTTCACCACCAAAGAATTAGTGGCAGTTTCCACAGAATTATGCAAATGGTGATCATTAGTACACTTTTTGGACTTCTTCACCGGAATCATGGATCTTGCGGTTGTACATTTGGTGGGTAGTGGTAGTACAAGCTTGTCGGAGCTTGAAGTCATATCGTTAGAGTGGTTGTTTCCGCCGCCGCGCTTGACGGCCGGCTGACGTGGCGATTTTAGTTTTGGGGAGATCGGAGGTTGGTTTGTTTTAGCGGCGGCGGCGGTGTGAAGTGGTGGAGTAATCATGGAGATGGATTTTGGAAGGGAGAGGGTTTTTTTAAGTGAGCGTCTTTCGAAGAGAGGAGAGTTTCTGTTGGAGGTGGCCGGCTGAAGCACCGGACGGCCGTTGATGTCGGAAACGGTGGTGGTGGTGGTCGCCGGAGAAGTGACGTCATTTGATTTGGAGTTTGATGAACACATGATTGAATATTGATTGATGGATGGATGGATGGATGGATGGATGGTATTGAGTTTTGGTGGGAATAAGGCAAGGGTTTGGGAAGGATGAATGGGTGTTTATTTATACTAAAACTAATGTAGAGGGAAAGTGTATGGTTAATAAAAGAAATTATAAATTCTAATAAATACTAATAAATTATTTTTATTTTTAGAGTAAACTACGATTTTCGTCCCTGTGGTTTGTATTTTATAACGACTTTGGTCCTTAATCTTTAAAATTTGCTTTTTTCATCTTGTGGTCTTTATTTTGTTTCTTTTTGCATTCTTAAAGCTGACGACGTCAGAAAGTTGTCATTAAGTCAGGGGTAATGTGGTCTATTTACATTTTATTTCTTTCTTTAAAAACTTTAAAGGTAGAATATAATAAAATATATATAAACACATATATATCCATGTTAGAGATGAAAACCCTAATTACACCCAGACATCTCCTTTGGCCTGCTTCATCCTTGCCTTCTTCCCTTTTCTAAAAAATTTCAAAGCAGGTAATTGAGAACAAACCAAACCAAACCAAACCAAACCAAACCAATTGTAGGCATCAATACCCCTAAGTTAGTATAGATTTTAAGCTTTTTCTCTGAATGTTTTTCAATCGTTCTTCATAGAATTTAAAATGCCCAAAAATGTTCCTTAATTTGTGGTTGGTTTGTTTTCTTGTATTTCACTTTATGACAAGATTGAAGTGAAAAAGATTCACTAATCTAAGATTCTGGATTGTTGTAGGGGTAGTCGGGTAGGGTTCGTATTAATTATTTAACGGAATAGCTTACATGAATTTTGCTATTACCAGAAAAGTTCTAATTTTTTTACAGAAAATTAGATGAAATAATAGAAAGACAAAACTACCCTTCATTTAGCTGACTTTTGTAAACAAAGTTAGCTCTAAGGACGAAAAGAGAAACGAAATGGAAACCATAAGGATGAAAAAAGCAGTTTTTAAAGACCAGGGACATAAATAGTTATAATCGACAAACCACAGGGACGAAAATCGTAGTTTACTCTTATTTTTATTATTGAACTTTAAAATTCATCAGTAAAAAGTAACTTTTATCAAAATAAAATTAAGGAGTTTTTGTTAACAACTTAATAAGTTTAACGAGACTTATAATTTATTCGGTTAATTGTAGATGATTTGTGGTAGTTTAATGATAGAGAAAATTGCTTATTAAATAAGCTTCTAGGGAGAAGCTTTATGCAGAAAGCGAAAGTTATTTACTCTTTTTCCGTTAATATTGTGTTCTCGAGTTTTTTTTTACAAAGGAAAGGAAGGGAAAAGAAAGAAAAATAGGAGAGAGAAAAAATGTTGCGTGTTCGAGATTTTTAAGGAGGGAAAAGAAAGAAAAATGAAGAAAAATATTGTTGATTTTTCTTTCAAAACTTTCGTCCCAACTCCCAAACATGGAATGAAAATAAAGGAAACGGAAAATAATAATTTAAAAAAGAATTAAATAATATTTATAAAATTACACATATACCCATTAATTACATTTTAATATAAACTAAATAAGAGTATATTGATAAATAATGACATATTTCTTTTCTCTCCTACTTAAATAACATGAAAATATATTTTCTTTTCTTTCTTTTTCTTTCTCTTTTTTCAATCTCAAAAACCCAAATACAAATATCTTTTTCATTCATTTCTCTTTCTTTTCTTCCCTTTCTTTTCTTTTTCCTTCCTTCAAAAACTCGAGAACACGGTGAATCTTGTATTAGTTAAGTTATCTATTCGGGTAAATTTATCCAGTGTGAAGGACGGAAGAACGATGGGTTTGAGAGAGACAAATAGAAAGTGTTTGATTATTTTTAGACACAGTGTGAAGGACGGAAGAACGATGGGTTTGAGAGAGACAAATAGAAAGTGTTTGATTATTTTTAGACAGTTCTAAAATTAATTTGTTTTAGGTGACTTAATGGAAACAAGTGAGGGCTTTCTAGTTTTGTCCATGTAGTCATTTTTGCTTAACGATTAAGCCATAAATAAACATTTTTGTAATAAACCACTCAAATCGTTGAACTTATTAAGCTATATATATATATATAGATACAACCCTACTTTATTTCAATGTTTATTTACATTTTAATGTTCGTGGGGAAAACATTTCATATTTTTCTATAAAATTATAACACGTTACCTTTTATGTGTCATCTAAAATTAATTGTATAAGCTAAATAAAAACAAAAATAGTACATTCTATTCTTATTTGTCTTGTTATAACAAATTATTTGAGACAATTATTAAAACATCCAACTACTTTAATTAATATATGTTCAAAACGTATCCTTTTTTTTTGTCAAAATTTCCAGTGAGTTCGAACACGTCGTGTTTTACTTTTTTACTGGAGAGGATCAAACCATGTGAACAAATTTACCGAGGAGTTAATGTGAGAACCGTAAGAAGTAATTATCAACCGTTGGATACACATTAGGATCGGATGCACGGTATCAATTGTGATTCAGGAATGAGCTTGAGATTAAAAGTGATTAAGGGTTCATATCCACTTGTCACTATAACAAAATCGGATTTATAGAACGTTTTCAATATCTAAGTATCTCAATAGATCGCTTTATATATTACGTTTATAGGACCAAACAATAAAACATATTATCTAAACAATAAGTTTAGAGAACGATTTTGGACATCTAGGCAAGTTTTTTAGAATATTTTTAAAACAAAATGTCATATTACTTATTTTATAGAACACGTTTGAGAAGTGTCATATATATAAACACATCTTTTTATAGAACATTTGTTTTATAAGACATTTTTTCAAACAATGCTCTATAAAATATCTAATACGACATGTTATCTTAAAAATATCCGAAAAAGCTTGTTAAGTCGTCAAAAACCGTCCTACAAACTTATCGTAACAGTGTTTTACTGTGAAGTTTCAAGTGTAAAAAGTTGGTCTCACGAAAACAGGTTTGTCTCACGTGAACCCAACCTTATATGTATATATACATATATATATATATATATATATATGTGTGTGTATTGTCGGGTAGGGAGCTGGATATATTGAAACAATGGAGGTGGGGTGGGGGTGGTAACATGGGGGGATTGGGGTCTGCCGTACAATTACAACCCCTATTGCGTAGGCAACTTATCTTGTATGTAACATGCCCTTATGAAAACGACTCTTTCCCCACACCTTCCCCTTTTTGCTTTTCTTTTCATGTGACTTGGTCGTTTAATTATCATACCCTTCACTATCACTTTCGTTTTCCTATCTTCTAATTTAAAATTTGTATCCGACATCACGTTAAGCCCTGTTTCATTTCATAACTTAAACCGTGTTAATAATACAATAAAATCAACTAATTTTTTATTTTATTTTAAAATAAAACCGTTGTTCAATTCATACAGAAAAATACTAAAAAATTGATTTTACTATATTGTGTTCGATATATATATATATTTAGATTCGTTTATCGTCTAACAAGAAATATTGTTAAAGGAGCCTAAAGTAAGCATTCCTGTTATCCTACATGATCTTGAGTCAACTTGTTTATTACAACCTACCTAGCATCAAGCTACTACGGCTCGTGTCGAGCCTAAAAAGACCAAAACCTACCAAACCCAAGTTATTGCCTTTTATTTTCCAAAGGGTTCCGTCCCTTCTATCTAAAAATTTACAAATGATATCAAAATGAAATATACTTGTGTTGGATCCCCAAAAAAGAGTTTACAAAGTAGGCTTCTCGAAATATAGAGGCACATTCATATCTTAAATATTTTAAGAACCCATGAAGCACATAGTTTATGTAGTATCTATGATATTATAATATTCATGATAAACGTTATGATCAGAGATATTCACGATGAATAATATTTAGTATTATTTATCATAAATAATATACAAATATTAAAGATTCTTAAATGAGCCTCTATTATATATATATATATATATTTAATGTTTATGTACAACCATGTAAGTAAGTTTTTTAGAATATATTTAAACAAATATTAATGAAGAATAAATAAAAGATAGTGACATGGTGCATAAAGACCAAAAAGGAAGGCCAGTTGGTATGGTTTTTCTTTTGAGCTGGTTTAGGGGTAATAAAGAAGGTATGATTAGTTAGATATTTGAAGTTATTAGTTGTTGGAACTACTCACATAAAAGTGATTACAACTCCCAAACTTTATGCATAAATTTGGTAAAAGAAATTCTTCTTTTCTATGGAATATTACCTTTTTCATCCAATCTTGTTATCTCCTCAATTTTGGACTTCAAATAAATATATTTTATTATAACTTTTATCTCATAGTTAGACTTTTAACATTAATATGTTTTATAATGGGTTGTTTTTTAGTATGTTGACCATATAGTTGAATAATTTTTATTGGTTTTAACTCTTAATGGACCTTTTTCGTAAGTTTGATGACATTAGACTTAAAGCCAATGGCGTGTAGCTCAGTTGGTTAAAAGGCGAGAAGATGTTTGCTCCAATTAGACTTTTAAATTTTGAAGTCCAACATCATGTGTTGTCGTTTGTTGCAATTTACCCTTGATGTAGAACGAAACTAAGTAAGATGTGTTCTCTTACCACAGAGAAACACAGATTTTAGAGAGAATTATTATGTTTCAGAAAGGTTTTCTAGGCATAAGTTTTCATATAAGGCATAGTTGTTTTTAACCGGCTCTTTCAAATATCAAAATCAAAATTACACTTATAAATTGGACTTGCTTAAAATAGCATGTTATGGAATAAAATCTATTATTACATGTAAGTTACATTAATAATTATATGAAAGAAAATTACAAAATTTTGGAATTTAGGGTATGTTGATCATTACCAAAATGTCAAATCGTTTTAGGCTGGCAAGTACTGGCTTGTCAAGATCATTTTATGGGTTGGGCATGGACCCCCGTAAAGTTATGCACATTTCAAGTTTGTGTTTTTTTCTTATGTGTTTGGCATGCTCTTGGGTTTTCATAACTAATTATTCAGACTATTTCACATCAAGCCCCATCATATTCCTTTGATAAGTGGTAACTTAACTGAAATGATTTATATATATATATATATATATATATATATTATCAAACGTATAATTATGGTAAACATGAAAGACATTCGAAATCATTTATAAATCAAATATGCCAAAATGTGGAATGATTGTAACTTGTGTGTGATGGAAGTAAATTCATTCATTGCGCATTTTCTTTTCTTCTTTTTTGATTCATAAGAATGTGTGACATGCACTACTAGAAAAAGAGGTATCAGTGACGGAAGATTTCCGTCACTGATCAGTGACGGATCAGCGACAGAATGAACAAGAATACAATCCGTTACTAATCTGTCACAAATTAATGACGGACACAAATCCGTCACTAATCAGTGACGGATTAGCGACGGAATGTATTAGAAAAGAAATTAAAAAATGAACTATATATGGCCGTCGCTAATCCGTCACAAATCAGCGACGGATTAGTGACGGACCTGTCAAGTTTTACAAAACAAATAAATAAAAATGAAATTTCACGTGTCCGTCACTAATCCGTCACAAATCAGTGACGGATTAGTGACGGAATCCACACGTCCGTCACTAATCAGTGACAGATTAGTAATAGATGTTTTTGTATTTCTTGCTCCTCGTGTTTATGTGTTATATGTACACATGTTTAAGTGTTATGTGTATCCGTTGGTCCGTACACACACACACACACACACACACACACATATATATATATATATATATATATATATATATTTGTAAATTGTATGTATACATATGTTGGTTGTTGATCTGTGTATATTGTGTTTATGTATATATATTGATATCATGTGTATATGTGAATACATAGTTAATGTGCATGTTATTTGGTAATCGCATATGATGTATATATGTGTTATATATATGTATACATGCATGTGTATATATGAATGTATAGATAGCATATAATATGTATATCTATGAGTCCTATTGACCTATAGTGGATCTTAGTGGTCTTATCAACCCCAATAGACACCACATACATATATGCAGTACACACTTGCATACAAACATGTAATAAGTTATAATGGATCTTATCAGGTTTTAATCAATTCCATTGGGCTTTAAGCGGTTCCACTGGACTTTAAAGTATCTATTGGCCTTTAATCTATTATACTAGGATTTAATCGGTTCTATTGACTTTCAAAGGGTTTCATTGAGCCTTAATGAATCTATCAGGTTTAAAGGGTTCTATTGGGCCTTAAAGAGTTTAATTGGATCTTAATTGATCTATCAGACTTTAAAGGGATCTATTGGGCTTTAAAGGGCCAATAGTTCATTAATAGCCACTGTAACACATAAAAACCCAATATGTATGTATGCATGCATACATACATACATACATACATACATACATACATACATACATACATACATGTGCATAATCTGAGATGCATATATGCATTATCCCATACGAATGTATGTCCATTATAAGTAATGGTTCTCATTAAGAGACACTGAAGCCCATTAAGGTCCAGTACATTTCATTAAGTGCCACTTAAACCCATGAAGGCCCAATACATTTCATTTACAACCACTTGATACAATAAGACCCATCTAGGCCCGATTGATAAGCCATATAAAATATCTTATTGTGTTATGAATGTATCTCAATGGGTCTATAGTGGGACTCAGTGGTCTTGTTATGAACAACATGCAATAGACACCACACACATATATGCAATACATACTTCGTATACAAACATGTAATAAGTCATACACGATATTGTTGGGTTTTAATGAATTATACGGGCTTTAATCGGTTATGTTGGACTTTAAAGCATCTAATGGGCTTTAATCAGTTCCATTGTCTTTTAAAGGGGTTTATTGGGCCTTAATGGGTCTATCGGGTTTAAAGGGTTCTATTGGGCTTTAAAGGGTTAAATTAGACCTTAATTGATCTATCGAGCTTTAAAGGGGTCTATTGGGCTTTAAAAGGCCCAATAGTTCATTAAGAACCACTGTAACCCATAAAACATCTATTAAATACAAACTCAATAAAACAAAACTAATTCACATTACACAAATATTAAATTAATTTTATTTATATATTAAAAGAAATTATAGTTTCAAAAAACTATTAAATATTATATAAAAATAAAAGAAAAAGGGATTCCGTCGCAAATCGGTCCAAAAGAAAAAGGGATTCCGTCAGAAATCCGTCAGTGTTTGTACATTTAAAAACACAGTTAAATCAGAGAATTACACCTCTTCTTTTCTTACCTAGGTCAAATTTACAGCCGTCTTTCACCTCAACAGCCCTGATTCCCCTTCCTCCTTCTCCCTCACTTCGTCCACACCGCCGGTCGCCACCTCCATCGCCACTGCCGGTCGCCACCTCCATCGTCACCGCCGGTCGCCACCTCCATCTCCACCGCCGTTTCTGCAATCGTCCCAAGAATCCCTCTCATTCGCACTCTCAATAAGGTATATACCCAACTGTATATATATATATATATATATAAATATATTTGTATCTATACGTCTGTATACAATCATATAATGTTGATATATACCCTTCTTTTTGTTTCTGCATTTGGGGTTTTGATTCTTTGTTGTATATTCAGATTTGCACCTTTCAAACCCAACTTTTTTACTTTAATTACGTGGTTATTACAAGAAACATATATTTTTTCTGTGTCATGAAACATAATCGTCGCTAAACCAACAATAATAATAATTAAAAAAAAAAGAACAGACCACTAGGAAATTAACAAAAAGAGAATGGATTTAAAATGCCTCTTTTAACTTTTTAAGCAATTTAGTTTTGCGTATTTTGTTGTAAATCATAGTTAACATATTTAGAGCATCTCCAATAGCTTCCCCATTTTGGAGAAAATGGGGAATATGAGGATTTTGGTCCTAAACTCATCTCCAACAGCTTTCCCAAACCCTTCCCCATTTTGGAGAAAGTTGGAGATTCCCTAAAATTTTCTCCATATTTGGAGAATACCTCAAAACTAGAAATCCCTAAAATGGGGAATCTGTTGCAGGCAATGACATGTCGTCCAGGTAAACCTAGAGGTCGAGGGCGAGGCGGCAGTTGTAGCTCTGTCGGGCGTGGCAACCCACGCGCCGATGACATGGAGGAGTTTCTAGATGACACGACTTTTGGACTAGGCGATCATGACGACCGGATGGTGACAACACCCACAAAGATCAGGTTTTTTTTCTTTATTTTGGGTTTGTGCATTACCTTTGTTTTATACCGACTTATATGTTATGGTTTTAACAGGTGTGGAGTAAAGATTCATGGAAAAAAGTATCTAGGTCCGCTAGGGCCAATCGGAAGACTGAGTATCAGGGTAAATCCTCCAGGCATGTTGGCGGATCGATCAATACTGCACAACACCGTTACAAGATGGTAATAGTCTGCAATTTTTTTTTTAATATGTACTAACATTTATTTGTATGTTTTCTAACAACTTAGCTTAATTTTCTATTGTAGGCACAAGCATGGGGTCGCGACCCCACTACTTCTGAGGTGTATGAGCGACTCCACTGCACCAACCGGAAATACGCTCCGGGTGCGACTGGTCCACCTACTGATCCTCCGGTGTACGTCTATGCTAAAGCGGAGCATGCTGCGGTAAGTTTTGTAAAATCAATACTTTGTTTTATGTGTGCATGTGTATGTGAATGTGCTCTATGCGTCTGTCAATCGGTATGTATATATAACGTGTGTGTTGGTTGCTAACGACGATTGGATCTATATATATATATAACGTGTGTGTTGTTTGGTAACGCACAATGGATAAACCGTTACTTTATATGCATGTGTATGTGTGAATGTATAGATAACGTGTATGTTGTTTGGTAACGCACAATGGATATATAGTTAGGCTATGGCTAAGTAGATAGGTTGGATATGTTTGATTTAAGGCCGTTATGTTGTTGAAATGTCTACGGATATATAAACTCACCCGTATTTGATTTGGTAAACCATAGGATCGCTTTCACGAGCTTAGGGAGGTGGCACTGGCTAGTCAGGAGCCCGACGGCCCTCCGATTGATGAGGCATCTCTTTGGGAGCAAAGTGTTGGAGGATGGAATAAGGGTCGTCTGTTTGGTTTCGGGACGACGCAAGATCCTCGTTATGCTATGAGGGGTGAGTGTAGTAGCAGCAGCGACGGGAGATCACTCGGGACTAGATCGATATCGGAGGTACGTTTGTTATATTGGTTATGTATCTTGTCGTTACTTTTAATTGCCAACAAATACTAATTTTTTTTGTTAAATGTTTAATATCTACAGTTAGCTGAGTTGACAGAGAAGATGGCAAAGATTGAGGAGGAGGCGAAGGAGGCAAAGGAACGTGAGGAGCGTTATCGGGTCCAATTAGAGATTGAAAAGAAGCGGAACGAAGACTTGGAGGCAGAACAGGTCAGGCAGGCTACCCAGTTAGCCGAGCAACTCACATTGTCGCAGCAATTTGCTGCTTTTATGCGGCAGCAGGGATTCGTTTCCCCTCTCCCGGGCCCCCCCCCCCCCCTAGTTAGGTTGCTATTATCGTATTTGCACTCGTACTGTATTTTGGAATTTGGTATTTTGAATTTGGTATTTTGCATTTGGAATTTGGTATTTGGAATTTGGTATTTTAAATTTGTTGGGTTGGTGTTTTTAAATTAAGAGCAGGTATTTATATAAAAATACAGGAAATATTGTTTTTAGTATTTATTTATTTCTTTTTTTTGGAATTAGCGACGGATTAGTGACAGAATTCTGTCGCTAAAAGTATTTATATATTATTTTTTCCCATAATCAGCGACGGATCAGTGACGGAATTCCGTCACTGAATAATTCCGTCACTGATCCGTCACTGAATAATTCCGTCACTGATCCGTCACTGAATACTTCCGTCACTGATCCGTCACTGAATAATTCCGTCACTGATCCGTCACTGAATAATTCCGTCACTGATCCGTCACTGAATAATTCCGTCACTGATCCGTCACTGATACTTTCAGCAACCTACTGAACAGTGACGGACTTTTAGTGACGGATCAGTGACGGAAGTTGCTTTCAGTGACGGATCAGTGACGGAATCCTCCGTCACTGATAGCTGTTTATTTAGTAGTGATGGTCTAAAATGGAAAGCCCGTGTACTAAGAAAATAGAATATATACGCCTTTTCGCTTCTTCGATCTTCGTTAAGCTTTCGAGCAACTCTTTCAACTGCCGCCAAGATATCATGTATGTTCAAAGCCAACATCATATATAATAATTGAATAGAATAGTGAATCATTGAAATATAGAATACATAAGTAATCAAAATGGCACTAATGTTCATAATCTTGGTACAAAAACGCATCTCTTACGATGAATGGCTTGAAGATTTGTGTATGTATGTATGTGTCTTTTAAGTATGTGTTACGCTCTTCTCTGGTACTAATTCTGCAAGTTTGATATGTTGCACTCAACAAGTTGCCTTAAACAACTGAATTCTATTGGTATTTTCTATTGTTCTTCTATAGACATTGATTATGTGTCATGCCTTCTTCTATTGTTTTGTTTGGCTGGTCCTAGCTTCCTATCCATTCAATTGTTCTTCTTCTTCCCTCATTTCCTTTTAAATCTTGAATTTCAAGTAGAAGATCTTCACAAACAATCTATCTTCCTCTTTGGGTAAATAAAATGTCTGTGTACATTCTACACCAATACCCTACATCTACGTGATATATACGTATTATGTTCGTTTGGTTTGGTTGCTATCTTCACTGAAATTACCTCTGCGACAACCGTAATTGTCAAATCACCACTTGACTAAACCGTATCAAATAGGTTGATTTTGAAGCTTAATGTACATATGGCGATCTATGTCATTCCAAATAGAAGTATAAATGTATAACATTTATCAAATCCTTTTTGGGTTCAATAAAATCCTCAAGATTCTACCAAATCTTTTTGAATATTCTATTTGTCTTGGAATTTGTAAAGTGTTTTCTAGTTATTTCTCCTACTTTATATTTTCTCTATATTATATACACAACTCACTATACCCATAACAATCAGTGTGCACACTTTCCTATGTTCTTAAGACCAACAATTTTCACAAAAAGTTGGTTAAGTTGTATCAACTCAATAAGCACATTATTATTATGTAATCAAACGTAATATCAACCGTTCTATTATACATAGGTCAAGACTATTTTACAAACCAGTGAAATCTAATAAAACCGTATAAACTTTTGTTTTTAATGTTTAATTGAATGAAATTGTTTCATAAAAGTGTTTCACATTATGAATTGTTTCATATAATTCTCTTTTTATTGAAATTGTTTCATATATTTTTGTTTTTATGTAACAATAAAATCGTTTCATGTATTTCTCACTTTGATGAAATTTGTTTCATATATTGTTGATTAATCAACCTTTATATATTCTTGATGAAATTGTTTCATGTATTATTGACTAATCAACCCCCATAATAAAGAAAAAGTGAAGAAAAAGAAAAAATATGATTGGTTGAACGTGATTTGTACGATTTGTTATACTTCAGTGGTTTGTAAAATAACCGATCCCTATATATATATATATATATATATATATATATATATAGAAGAAGACTAATTTGAAACCCTCCAAAAGGTTGAAACCAATGCAACCCATATATATATATATAGAGAGAGGGGTGGTTTCATTTGCAAACCACTATTAATTTGCAAACTATGAAACCCACCTTATCACCATAGATAATTAGAATAATTGATGGTTTAGATTAGATTAGTCTAAAAATGGTAATAATGAAATTAAAAAAATTAATTCATTAAACCGTAAAACATAAAAAGGGTAATTGTGTAATTTGCCATCTAAATTAAGAATGGAAACCAATTTAAAAACAAACAAGATACCTTCGTGTGCGACTATTCAGGCAACTATCGGTGAAACAAATCCAAATCAAGATCAAGATGGCCGATTAATCTGGAAGAGAAACCCACGTCAAACAAATTCGCTATTCTTTCTTCCGATTTCTTAAGATCTTCTACAACGATTTCAGCGCATTAGGAACATGATTCGACTTGGTGGCGGTAAGAAATTTAGGGTTTTTTTCTTTGACTTTTCATCGACTGATAAATCGATTACATCAACGTTACTTGTTTCTTGCTACCGAACTGAAACAGGGAGGAAGACGAGCGAACGCATTCGTAAAAAAATACTCGTTTAGTCGATTCAAGAATAGCCCTGATAATCCACTCGACGAAGACGGGAACGAGATATTGGGGAAGGAGGATTCAGTTTCTTAGATAAAAAAGGGGTTTCCAATAAATCAGCAGTGAAGATGAAACGTGCACTGGGTGAAGGTATGAATTTCATTAAAAACTCAAACGTTATGGGATTTTGAGTGAAAAACATAATGGGCGCCACCGTCAAAAAGGTTGTTCGTGTTTTGGTATTGTTTTTTTATTGATTAATCGTTTTCACATGATTTTGCATTTGGTGAAAATCAAGTGGAATTGATTTCGGTGGGACACTAGTTTGAACACATATGAGTTTTGTGCATATATCATCAGTGAAACATTGGAAAACTGGTTGCTTTTTATTTGGAATCATTTGCATGTAGTGAAACCATAAGCATATATAGAAGTCGTTATGGTGAAACTAACATGAATCAGTGAAACATTGGAAAACTGGTTACTTTTGTAACACCTCGAATTTCCATTGTAGTATTTTAATGTGAATGGGGTCTAATTATAATTTAGTCTAAGTTATGGACTATTTTGTATTTATAAACTCCAGGGTTGAAATTGTAAATTGACCAAAGTTTAATATTAGTAATGAAAATTAAACTTGGAGGACTAACGGGTCATTTCTTGTAAAATGAGATTTCCTTAAGAGTAAGTAACCTCATCATTGAGATGATATCTCAAAGGTGTTGGTTGAGTCGGTCCAGAGAAAGAAGAGAAAGAAAGAAGAAGAGAAATTGGATTCGTGATTTCTTGTGGTAAGAACTGAATCATCTCTGTTTAATTTCTAAAATCAGTGAGTAGCATCAGTTAAATCATCTGTTGTATAGATTGATTGAATCAGAGAAGAGAGGTTTTGGATTGCTGAACTGAAGTTGCAAGCAGGTGAGTTCATCCTGTTCACTTTGAAATTTTAACAGTTGAAATTAAACCCAGTTTAGTACATATAATTGTCTGAATAAAATGGTATGTCTATTTGAAAAATGAATCGATTATTAAGCTGTATTTAGATGGGTTTCTTTGGAGTTAATTGGATGCAATTTGAACGAGTCAGTATCGAAGTCCCGGAATGTGAGAAATTCCGGAACTGAGTTTAGATCCGGAATTATGGATTCCGGGAGTTGGGTTTAAGATCCGGAATTAGTGGGTTCCGGAACCGGGCTTAAAGATCCAGAAATTCGATTCCGGAATTTAGTGGATCCGAAAATTGAATGAATACCGGAAGGGCCGAAGCCCGGAACTGTTTTGTGTACCGGAATGATGGATCCGGAATCAAATACCGGGAATGGGCCTATTTTGTTTGGGTTCCCGAATTTTAAAGAAATTACCGGAAGAGGGTTATATATTGAGTTCCGGACTCATTTAAATTAAACCGGAATTGGGCTTAGTGGTTGGTACCGGAAGTTTGGGCTTTTAGTAATTGGGTCCCAGAATTGTTAGATCAAAACCGGAATGGGCCACTTTACTTAGGTTCCGGAATTATTTCAAAATTGAAATTTGGGCCTGCTCATTTGAGTACCGGTATTTCTTTTAAGCAAACCGGTTTGGACCAAAAATTGATTGGGATCTGTTATTATTATTATTATTATTATTATTAAACAAATTAGAATGGACCAAAATGTTGGGATCCGGTAATTAAATCAAAATTGGAATGGGCTTCTAATTTGGATCCAAATTAATCCGATGTAGGCTTTGAGTTTCGGAAATAATTAATTGCGATATTGGGCTTGATCCAATGTGTAATTAATTTTGGAAAATTGGGTTATATCTGGTACGAGTTTTATTTTAGAATCCGGTTTAAAATAAGTCTGAACTTTGTATTCTGAGTATCATTCCGATTTCAGTTTTCGGAGTGAAAACAATTGGGGATTAAAGATGCGATAGTTTATTAATCATTCTTAGAATTAAGAATATATTAAGAGATATAGTGTGATATGTTATTTTTACATATACGTTAGTAAGTGTAATGGATCCATAAACATTGTTTTTATTTTAACGTGGAATAGGCATAAATAAATTTGTAATTCCCGTTGACCTGAAATGTGGAATAGGCATAAAGTAATTTGTAATTCCCATTTCGTAAAGGTGTTATGAAATGAGAAATAGGCATAAAGGAATTTGTAATTTCTATTTCATAGTATGATGTGAAATGTGGACTAGGCATAAAGTAATTTGTAATTCTCGTTCATGTGGAAATCGAGGAATAGGCATAAAGTAAATTGTAATTCCTGATTTCTATGGGAAGACCAGAGATAGGCATAAAGTAACTTGTAATCTCTACTTCCAGTCCAAGAAATAGGCATAAAGCAACTTGTAATTTCTTGGATAAGAACAATAATCTAGAATAGTAGGCTCTTGATTATAATAACATGACTTACTGAATGTTAGTCATATTCGTAGGATCGGGTATGTTCCTGTCATTGAGACGAGCACGTGTACGGTAAGAATGGTGGTGAACAGGTTTGTTTATATGCTTTGGATATTCGAGTTTCAAACCTGTTAATGT
This sequence comes from Saussurea involucrata, assembly GCA_033807775.1. Classification (NCBI taxonomy): domain Eukaryota; kingdom Viridiplantae; phylum Streptophyta; class Magnoliopsida; order Asterales; family Asteraceae; genus Saussurea; species Saussurea involucrata. The sequence goes on from CM066318.1 coordinate 2,826,397, forward strand.
TTTAATTTGAATTTGGATGTTCTCACTAGGCGTAAGCCTAATTGTTCAAATTAAATTTTCTTACCAGGTACAGGCTCTGAGAAGTAAATGGGATGTGGGACGAGAGCTTTTGAAGTATTCAACTTTTGAGATAAGCGGAGGATTTAGCTACCACAATGAGGCTTTTTGATGGATTGCTTAGATAACCCAGTTAATCTGATTATAGTTGATGTTGGGAACTGAAGATTTGCTTAGTATGGATAGTACTGCCAGAACAACTTTAATACTGCCAGGGCATAATTAATACTGCTAGAGTGAAGTTAGTACTGCTTGTCAAGATTAATACTGCTGAAGCAAGGTTAGTACTGCTGAGTCAAGTTAATGCTGCTGGAATGAATTAATGCTGCTGGAGAATATTAGTACTGCTCATGCTGAATGAAGTTAATACTGCTCGTGCATAAAGATGTTAATGCTGCTTGTGATCATAAGTTTGGAATGAGAGAATGTTGGAGATAAAGATGGAATGATTGAAGATAAGCATGAAAGAATATTCTGAAGATCAATTTTGTTTTGATAGTTATCTTGTAATTATTTTGTATAAATAGATGTTGATAGATAGCTATTCGGTACGAGAGTCTCAGAATACGTTTTGTTTTAGAGAGAATTAACCTCAAGGTTTAGAACCCTATTTCTAGAGAAGTAGAAGTCGTCTTGATTGAGCCTGTTCATCAAGATTGAGGTTTGGTTGTAAGCTTGTGAGTTGAATTAGTGAATACAAACAGCTGTGTGTTTTCTGATATATTGTTCTTTGATTGTGTGAATTAAAGTTCTATTCCGCAGATTCTTTAATTCTGAGTTCTAAGTATTATTAGTCTTGTTAAGATTCGATCCTGACAGTTGACATGATTAGATTAATAGGTGTTAGTCCCAGATGGCTAAAACAAGTATTGTAGAAGGGGGGGGGGGGGGGGGGGGGGTTGAATACAATACACAAATTTTTTAACAATTTTAATTCTATTATTGAAAATCTTTCAACAAAAATTACACATAGAAAACTTAAGACTGTTGCGGAAAAGAACAGATAAACTATTCTAACAATCTTGCACAAAGTATACTAACAACAACTAAGAACACTTAGAACAAAGCTATCAAGTTTTAGAGCAGTATGGAAATTTCTTGCACTGAGAGAGATATCCAGAAAGCGTGATTTGCATGGAGAAGTCTTCTTCCTTTTATAGTGAAGATAAGGTACTGAGCATTAAATACTTAGTACGAATATCCTTCAGTTACTTGTAACATACCAAAGGACTTCTGAAAAGTACCAGTGGACTTCTAAAAAACTGATAAGTCACCATCACCTTTTTCTTGAAACAAGGAATAGAAGCCATGCTGAAAGGACATCTTCTAAAAGGATAATAAGACAAAAGGTTACTTTTGCCTGTAAGCAGATTTTGTCCCGAAGTAAATGGTCTTCTTGAAGAGTACTCCAAGATAATATCACAGAAGGAATTCCACCGATAATATTGTCAAGGTTTTAAGAACCATCTGTAAGAGAACCATTTTCACAAAGATCCCACCGATTTAAGTATCTCATCGGTGGGATGAAGTCCACCGATTCCTTAAGAACACTTCGGTGGAAGCTGTCAACCGATTTTTGATATCTTTATCGGTGGAGATGAAAGTCCACCGAATTTTGATGTCTTTGTCGGTGGAGAGGAGGTCCACCGAATTGTGAGGACAAATTCGGTGGAAAATGACTTGTTGTGTTTGTTGAGAAGAGTCTTCTATTTTCCACAAGTAGAGAGTCTTCAAACTTGGTTTCGGTTGATCTTCGACTTCACCGAACAATTGCTATTTTGTACAAGTCATTCAAAGAACCAAACTAAAATATTCTAAGTAGGATTTTAGGGAAAACATCGGTGAGTCAATTTCAAATCTTTGGTGACCCAACAATCTCCCCCTATTTGAAATTGAGCTCCTTTCTTAGAATATTTAAAAGTATGAAAGATTAAAATGCATTTTGACCCTTTTTACTCTTTTTGGGTTCTTTTCACATAGACCATTCTTTTTGTTCTTTTTGATATTTTTCTTTAGTATGAGTATGTATACTATGTACAGTATATATAAGTAAATGAAAGTAAAGTTATGTACCGAAAGTAAATTCAAATAGAAGGGTACTTGTATTAAGATAAGTTTTCTCGTACATTTATCAAAATGAGAAACAACCTTTTACAAGTACCTATTGAGAGTGAGAGCCTATTTTTCGGTGGTTTGTCTGCGCTTGATTTCTTCCTACACATTTCGGAAGAAAGGTTGAGCTTCGGGAATGTTTGGAAATAGGTTGGTGATGCCTTGAAGAAACAGGGTGTCGGCTATGGCAATTTGAGCAAATCTGAAGAAAGCACGACGACCGTAACCATCATTGAAGAACAGCCCGGGAATCGGTGAGAGGCTCAATGTCGTAGTAGGATATGGCACCGAAGTAGGGAGGGAAAGATTTAAGTTGCTCACATTTGGAATCTTCCCTTCCGTTGCCATTTCTTTGAACACCTTGTCAGTAGGATTCTTGACTTTGGGAAGACGGATTTCTTCTTTCATCGATTGAAGTTTCGCCCTTTCATCGGAGGAAAGGATGATGTTGTGTTTTATTTTAATCTCCTTCATCCTTTCCATCAATCCTTCAATGCATTTGATAAAGGTATCTTTCTTCGGGTTTGCACTTTTGACAAGATGCTGAGAGATCTCATACCATTCGGTGAGGCCGAGATTTTTGAGATGAACATCTGATAAACTTTTCAGCGAACCATCATCTCTGTTGATGATCAGCCTGATATCCTTCGGGTTGACTTTGGAAGTAGCAATTTTAACATTTGAGATTTGGGCTCTGCTACTTCGGTGGTGCATGGTCTTCTTATACCAACTTATTTCATCATTCTTTTCTTCTTCAATGGCACTCAGTACCGATTTCTGGATTTCGATGGCATCGGTGGATTTTGCTTTAGCGGCTTCTTCTTCGGCAGCTTTCAGAGAGAGGGCTTTAGATTTATCTAAAGCAATTTGAGCAAGTTTAGCTTCTTCAATTTCCTGAGGAGAAAGGCCGAGATCGGTGGTGGTTGCTTGGGATGGAGGTTTGAGTTTAAGAGTTTCAGCACCTTCAGGTCGGGCCCCATACTTAGCCAAATCCTTCTTCTTCTTTTCTTCTATTTCCAATTCTTCTGCCGAAATGACTTCATTGCCTTTGATTTTGGGAGCTTTGCTAGATTGCTCCCCCTCAGTTGATGCATTTGGTTCCTGACACGGGGTTTTGACACCCCGCGAATCTTACCGCAAGTGTACGGGTCGAAGTCAAGTAATAGTACTTGAGAAAGTACGAGTATCGAATCACGGGGAACTAGGAACTAAGTATCACAATTACTATAAGCTCGATTAACTGGACTGTCGAAATTGGAAGATGGGTTTTAAAACTAATTACTAGCAAATCACAACTTAAACGTAAACGGAACAAAGAACAAAATAAGAACTTCGATATAGAGAAAAGTTGAGGGTTGGAAACCCTCCGGTTCTACACATGCACACAAACAACTCAAACAATTACCAGTTTATCCCTTTAATGATTCCCAAATCTTTTAAAGTCACCGTTGTTCTCTTTCAAGCCACAACGGGTTTTATTTTGAAAAGGATAAGTTTAATCTCTCGATCTCACCTATGGATTTCAAAACACATTAAGTACTCGATTTATATTTAACCTGGCTAGATTTTCTCTCGAAATCAACCTAACGGGTTAATTGGGACTAAGACTTATTCAGTATATCTCTATCACTGATTTATCATCTTAGGCATGCAATTCCTAGTTCTATTTAACAGTTAATTCTCTCGAACTTAACTGAAAATAATAAGTCAATTAAAAGCTAGCTAGACTTTCAAAGGCATTAAACACAAAATCACATGCTTCATTAATCAAAGAAAAACCAATAAAAGTTCAAATCATCTGGTTACATGCTTTATAAACCGAATTCATTCCAACCCCCAACACGAACCGGTTAGTTCATGTCGGTGGTGGATTCAAACACAAGAGAGAAAGATGAAACTACGTATGTAAACATGGTAACGCGAAAGATTAAAAACATGAAAAATAACGTGATGAACTCCCTTCAATCGTGCTTGTATCTACGTTCCGTGATGATTGTCTCCGTGATCGGCCCTCTAACGTGACTCCGAAAGCTCCGAAAAGTCGCCGGAAATCGCCCCTGGTCGTCTGCCGAAAGTTGGATACCGAACAATGACCTAAACCCCGGAAAATATAGCTGATTTTCGTGAAACAGACCCTTACGCGACTTGCAAGTCGCGTGGCAAGTCGCGTGGCAAGTCGCGCGTGTTCCATATGCTTCCTGGGTCGTTTTCTGGTTCGCGGATCGGGTCCTGGTTCGGTCGCGGGTCTTGGGCTTGACTTTTGGGCTTTCGTTAGGCTTCGTTTGGACTCGTTTTGGGCTCTTTTTAGCTTCTTTTCTCAAGGAATGCCGCCTTTTAGATAACCTGTGTAAATCACTAGATAAACCGTAAAATACACGCCTTTTTACTTGAATACAAGCCAATCTCATTGGTTTGAGAACTGAAAATAACGCCAAAAAGTGGCGTTATCAACAACCCCAAACCGAGCGTTGCTTGTCCCCAAGCAAATTAGCGATAAAATAGAATAAAAGCACACAGTGAAATAACAATAACTGCACAATTCCCAATCGGTACCAAGTGATGCATCGGGGATTTCCCATACCCGTGAATATCTATCTCACTCTCGCCTCATTCTCATTTCGTTTGACCTATGACCTTCCATTGTGAGTTGAACTCGTGACCATTCCGATTACATTAGGGTTAGACTAAGTCCGAGCATACTAGGGAAAACATTTCGCCTCGACCCTACCTCACGGGATACTCTCATTTTGCTCGAACCTAGGTTATCGCTCGTGTTATCATGTTTATGGAAGTTGTGTACAATAATACTCGAAATATTCCATGACAACTCTAAAGAAAGACGCACAAATGTCAAAACTTTTGATCTCGGGAGGAATCAAATAACAAGACAAGGAATATCGGTAAAGGTGGTCATAGACTCTAATCACGTTTTCCAGAAGATCATCCAGGTCTTTATAACGGTTGTAACGGGGCTAAGGTTAAGGCTAAGAAACGAAGGGTAAAAGGATCAAAAATCCTCGGCGTGTCAATCATTTGCAATTCTGAACTCTCGTTGCCTCACATTCGCTCACTTGGTCCTTTCTCGTCACTATTGGGGTCGCTTTGACTCACTTATTATGCAGCTCTACTAGAGACTATCTAACTAACGGTATTTTTTTTTGATGGGACTTCATTGGTCCTCTTTATTTGATTGGGGCATCATTGGCCCTCTTTTCTATTTCTTGACTGGCCTGATTTCTTTCTTTTCCGCTCTATCTCTCTAAGTTCATTACTTCTTCCGATTGACACACTTTTGGATTGGGTTGGCTAAGGCTTATGGCTAAGGGTTTAATGATTAGAAACGAAAAGGTGAGTGTTTGGCTGCAAAGGGGCTAAGGGTACACGCAGAAGGGTAAAAGGTACGATAGCTAAAAACAGGTTAAATAAAACACACAATGCCTGGAATCATATCTTAAGGTCCACACGATATGGTCTACTATACCCTTACCTAATATCCCGATGTTCGTCTTTGCTACTCAATGCAATAATGTAGCGAGATCATTCTACATTCACGACAAGGAATTCGAAAAAGTGTATATGAATTTAGTGTATGAATCCCTCGAAATGAAAAACGTCTGTTCAAGGCTCAGAACTCACTATTGGGTGGTCTCCACTAATGTCCCTAGTCATGTCCTTTCCCGGTCTTTCCCTAACGGTCACGTCACTATCACAAGATTCTTCCCACAATGGTCGGTCTCAATCATTCAAAACAAAAAATTTAGCTACTTTGATCTAAATACTCAGAAATGTAGGAAATCTACGTGCATGAGCTTGGGCCCGATTGGGCAACCCCAAACCTTACCCACACATTGTCCCCAATGTGCAAGTAAAGTCGTGGGTGATGCGACTCATTGTGCAGTTATTAAAAGAACAGGCAAGGCATTACATATATAGCATAAAAAGACTACCCAAAATTTCTAAAACTAGGCATCCCAAACCTAGGCCGTGGCCTAGGTTTGCCAAATAAAAGCCAAATAGAAGCCAACCCCAAACCTCGGTAAAACCGAGGTTTGCACAGGGTCAAAAGCATTGAGTGTGTAGATGCGAAAGATGAGGCACCCCAAACCTAAGTGAAACTTAGGTTTGTTGCCTCTCGTTAAACTACTAAGGAATAAACATCATACACCACTCATTAAAAGCAAGGTTTAGAACGTACCTGTTTTGCCCGGCCGACTGAGATTCTCTTATAAGATTCGAGCACTTAGAGGGGATGGAGGGAGCACATGCGCACACAACAGAAATAAAAGCAAAAGACAAAAATGCAAGAAAAATTGAAACACACAAATGCAAGAAAGCAACAAAGATTTGCACGAAAAAACGAACGAGAGCCAACAGGGACCCCCGCGGTTTAGCCCGCGACTTGCAAGTCGCGTGGCAAACCGCATACTTCTCTGTCTCAGAAAACCAACAGAGTGCCCCGCGGCTTACTGCGCGGTTTGCAAACCGCGTGGCAAGTCGCGTATGTCCCTGTTCGTTTTTCGCTTTTTTTTTTGATTTTTTGATTTTTATGGTGTTTTCATTATTTAAACACACTCAACAATAAAAATAAAACTAAGCACGCAAATAACAAGGAAAACAAACCTTGTGGGTTGCCTCCCACCCAGCGCCGTATTTAAAGTCGTGGCACGACTATGTGGTTTCAGCTCGGTTTAGTATCCGCAGAATTGGATCGCCCACACATACGGTTCTTCGTGAACTCTTTTACTTTTGGCCCTCCATGACCAACTCCAGATTCTTCTTCGCCTTGACCTCTCGCCTTTTCAAACATCTTAAAGATCACTCTCTCGCCGCCGACTCTGAAGGTCACCTCTCTTTCCTCCACATCAATCAATTCTCGACTAGTGGCTAGGAATGATCTTCCCAAAATGAGTGGGACTTCTTCATCTTCGTCTATATCGATCACCACGAAGTCCACTGAGAAGTAGAACTTCCCAACTTTGATCATCACGTCTTCAATTACCCCGTATGGATACCTTATTGATCTGTCAGCGAGCTTGAGTGTCATATATGTTGGGCTCACCTCTCCCAACCCGAGTTTCCTGAAAACAGAAAGCGGCATCAGATTAATTCTTGCCCCTAAATCACATAAAACCTTATTAAAATCAAACTTCCCGATTTGGATAGGGATAGAAAAACTCCCTGGATCTTTAAGCTTCGGGGGAAGCTTGTTTTGGAAAATTGCGCTACACTCCTCAGTGAGTGCAACGGTGGATTGGTGATCAATTGCCCTCTTTTTGGATAAGATCTCTTTCATGAATTTCATGTAAGAGGGCATTTGTGCCAACGCATCTGCAAAAGGGATGTTAATGGTTAGCTTCTTAAATACATCGATAAATTTAGAAAAATTAACATCATCCTTGTTCTTTTTGAGTCTGCTCGGGTAAGGCACTCGTGGGATTTCCGTCTTGACCGGTGGTGTCACTTCTTTCTTCTTCTCATCGCTTCTCGAGTTATCTTCAATTACAGCCTCTTCATTCGCCTTCAACTCTTCTACGTCTCGCTCTTTGGGCTCGGTCTCTTTAGATGACGGTTCTCTATTCAGTCCCTTTCCACTTCTCAGATAAATGGCGTTACAGTTCTCTTGGTTCCTTTTTTCAGCCATGCTTAGAAAGGTGCCGGGAGGTCGGGTTTGTAGGGCTTCAGAAATCTGCCCTACTTCCCTCTCGAGAATCTTGATTGCGGCCGTATTCTGCTCAGTTGCGGCTTTTACCGTATTCACCGTGCTCGCTAGCTCTCCGACCGTGCTGTCCATTTTTGACATGAACTTCATCATCATGTCTTCGAGGCCCGACTTCTTCTCCCCGGATGGTCCTTCGTTTCTTTGCTGAAATCCTGGAGGACGATAAACATTATTAGTTTGAGAAAAATTAGAAGAGTTAGAAAAATTACCTGATTGTGGTTGATCGGGCTGATTCCATGAAAGATTGGGATGTCTTTTCCACCCCTCGTTATAAGTATTCGAGAAAGGATCGTTTCTCGGTTGGCTCCGGTTTGACACAAAATGGACTTGATCAGGTTCTTGATGGCTGCCGGCTTGCAAATGGTTCGTAATCGCTGCTAATTGGGTTTTGATCTCCTTAAGCTCATCCGATTCTCGAACACTTGCTACTCGTGCAATGGATGATCGTGGAGTGGAGTAGCTATGTTCGGCAAGGTTCTCGATCAGCTCGACCGCTTCTTCATAGGTCTTGTTCATGAGCGCTCCCCCCGCTGCAGCCGTAATATCATTCTTGAATTGCGGGTGAAGGCCTCCAAAGAACGTTTGGATTATGACCCACCCATGAAGACCGCGATGTGGACACTTCTTCAACATGTCTTTATATCTCTCCCATGCCTCGTAAAGTGTCTCTTGGTCCCATTGCGCGAAATGTGTAATATCGGCCATTAACTGCGCGGTTCTTCCCGGTGGGAAGAATTTATGGAGGAAAGCTGCCTTCAATTGTGCCCAAGTGGTGATAAGGTCTGATGGTAGGCCCTCGATCCATATTTCAGCTCGACCTTTTAATGAAAAACTGAATAACCTCAGTTTGATTGCGTTCTCCTCCATCCCGTTGATCTTGAAGGTGCTGCAAATGCTCTCAAAGGCTCGTAGATGCGCGTGGGGGTCTTCAGTTGGTGCTCCCCCGAACTGAGTCTGTTGTACCATTACTATGGTACTCGGCTTTATCTCAAAGTAGTTAGCCGCAGTGGTAGGCGGCTGAATACCTATGCGGGCCGCTGCCACATTTGGGTCGGCAAACGACCGCATAGGCACCCTTTCTGGAGGTGGTGGTGGATTGTTGCGGCGACGTGGTCTCTCGTCGTCGGACATCTCGAATTTCAAATTTCTTTTGGCTTTCGCTTCCTTACGCAGTCGACGAGCGGTTCTTTCGATCTCCGGATCAAATTGTTCGATCTCTTTTCCTCGGGTTGTCCTTGGCATAAACCAAGTGGTACCTGAAAAGGAGAAAGCAACGTCAATAATCCAAAAATTGAAAGTGATGGAAAAATAACAAGAAAAGAAAATGCCCAATCTAATAGCGCGTATAGATGGTAGTGCTATTAGCTACAACTAGTTCCCCGGCAACGGCGCCAAAAACTTGACACGGGGTTTTGACACCCCGCGAATCTTACCGCAAGTGTACGGGTCGAAGTCAAGTAATAGTACTTGAGAAAGTACGAGTATCGAATCACGGGGAACTAGGAGCTAAGTATCACAATTACTATAAGCTCGATTAACTGGACTGTCGAAATTGGAAGATGGGTTTTAAAACTAATTACTAGCAAATCACAACTTAAACGTAAACGGAACAAAGAACAAAATAAGAACTTCGATAGAGAGAAAAGTTGAGGGTTGGAAACCCTCCGGTTCTACACATGCACACAAACAACTCAAACAATTACCAGTTTATCCCTTTAATGATTCCCAAATCTTTTAAAGTCACCGCTGTTCTCTTTCAAGCCACAACGGGTTTTATTTTGAAAAGAATAAGTTTAATCTCTCGATCTCACCTATGGATTTCAAAACACATTAAGTACTCGATTTATATTTAACTTGGCTAGATTTTCTCTCGAAATCAACCTAACGGGTTAATTGGGACTAAGACTTATTCAGTATATCTCTATCACTGATTTATCGTCTTAGGCATGCAATTCCTAGTTCTATTTAACAGTTAATTCTCTCGAACTCAACTGAAAATAATAAGTCAATTAAAAGCTAGCTAGACTTTCAAAGGCATTAAACACAAAATCACATGCTTCATTAATCAAAGAAAAACCAATAAAAGTTCAAATCATCTGGTTACATGCTTTATAAACCGAATTCATTCCAACCCCCAACACGAACCGGTTAGTTCATGTCGGTGGTGGATTCAAACACAAGAGAGAAAGATGAAACTACGTATGTAAACATGGTAACGCGAAAGATTAAAAACATGAAAAATAACGTGATGAACTCCCTTCAATCGTGCTTGTATCTACGTTCCGTGATGATTGTCTCCGTGATCGGCCCTCTAACGTGACTCCGAAAGCTCCGAAAAGTCGCCGGAAATCGCCCCAAAATCGCCCCTGGTCGTCTGCCGAAAGTTGGATACCGAACAATGACCTAAACCCCGGAAAATATAGCTGATTTTCGTGAAACAGACCCTTACGCGACTTGCTGCGCGACTTGCAAGTCGCGTGGCAAGTCGCGCGTGTTCCATATGCTTCCTAGGTCGTTTTCTGGTTCGCGGATCGGGTCCTGGTTCGGTCGCGGGTCTTGGGCTTGACTTTTGGGCTTTCGTTAGGCTTCGTTTGGACTCGTTTTGGGCTCTTTTTAGCTTCTTTTCTCAAGGAATGCCGCCTTTTAGATAACCTGTGTAAATCACTAGATAAACCGTAAAATACACGCCTTTTTACTTGAATACAAGCCAATCTCATTGGTTTGAGAACTGAAAATAACGCCAAAAAGTGGCGTTATCAGTTCCACTGCCGATGAAGACTGGATCGGTGTAGAGATTGATTCGGTGGAACCTGTATGTTTCGGTGGTGAGGAGGTTTTCGGTGGAGGCTTGTTGCTGATAGATTTCTTGAGAGAGGGTAGTTTCGGTGGAGCAGCGGTTTTCTCCCCCTCAGCAGCAGCCGGAACCTTAAAACCTAACTGTGAAAACACATAGTCAAACTTTGAGTGAAGAAAAGCCAAGCTTGTAGTGGTGGCATCGGGGATCAGGGAGAAATCACCCAAGTCCATTTCCCATTGGGATTTCTCTTGCAAGTGGTCAGTGGTAGAAGCATTGGTTAAGGACTCCACTTTGGTAGACAAGGAAACAATTTCATTTTGCATGGGCCGAAGTGTATCGGCAAGGGCAACAGCAAGTATCTGTGGTAACTGGGATTCAAGAACTGAGATTCTGGAGTTGGCCTGTGAAATCATGGAGATTGTGGATTGTAGAAATGCTGAGTGTCACCCAATGCTTGTAGAAGAGTGACCACCGATTTTGGGGAAAGAGTATTGTAGGCGTAGGGGATCTATTTCCGTGGTGAGAGTGGGAAGGTAAGTTGACAACTCATCGGAATAGAGAATTCTTGGTTGTGGGGTAGGCGATCGGTGTGGAGTAGGCGATCGATGTGGAGTAGGCGATCGGTGTGGAGTAGGAGACCGCCGGGGAGATACTTGATCTTTCGGGGAGGGAGACTCGGTGGGATTTTCCTCGGTGGACGGGATGGTTCGGGGAGAACCAGTGTCCTCCAAAAGAAAATCAAAGAAATCACTTGGGGGGGGGGGGGGGGGATTTAATGGGGGGAACCCTGATTGGGTGGTGCAATTTCTTCAATCATAAACTGATTGGGTGAAAGGCCGTGAAGTGACAAATCAATTCCTTCGAGGGGAGAGACCCCGAAGTCATCTCTTTTACCCGAAGAGGTGGGTGAAGAGGCAAAAGATGGGAGCTCCATTTCTACAACTGTGGTCTTTTGAGAGACCGCAGAGGAGTCGGCTGTGGGTTTAACAAAGTCCCGAGGAAGGGATTGTTCGGTCAAAGGTACCCGAGATCTTTTTAGAGAAGACTTCGGGGGGGATGACGAGTGCTTCCGCTTAGAAGGTTTGCGGACCGGGGAAGCCACCGATGGTTTTATCGGTGATGTAGTCCTAAAATCGGTGGCGGAGGTGTTGGGGGCCCTTGATTTTTTCTTTAGTGCGCCCCCCGACTTAACTCGGGATTTGGGAGAAGGGGCCACTACAGTTGGAGTGATCTCAGAAATTTCCGGGTGTTTAAATCCGGGAATTTCCGTATCACCCCAATGTAGATCGGGAGAGTGAGCGAGTGAAATCATACCTTGTCGTAGAGGGCGATCGGTGGAGAGAGGTCCGACATTTAAAGTTTTGAGACCAACGACCGGGGAAGACCAATCATAAGTGAATTGGGGCGATTGAGATTTTCGATCGGTCTCCAACTCCTTGTTAAGTTTGTGCTGAATGATCATCGAGATGAAACGCGGATAGGCAACATGGCATTTCTTGGGGTGCTTAATCACTTCGACGAGTTCAGTAAAGAAGTATTGAGCAAAGTCGACTTGTCTCTGAAAGATGAGGGCATGGGCGAGCTTTGTGATGTATGACGGGGATTGATCGTGCCCACTGGTTTTACGAGAGAGGCAGTGAATGATATGGGCAAAGAAGAAATTCCACACTCCTCCCATTTTGCTGCGAAGGAGAGTACCGGGACCTTTGGAGCTTTTGGATGAATCGTCAAGAACGTAACCAATCGTTTGAACAACATCTTCATGTATGGTGTCCATATATATGTCATCATATTGAGAAAAGGATTGGATCTTGAGAGCTTGGCGAACATCATCGACCCCAAAAGTAAGGTCGTGATCACCTTCGTCGTTAGTGAGAATGGAGGCATGTATAGCTTCGTTTGACGGGTCGTAAACACAAGTTAACCAAAACTTCCCAATGAGCATTTTGCTCATCCTTGGGTTGTGGGTAAAAGCATGGAGGAGAGGGGATCGAGAGAGAAATTTAGTTACCGTAGAGAACTCGGGATGAGATGGATCAGATTCGAAATGAGCAACGTGATTGCATAAGTTGAACTTGAGATCTTCAAATCGTGTGGGCACTGTAGTTCTTGAAGACGCCATCGTGAGTGATTGAGAGAAAAGAGAAGGAGAGGTTTCGAGAGTTGCAGGTTTTGTGAAGAGAAATTGAAAGTGAAGGAGATGGGTATTTATAGAGTGGAAAGAGAGGTAGGGTTTTAAAAAATCGAGGGAACGGTTAAAAGATGAATAAAATAATATGGAAAAGGTAATGATGAAGTTTTAGGATACGTGATGGAATACGGCTTGGAATGGGAAACGTCACACATCATCCTGACACTAGGGTTTTTAGCATAGAAAAACGCACTTGATAAGCATAAGGAAATCGGTAGGATTTCGGTGGAATCTGTACCGATCTGCCACCGATAAGAGAATTGGTGGAAGCAACGAGATTGGTGGTGTCGGTGAAAATGCTTTTTCGGTGAAGGATTGCTTCGGGGTAGAGTGATACCGATAATGTTGTTGAGAGCATACTACCGATATGAGAAATAATTCGGTGAAAGGAAGAGAATCGGTGGTGAGGATCAATCGGTGGTTGTGTTTGACCAAGTTGTGAGTTATTTCGGTAGAGAAAGAGCTACCGACAGGATGAAGGATTTCGGTGTAGAAAGAAACAGAAGAAATTGTCCACCGATGAGAGATCGGTGAAGGTTTGGGTGAGAATAGAAGATTGTCCACCGATGTGAGATCGGTGGAAAATAAAACACTCATTTAGTCTTGTAGGTTGCACATTCCAAGTTCACTTATTAGAAAGTTGAACCTGGTTTCATCAAGGGGTTTTGTGAATAAATCAGCAAGTTGCAAATCGGTGGGAATGAAGTGCAGCTCAATGTCACCTTTGGAAATGTGGTCCCTGATGAAGTGATACCTGATGTCTATGTGTTTAGATCTGGAGTGAAGAACAAGGTTGTTTGTAATAGCTATTGCACTGGAATTGTCACACAGAATGAGAACTTTTGAAAAGAATTGATTGTAGTCCCTTAGTTGATTTTTCATCCACAGGATCTGGGCACTGCAACTTCCAGCAACAATATATTCAGCCTCAGCAGTTGATGTTGAGACTGAATTCTGTTTCTTGCTGGACCAGCTTACTAATTTTCCACCAAGAAGTTGGCAGCTACCTGTGGTACTTTTTCTATCAATCTGAGAACCTGCAAAATCTGAATCTGAGTACCCAATTAGTTCAAAACCGGAGTCTTTGGGATACCAAAGACCCAGGTGCAAAGTACCCTAGAGATACCGAAAAATCCGTTTTACAGCCTTCAAATGTGATACTTTTGGATTGGCTTGATAACGGGCACATAGACAAGTAGCAAACATAATATCCGGTCTGCTAGCAGTTAAGTACAGAAGAGAACCAATCATTCCTCGATAAAGGGTAACGTCCACAGATTCACCTTTAAGATCAGCATTGAGTTTCAAAGGTGGTGCCATGGGAGTTTTCATAGGAGAGCTATCTGAAAAGTTAAATTTCTTCAGAAGGTCACGAATGTATTTACTTTGGTTTATAAATATCCCTTCTGAAGATTGTTTGACCTGAAGGCCCAAAAAGAATGTAAGCTCTCCCATCATGCTCATCTCATATTCACTCATCATGAGAGAAGCAAACTCATCACAAAGTGATTCATCAGTGGCACCAAAGATGATGTCATCAACATAGATTTGGACAAGAATAATATTACCTGAGGTTTCCTTGATGAAGAGAGTGTTGTCAATTTTACCTCTGGAATATCCATTCTTTAGAAGAAAGTTGGCAAGAGTGTCATACCAAGCACGTGGAGCTTGCTTGAGACCATAAAGAGCTTTGTCTAGTCTGTACACATAGTCTGGATGAGTTGGGTCTTCAAAGCCAGGAGGTTGTTTCACATAGACTTCCTCTGCAAGTTCCCCATTGAGGAAGGCACTTTTGACATCCATTTGAAAGACTCTGAAATTTCGGTAGGCAGCATGAGCTAGAAAGATTCTTATTGCTTCAAGTCTTGCAACAGGGGCAAAAGTTTCATCATAATCAATGCCTTCTTCCTGTCTGTATCCTTGAGCAACCAGTCTTGCCTTGTTTCTGATAACTGTACCGTCTTCATCCATTTTGTTTCTGAAGATCCATTTGGTTCCAATGATTGTCTTATTTCGGGGTTTGGGAACCAATCTCCAAACTTTGTTTCTCTCAAATTGAGAAAGCTCTTCTTGCATGGCAGTGATCCAACGGGGATCTGAGAGAGCTTCATCAATCTTTTTGGGTTCAATAAGAGAGAGAAAATTTACATAGAGACAAATATTTCCAACTCCTCTACGTGTTTGAACACCTGCTTGTTGATCACCGATGATTTGATCAATGGGATGATCTTTGGTCCATTTTGTGGCTGGGGACAAAGGTGATGGATTATTTTGAGTGAGATGAATCGAGGTAGTGGGATCGGTGGTTCGGTGGAGGGCTGGATTTTCGGTGGAAGGAGTAGGATCGGTAGAGGGAATTTCGGTGGGAGAGAGCATTTCGGTGGGATGGTCAAATTCGGTGGGAGTTATGAATGGTGACCCAGCCTGATTACTTGATGGGGAAGGATTCGAGGGAATGGAAGATGCATCAGTGGAGTTGACTATGGGAACATCACCTATGCATGAGGAGATCCATCTGTGCAATTCGTCATCATCATTTGAAAGAGATGATAATCTTAGATCATCAAATTTGACATGAATGGACTCATCAATGCATTTTCTCCTGAGATTGTACACACGATATGCTTTGGAAGATAAGGAGTATCCAACAAAGATTCCCTCATCAGCTTTGGGATCAAACTTCCCAAGATTGTCACGATCATTTAGGATAAAACACACACAACCAAAGACATGAAGAAAGCCAATATTTGGTTTTCTGCCATGGAAAACTTCATAGGGGGTTTTATCATGTCTTTTGGATAACACCGACCTATTTTGGGTAAAGCAGGCTGTATTAACAGCTTCAGCCCAAAAGTAGGTAGGAAGGTTTGATTCACTTAGCATGGATCTAGCAGCCTCACACAGAGTTCTGTTTTTCCTTTCTACCACTCCATTTTGCTGAGGAGTCCGGACTGCAGAGAAGTTTTGAGAAATTCCTTTCTCAGTGAAGAAGTCTTCAAGAGCACTGTTTCTGAATTCAGTGCCATTATCACTTCTTACGGAACGAACAAATTGACCATTTAGAACTTCATTTTTCTTGACAAAGTTGATGATTTCCTCAGTTGCATCACTTTTATACCTGATAAAAGAGACCCAAGTATATCTAGTAAATTCATCAACAATAACAAGAATGTACCTTTTGCCACCAAGACTGGGAGTGCTGACTGGTCCACATAGATCCATGTGCAGCATCTGAAGAGGAAGAGTAACGGAAGAGCATTGCTTGGTCTTGAAAGAAGTTTTGGTAAGCTTCCCTTTTTCACAAGCATCACATGGCTTCTCCTTAACAAAATTCAACTTTGGCATACCCGTCACCAGCTCTTTGTTGGAGATTTTATGAAGGGTTTTGAAATTTAGATGAGAGAGACGTTTATGCCACAACCAGTTCCTTTTGGATGTGTCATCTGACACAAAGCAAATATTGGAAGAATTGTTTCTTTGTCCCATATCTATGACATAAACATTTTCCATCCTTTTTCCAGATAACACCACCTTGAAGTTCTTGTCCACAACAGTACAGATACAAAGTTCAAAGATAACTTTATATCCAAGATCACACAGTTGGCTAATGCTTAGAAGATTATGCATGAGGCCTTCAACAAATGCCACTTTATTGAATGTGACAGATCCATTAGTGAGAGTTCCATAACCTTTGGTGTAGCCTTTAGCATTATCTCCAAAAGTTACAGATGGACCTTTTCCAGACACATAGTTAACTAGAAGAGATTTATTTCCTGTCATGTGACGTGAGCACCCACTATCCAGATACCATATTTGATGGTGCTAAAAAACCTGCATGTACAAACAGATTAGTTCTTTGGTACCCATTTAGAGATGGGTCCTTTTGGGTTAGAAGAAGAAGAGTCCTTAAGTTTGGTTCTGTCTATTCTATCTTTTGGACAATCTTTGGCAAGATGAAAAGTGTCACCACAGTTATAGCATTTTCTGTAGATGAAAGTCTTTTTAGGTTCTTGAATCTTTTCTTTTCCTTTTCCTAAGGCATTTAATTGAATGGCTCTAGGACAAAAGGTCTTTTTAGAAGTTTGCAGACTTTCCTTTTCTTTTCCCTTTTCCAAGACATTAATTTGAATTGCTTTAGGACCAACAGAAGAGATGTGAGGAGGAAAGCTTAAAATTCCATTTCCAGAGGTGATAGAAAATTTGGAAATACTTTTAGAAGTATTTTTGAAATGGTCTTTTTCAAGATCCGAGGACTTTCTGAAAGATGAGACATCGGTGTCATGAAATCTTTTGAGAAACTTGGTCTTTGAAGAGTTGAAGGAAGAGGTTTCATCAATAGTTAACACCTTTAGAAGATCATTGATGGGTTTTGAAAAATCATTGGAATCTTGTTTCTCAGTGGACTGATTTGAAGAAGATTCTTTTGCTCTTATGAACATTCCATATTTTAAAGCTTCACCTAAATCAAGAGAGTTTAAAGAGACAGAGTCACAAAAGCTAGACTCTGAAGCATCATCCCATACATTAGAGAGAGGAATGAGTGCATGAGATGAAGTTTTGGGAGAATCTTTTCCAAATCCTAGCCCAAATTTGCTATTTCCACCGATTTGGTCCTGAAAAAGTTGCTCAAGATTTTTTGAAGAAGTTGTCCACTTTCTGACAACCTCTTGTTCTCTTTTTAGTTTCTTGAAAAGTTTATTTTTCTCTTTGGAAATCATGTGATTAATGGTTTTCAGATCCTCAAGCTCAGCTTTGATTTCCTCAAACTTTTCAAGTTTAGACATGCAGATTTCAAGTTGAGAAGTGAGATTTTTAACCTGAGCAGATTTCCTTTTCTTACCATCCTTAACAGAGTGAAAGTCTTTAGTTAAAGATTCATAAGCATCTATCTTTTCCCTATCTGACATATCATTAAAGGGATGTACCTGAGCATATGATGTCGAGCACCCAGACGACACAAGAGCCATTGGAGAGGTTGCTTTTTCTGAATCTTCCACATCTTCTGAGATGGCCATAAAGCATTTGTTGGGAGAGTTGTTGTCACTGTCAGAGGTCTCTTCTTCCCAATCATGAATTTCGGCCATGAGACCCTTTCCTTTTCTAAGGAGACCCTCATTTCTCTCTTTTTCTTTCTTGTACTTGGCTTTGTATTTCTCAGCCCTTTCTTGATGAACTTTGGTTGAAGACTGAGTTTCTTTCTTGGCAAGGTTTGATTTGAAAGAGATATTTTTGGGTTTTTCATAATTTGAGGAAAACTTGTTTGAAGATGAATTTCTGGAGTTTATCACACGCTTACTTCTGCACTCAGCTGCAAAGTGACCTTTCTTTCCACAATTAAAACATTCTTAATTTGTCTTATCAGTTGAGGAAACTTTTGTAGAAGAGAAGGGTTTTCTGAAAGATTTGGATTTGTTCGAAAAACGAGATCTGTTTTTAAAACCAGCTAACATAGCAATTTCATCAGACAACTGCTTAACCAATATTTCTTCACCTTCATCATCGGCATCACTTAGATATGCCTCCGATTGGTGAGAGGAGTTGCTTTGGGTTTCATTGTCAGAATCTGATGAAGGATAGGTGATTCTTGGAACATTTTGAGATTTTTTGGAGTTTTCACTGACAAGAGCAATAGAGGTGCCCTTTATTTCTTTGATGAAAGATTTCCTTTGTAACTTGGTTTGTTCAAAGTTGAAAAGAGTTCCATATAAGACAGTTAGAGGCATGTACTCAAGGTCCTTGGAAGTTTTGATACAAGTGCATATGTTCTCCCAGAAATCAGGGAGACAATCCATGAACTTGTTTAGAACTTCCTCGTTATCATAGATTCTGCCCAGTAACTTCATATCATTTAGAAGAGAGTTAAAACGATTATAGTAGCTAGGAAGAGATTCACCTTTTTCATGAGTGAAGTGTTCATATTTTCTTATGAGAGAAATCTTTTTGCATTTCTTCACTTCCTCTGTACCTTCGTACAGAACACACAGTGTGGTCCACATCTCTTTAGCAGTTTCAAAGTTAACTAGAGAATGATAGACTTCATCAGGAAGTGAGAGAGCAAGGATAGATCTAAGCTTTGAATCAAGAGTGACTAGACGTTTTTCTTCATCAGTATATTCCTTAGGATTTTTTAGAATATAACGTCCAGTACCCTTTGCTTTCTCTTTGTCGGAAGGCTCAGAAGTGTCGGAGTCACTAGAGTCCTCCTTGTCAGTTGTTTCCTTACCAGGACTCTGCGTTTCATAGCGAGCCCAGACTCGAGGGATAATGGGTCCCTCTTTGAGAATGGTTGGATATCTAGTATCCACTCCTGCCATGAATAGCATCATACGGCTTTTCCAAAGAGAAAAGTTGTTGGGGTTAAACTTAGGAGGTTTGTTAATGGAACCATTTTCAGAAAAGTTGTTTTGAAAAACATTTTCAATAGTTGAAGAAGAGGGGGCAGCCATTGCAGATCAAGTTTATGAGTTAAACTTTCTGCTCTGATACCACTTGTTAGTCCCAGATGGCTAAAACAAGTATTGTAGAAGGGGGGGGGGGGTTGAATACAATACACAAAATTTTTCACAATTTTAATTCTATTATTGAAAATCTTTCAACAAGAATTACACATAGAAAACTTAAGACTGTTGTGGAAAAAGAACAGATAAACTATTCTAACAATCTTGCACAAAGTATACTAACAACAACAACTAAGAACACTTAGAACAAAGCTATCAAGTTTTAGAGCAGTATGGAAATTTCTTGCACTGAGAGAGATATCCAGAAAGCGTGATTTGCATGAAGAAGTCTTCTTCCTTTTATAGTGAAGGTAAGGTACTGAGCATTAAATGCTTAGTACGAATATCCTTCAGTTACTTGTAACGTACCAAAGGACTTCTGAAAAGTACCAGTGGACTTCTAAAAAGCTGATAAGTCACCATCACCTTTTTCTTGAAACAAGGAATAGAAGCCATGCTGAAAGGACATATTCTAAAAGGATAATAATACCAAAAGGTTACTTTTGCCTGTAAGCAGATTTTGTCCCGAAGTAAATGGTCTTCTTGAAGAGTACTCCAAGATAATATCACAGAAGGAATTCCACCGATAATATTGTCAAGGTTTTAAGAACCATCTGTAAGAGAACCATTTTCACAAAGATCCCACCGATTTAAGTATCTCATCGGTGGGATGAAGTCCACCGATTCCTTAAGAACACTTCGGTGGAAGCTGTCCACCGATTTTTGATATCTTTATCGGTGGAGATGAAAGTCCACCGATTTTTGATGTCTTCGTCGGTGGAGAGGAGGTCCACCGAATTGTGAGGACAAATTCGGTGGAAAATGACTTGTTGTGTTTGTTGAGAAGAGTCTTCTATTTTCCACAAGTAGAGAGTCTTCAAGCTTGGTTTCGGTTTATCTTCGACTTCACCGAACAATTGCTATTTTGTACAAGTCATTCAAAGAACCAAACTAAAATATTCTAAGTAGGATTTTAGGGAAAACATCGGTGAGTCAATTTCAAATCTTTGGTGACCCAACAATAGGTTATTTGGAGAATTCAATATTTGTAAATATGAACCCTCATAGTTAATTCTCTCCTTATTTATATAAATGTTTGGATGTTATTCTGTCATAACTTGTTACAATTTAAGGTTCAAATTAGCCATGATTTTTAGGGTGTTACTGTAATAACCGGGTACGTTATTGGTTTAATTAATTATTTTTTTTTATCATTTTTGGTTTTAAGGTAAATTTGGGATTAGTATTATGGAATTATAAGTTAAAGGAGTATACTTTAATTTTATTTGGAAGTTTAAGGTTGTGTTTTGCCAATTAAGAGGAGTTTGGGGTTCGTTTGGTAAATATGTTAAATATCTAGATATTATAGATATTATGTGTATTTGTGTGTGAATTAGGGAGAGAATGAGAGAGGGAGAGAGACGTATTCAGAGAAAGAAAAGAGGAAGAAGAAGAGAGGAAGAAGAAAAGAGGAAGAAGAAGAGAGGAAGAACTTGAAGGCTTCATCTTCTAGGTATAAATTCTACTCCATTTTCATATCATCTTGTTGGTTTTGGAGAGTTAGGTTTGGTACCATTGAGAAATCTAAGATAGTTTTATTGTTGATTAATGAGTTTCTTATTGGTTTACAAATTTTCTGTGTGAATCATACATCAATTCATGGTAGAAGTTGATTTTAGCAAGTTTTGGGTGTTAATGGAGTTTTGGGTTTTTGGGTTTAAAATTGGTTTGAATGCATATGGGTTTAGAGTTGTTACATGGATTTCTCCATGTTATTTGATGTTAAAAATCTCATTTTTGATGCTAAAATTCCATAGAAATGATCCAAAATGACTTGGAATTGATTTGGGTTCGAGTTGGGGTGTTAAGAGCTGAAAAATGGGCTGTTTGCTGCCCAACAGACGTCGGCGCGTGTCCGGGCGCGTCTGTGGGCGCGCCAGCAGCCGCGCACAGCACTGTTCCAGCATTTTATGATTTTTGTTTCTTGCGTACCGATGTTGTTTCTGGGCGTAATATAGGGGTATGGGTACTCGTTTTGAGTGTAAGATAGAATTCCAACACTTTGGACATGTTAGTTTGGGCATATGACAACTCCAAGTACTGTTTTTAATGTCGGTTGTTCAGTTTCTAGCTCGATTGCGTTTCGGGAGTGTCCGGTGAGTTGTTAAGGTTGTCAATTGTCGTAGTGAGTCTTGTATACATATAAGTATGTGGATTTCATCAATGTGTATATATTACAGGCTCGGTTGCTCCTCTTTAGTGTGGCTTGGGTGGTGTTCGGTTGTGGCGTTATTTGCCGGTTTGCCCAATTGTATCGTTTGCGCGTGTGTGACTTCAAACTATCATCAAGGTGAGTTTTACTTTAAAACGTTTTTAACTGGGATACATATATATATATATATATATATGTTTATATATATATGAGATGGATATATATATATATGAGATGGATATGTATGAGATGGATATGTATGGATTGAGAATATGATACATGATGTGATTATGTGTTTATATTGATATATATATATATATATATACTTATATATATATATATGGTTGGAATGTGATGAAAGGTGTTATAAATGACATTATAATATATTGTAATTATGTGAGTATTCTGCGGGAATACGTGACCGGGTTCCGGTGTGCGGACCGGTGAGTGGCCGGGTTCCGGTGTGTTGGCCCGGTCTCAGACCGGCGGTGTTGGCTGTAAAAGTCGTACAGCGGTGTTGGCCGTAATTGTCGTACGGCGGAGTTAATTTATTAGTTGGCTTGCTACCAACTAATATGGCCATTTGTGGAGGAATAAGGGCGAATGAAGGGTACATGATGCACGAGTCTTGATTGGTATTTAAATACGTGAGGTATGTTTGTGTTTACGAAAGGATTACTAAATGTGTTATATAAAGGTTTTATATAAACTATTATGATACATGATTTTATATAGATGGGTTTTATAACGATTTGCAAATGACAGGGATTTTCTCACTAGACCATTAGGTCTAACCCTCATTTCTGTTTTAAAATATGTATTCCAGGTTGAGGATCGTTTATTAGCAAAGGGAAGAATTAAAGTGTAAGGCGAGGTTGATAGCTGGCGAGGATTAGGAATTGAATATGTTTTATGTTGTATAGTTTCGAGACTGCTGGGACCGTACGTGATTTATTTGTATTTTTTTATGAATGTAACGATGTGATGCAATATATGTAAATTGAAGCATGTTTGGGAAATCGGGTTGTTACAGTTACAACTTTTTTTTGGATTCATCTGCATGTAGTGAAACCATAAGCGTGTACTGAAATGGTCATGATGAAACTAACATGAATCTGGTGTGACACTACTTTGAACCCCTATGAGTATTGTGCACATATCATCAGATAAACATTGGAAAACTACTTGCTTGTTTTTTTTGGAATCGCTTGAATGTGGTGAAACCATAAGCGTGTACTGAAATGGGCATGATGAAACCTGTTTCTACAGTGAAACCGTTCATGTAATGAAATTATTTGTTAAGCCTGTAATGCAACATGTTTCTGCAGTGAAACCGTTCATGTAATGAAATTAGTAGTGAAACCTGTAGTGAAACCTGTTTCTGCAGTGAAACTTGTAACGCCCCAAATTCCGGGCTAATTTGAACCTTAAATTTCAACAAGTTATGATAAAATAAACTTCCACTTTCATATATATAGCAAGTGAATTAACCACTAGGAGTACATTTACAAGTACAGAATTCTTCAAATAACCTATTAATCTAATTATGCCACTATAATCAGATTAACTAAGTTATCTAAGCAATTCTTCAAAATCTCCTTCTGTTAATTGACTTTTCCGCTATTCCAAAACGCTCGTCCCACATCCCTTTTACCTTCCCGAGCTAGTACATGGTAAAAAAACATTATATTGAAACGATTAGGCTAACGCCTAGTGAGAACATTCGTTTCCACAATAATATTTGCAAAATCAATGTAAACACGTTATAACCAACCTGATTACCCTTATCTTACCATACGTGTAACTCTTTTCCGTTAACACGATTTTACCTAAGTCCATGAATATGACTGACACACATTCCATCATCATATCATGTCTCAGAGCCATACTACGAATCTTCAGTGATTCTAGATTGTGCTCTTAATCCGGAAATCGCAATATACACATGCCCATTTCCACTTGTGATATAAATATATATATTCCAGAAATCGCAATATACACATGCCCATTTCCACTTATATCATTCTACAGAAATCGCAATATACACATGCCCATTTCTGTTCATATATAAGAAATAACAATATACACATGCCTATTTCTTAGAAAGGAAGTAGAGATTACAATATACACATGCCAATCTCTTTCTTTCCTTAGAAATCAGAAATTATGTTTATCCCATGATTTCTTACATCAGAATAATGACTAATCTTCATCTATTCCACGTGTACATAACCATTAGTGCCTATGGATCCATTACACTTTACTAACGTATATGCATAACAACATATCACACCACATCTCATATTATATTCTTAACTCTGAGAATACTAGATAACCTATCTGTAACACCTTAGGCATATCCCACATCCTTTAGAGGGCAGGAGAGATGCTGGGTATATTAGTAAACCTTGGCCTTACCAGACACAACGCGTTTTGGGGCCACAAGCATGTGGGTTCCTTGGGAACTCTGTGGTTAAGCGTGCTTGGGTGGGAGTAGTACCAGGATGGGTGACCCCTTGGAAAGTCCTCGCCAGGTCGCCAAGAACAAAGTCGTGAGCCAGTGGGGCAAAGCGGACAATATTGTGTCATGGTAAGCGGGGTGTTACAAATGGTATCAGAGCCACTCCTGTGCCGTTCGGGATGGTGGGGCAAACCTCATCGAGGACGATGAGTCCCTAAGGGGGGGTGTGTGTAACACCTTAGGCATATCCCACATCCTTTAGAGGGCAGGAGAGATGCTGGGTATATTAGTAAACCTTGGCCTTACCAGACACAACGCGTTTTGGGGCCACAAGCATGCGGGTTCCTTGGGAACTCTGTGGTTAAGCGTGCTTGGGTGGGAGTAGTACCAGGATGGGTGACCCCCTGGGAAGTCCTCGCCAGGTCGCCAAGAACAAAGCCGTGAGCCAGTGGGGCAAAGCGGACAATATTGTGTCGTGGTAAGCGGGGTGTTACACTATCGTATTTTCATCCTCAAATGCCCCCCTTCGGCAACTTAGCACGGGGGTTAGCGGATGGGGTCAAGGGGCAACGCCCTTGCGGGGTCTGGGGGCAGCGCCCTTAGAATTTTTTTAGAAAACTTAACCAAACAAAACATCTAGAAACAACATCACCCGGAAACTAAAGCAACCCGGATACTATCCGGTAACTATTTTTATCCGAAAACTTACCAGAAAATCAAAACTTACCGGATACTCGTCGCGTCCGAAAACATTCAACACAGAGGTTTCCGGATACTGCATTTCGTCCGGAAACCTCGACCTGCAGCTTAATAATTCGATTTAAACCTATGTCTGTTCGATTCAGCTCATTCCAGACCATTCCATACAGTCCACAAACAGTTTATACAGCTATGACAATGTTTAATTTAACATATAAACACTGATTTATGCAAACAACAAATGAACTCACCTTTTGAAGAAAACCCACTTTAATCACAATCTGTTGCTCCAATATGTTGTAAACGATTCCGAAATCCAATTTTGAAGACAAAACTCTTGTTTTTCTTCCTCTTCTCTTCTTTCTCACTTTTCTCTTTGATTCTCCAAATCGACCCAACACAAAGAATTGAGATAAATATCTGATTTCAGCTACTTTATCCATACACACTTTCCATAAATGACCAAATACACCTTCTAGTTCCAATATTTCCAAAAGTAACATCCAACTTTAATCCTTTGTATTTTAACCCCATTGAATAATAAACTTACAATATAAATCAAGGTTTTAACCAAAATACAAATAGATCCCAATTCTCATTAAAATAACATTATTGAAAATTTGGGATGTTACAAAACCGGTCATGTAATGAAACAAAAACTGTAGTGAAATTAGTGATTTTGAAACTCAAATATAATCATTTGTATTTTGAGTATTATATGGTGAAATTAGGTTGCGAACAATGTTTCACTCATGATATATGCAAATAGTGAAACAATGGTGTACTTTTCTAGTTATCTAGTTATCTTTTATGAAACTAATATGTAACTCATGTGATATTTTGGTAAACTGTGACACACCGTAACCGTGTACTTTTCTAGTTATCTTTTATGGGGAAACAAATGCAGGCGATGAATCTCGGAAACAAAACTTCATCAAAACAAACAATACAATACACACCAAACAATGAACCTGTTCACATTTTAATCATGTACACAATGAAACTGTATGGTAACAATAATAGAAAAATATATGCATCATCATAATTTACAATGAAACGGTATGCATTGTCATGTAAACCCTAAAACGGTATGCAAAAACAATAATACATAACTATATTAATTATCATGTTAAACATAAACAATATGCAATACCAACTCTATACCCACTATCATTCCAAACATGCAGAATAGTGAAGCTGAAACATCATGGGTCTCAGCTGTTCCTATAAACACTATACCTGCAGTTGATCCAAATGTCTCAGAAATTCCGTCTATTTCTCAGCAATCAGTGAATGAAGTGACAAATGCAAACATTCCTCTCTTAGCTGATAATCCAGAAGTAGCTGAAGCCTCATCTTCAGTTTCTCCAGTTCAGACTGAATCAGCGACGTATGCTCCGGCTCACGATGGACTGTAAATCACCCAATCGATCAAATTCTTGGTGATCCCAACGCTGGTATTCAGACTCGTAGAAGTGCAGGTAATATTTGTTTATTTGTTAACTTTATTTCTCTAACTGAACCAAAGAAAATAGATGATGCCCTTAGAGATCCAAACTGGGTCAGCGCTATGCAAGAAGAGCTGACTGAATTCGAAAGAAACAAAGTTTGGAAACTCGTTCGTAGACCAACTGACAAAACGGTGATAGGCACTAAATGGGTCTATCGAAACAAGTTGGATGAACATGGTACTGTAACTCGCAACAAAGCTCGTCTTGTTGCTCAGGGATACAGACAAGAGGAAGGCATAGATTATGACGAAACTTTTGCTCCAGTAGCAAGACTCGAATCTATTCGTCTTTTCTTAGCATATGCTGTACACAAAAACTTCACTATACATCAGATGGATCTTAAGTCAGCATTTCTGAATGGAAAGCTGAATGAAGAAGTTTATGTGGAACAACCTCCAGGATTCTCAGATCCTAAGCGCCCAGGTTACGTTTATAAACTGGACAAGGCACTTTATGGCTTAAAGCAAGCTCCTCGTGCATGGTATGATACTCTCTCTACTTATCTCCATATTGAACAATTTGAGAGAGGTAAGATTGACAAAACTCTATTTTTTAGAAAAGTGAAAGGTCATATCATTTTAGTTCAAATATATGTTGATGACATTATATTTGGTTCTACTAACCCTGAGCTTTGTACTCGTTTCGCTGATAGAATGAAAGATGAGTATAAAATGAGCATGATGGGTGAACTAACATATTTCCTTGGTCTTCAGATTAAGCAAACTGAAAAAGGAACTTTCATTAATCAGGGAAAATATGTTAAAGATATGCTGAAGAAATTCGACTTAACTGAAAGTTCAGCTATGAAAACCCCTATGGCACCTCCGCTGACACTTGATAAGGACACAAAAGGTGTTCCTGTCAATGTCACGCTGTACCGTGGGATGATCGGCTCACTATTGTATCTTACAGCTAGCCGACCCGATATTATGTTTGCAACATGCTTGTGTGCACGATATCAAGCTGAACCTAAGATATCTCATATGAAAGCTGTAAAGCGAATCTTTCGATATCTTATGGGTACAGCGAATCTAGGCCTTTGGTATCCCAAAGACTCAGGATTCGATCTAACCGCCTATTCAGACAGTGATTTTGCAGGTTGCAAAATGGATAGGAAAAGCACCACAGGAGGATGTCAGCTCCTGGGTGGAAAGCTGGTAAGTTGGACAAGTAAGAAGCAAAACTCAATGTCCACTTCCACAGCTGAAGCTGAATATGTAGCCGCTGGAAGCTGTTGTTCTCAAGTCTTGTGGATGAGAAATCAGCTACTAGACTATGATCTTCAGCTCTCCAAAATTCCAATCTATTGCGACAACACTAGTGCCATCGCTATAGCAAACAATCCAGTGCTACACTCAAAGACAAAACACATAGAAATCAGATATCATTTTATCAGAGATCATGTGATGAATGGTGATATAGAACTTCATTTTATCCCAACTGATTATCAGTTAGCTGATTTGTTTACCAAACCTCTTGATGAGACAAGATTCAACTTTCTCATCAGCGAGCTTGGAATGCTGAACTTTGAAGGGTAAAATCTTCAGCGGTTCACATTTGATCAGCGATACGTTTATACAAACTTGTATAGCCTTCGGGATAAAATCAACTTATATAATCCATTTCATCATCTTCTCTCTGAATAAACTTGGTAAAACTGATATCCAGGTATGTTTTCTCTCTCTGACAAACGCATGAAAATGCAAGATTTCAAAACAAATGCATCGCTGAATATCTCTTCCTTAACAGCGATATTTTGAAAATTCTTAAAACCTTCACTGATATCTTCTATTCAGTGCTTCATGTTTTTCAAAAGAGTCCCTGAGTTTTTCAAAACCTCAGAGACATCCTAAAAGAATGTGAAAGGACAGTTGTGACGTCATTGCAACGGATAACACCAGGCACGATTTCTTTCTGACACACGTTTACACGTTTCGCTCAAACTTCCAATCAAATGCAAACACGTGTCCGTGTCATGATGAAAACCTTTTCCCGCTCAAGGTTTTCTCTCTCTAAAACTCCATATATAAACAACTCTTGGTTTATATTTGTCTTTTACGCGAACATTCTTCCTCCGCAAGAAAGAAATTATTGTTGCATTTGTGCTCTCAAATCTTCAAAGAACTGTTCATCATCTTCTTCATCAAAACTTCAAGGTTAATATGTTCTTATTTTTCAAATGCAGATAACTTGTTTCTGATCTTATCTTTGTTTTAAACAAGATCAAACAAAAGAACTTAAAAATAAAATCATTTTCTTTCATGGTTTTATGAACACAACCATTTCATGGTTGTTCTTCAAGTTTTAAATCTAAATCTTAAACTTGTTCTTCATTCGTATCCAGTTTTTCTTTTGAAACTGGAATACAAGAATTTATGGGTTTTACATTTCGTTTCAAAATCATGAAAAACCCTAATCTTCATTAAGACATTTATGTCTGAATGAAATGGACAAAATTCGAACAATCTTAATGGAAATTCTTTCCATACTAAGACAATTCTTATTTGTTAACATCTTTGGTTGAACTGATAATACAGAGAAATGGCATCTTCAAAGATCAATGTCACCGCTGAGTCCATCTCCGCTGACTCTGAGGAAGTGGACATCATCAAAGCCCCTCAGGTAAAGTTCAAGTTGGATCAACTAGATTGGACTAAGGTGAACAACCTCTCTGCGCTTCTCGAGTTTCCTCCTCGAAAGCAAGTCACACATCTGAATGATGCTATGAATTTCCTGAAAAACTGCTGCATTTCAACAGCCCTGACCATCACACCTCCTGCAAGTCAGCTACTACTATCCCAGTTCTGGTACTCTGCCAGACACTCTCAGCTACCCTCCGCCAAAGACCCCTCCAAAACCATCGATTGCATACTCAGCGATACTGAGTATGGCACAATTAAGATAACCCCCGCAATCATTCGAAAAGCCCTGAACTTTCCCAATGCCACCAAAGAAAAACCCTTCGTTCCATTCCCTGACCATAAGAAGCAAGCTGACAAAGATGCCATCATTGCTTTTCTCGACACAATGGGTTACATCTGGGACATTGGAAGGGACAAGAAGCCCGAGAAGAAGCTGACGCTGATAAAGAAGTCCAAAATGCCCAGCGAGATGAATTTCATCTTCGCTCACCTGATCAGTTGCATGACAGCGAAGTCCGGCTCTTCTGATCAAGCCGCACAACCTACGCAAGCTATGGGATACGCACTGCTGAAAGGTCTAAACATTGACTGGGCCTCTATTATATATGATGACCTAGTACAACGCATGGATTCTGCCGCTGACCGACCATCATGGGTTCCTTACCCAAGATTCATCAGCGCCATCTTCCAATATGGCCTGAAGGACAGCTATCCTGAAGAGGGTGACCTGAAACTTTCTCAGGTTGGCCCTAAGGTGCTCGATTTCAAACCTGTCGACAATGAGGTACGTCTCTCTACCCTTCTCTCTCTTCTTAACCCCAATTCTTCGACTTCTGTGGCTCCTTCAGCGACAATACCCATCGCTGATACCCCGGCCACACAATCCTCTCCTTCTAAGAAAAGGAAACCCTCTCACACCCAACTTGATTCCAAAAGGATCAAGAAAACCAAGGAGCAACCCCAGCAATCCCATGCTGAAGACTCCTCAGCTATTTCTGGCCTAGAAGACAGAATAGCAAAGCTTGAAGGTTGTGTGAAAATCTCTGGCCCAGAAGACAGAGATAACACCAATGCTGAGTCTACTCATTCCTCCCCCAATCATGAGAAAGAGGGGGAGAAGAGCGCTGAACATTCCAGTGAGAAGAGCGCTGAAGATCTAAACAAAAGCGCTGAAGATCTGAACAAGAGCGCTGAAGACCTTTCCCATGATGAATCTATCAGGGGAGAGAGGAATGAAGATCTGATCGCTGAAAAACCTCAGGGAGATGAAAACCCTGAGGGAACCGAGAAGCTCGCCTCTGTATCTGAGGGGGAGCAACTCGAAGAAGATGCTGAGGAATCCGAAGCAGAAGAAGATGAAGACATCGACATCCCTGAAGATGAACCATCCTCCTCTCCAAGGAAGGATGATGATGATGATGATGATGAAGATGACGATGATTTCTTTGTTGTCAAACCTGCTCCTCGAACCAAAGCTCTTAAAGGTATTTCAATAAAAGAACCTTCAGGGGAGAAGACAAAGACAAATCCCTCAGCCTCTGGCGCTGAGAAAGGCAAAGGCAAAGGCCTCGCTGAAGATGAAAATCTGGCGATCTTGCTTGAAAAGCCGGTTTGTCAGGTACACTAAATTTACTTATATTCCTTCCCTGAACATCTCTATACACAATCAGTTCTCTACTCCACAACCTCTCTACACATCCACATTCTTTTTCTATCTTTTCTACCCAAGTTCTTCTACCCAGTTCTTATTTGTAAGATCGCTGCGTTTCAGCTAGTCCTCTCCCCTGTTTGAGGATATCGCTGAAGGCTCCACAACTGCGACTTCACCAATAATTCCAGCTGCCGCTGAAGAAATAATCCCAGTCTTGGATTTGATCTCTGAGACTGATGAACCAGAAGAACAACCTCTCTCACACAGAAACAGACCTTCCTCAGCTCCTCAAAAGCTGAGTGAAGAGGATTAAAAGAGAAGAGAAGAAATAATAAAGCGATTCGAGGATCAGCGAATCATTCTAAGGCGTGATCAACTGCCTTCAGTTCCTCCTAAGTTCAGAATTTCAAAAGCTGAATACAAGGAACACCTCAGAGCTGAACGCCTCATCGCTGAAAGAAAGGAAGCTGAAGAGAAAGACAAAGAATACGCCATCAAGCTTACTCAAGAATCTGTCAAAGACCCCAAGCTGAAACGTGTTCCCATTCAAATCCAACGAAAGCTTTGGGAAGAAGCCCAGAAGATCGTGGAAAAGAAAACTGAAGTTTCTCAGACCACCCTGATCTGGTGTAAAGAGAAAATTCACTTCAGATATCGTCCAACGAAGATCAACAAGGTATTCATCTCTGGAAGAACATCTATCGGAGTACCTATTGTTGACATCAAACTTTTCAGAGAAGATGGCCAATCCGAAGCCTTTCGCGCTGACACTGTAAAAAGGTATGGTCTCTCTGAATGGTTGGAGATGAGGTTAGCTATCCAATCGTCACAATCTAAGTACAATGATCATTTCGAAAAGCTGATAAACAGACAGATCGATTTGATATCTTCTTGTGTGGACATTCCTCCTCTTCCTGATCTAAAGCTGAAAAGAAAAAGGGCCTCTCCAAAGAAGAAACGTCAAGATTCAAACTCAGGTCCTGTCATACGAAATGAAACTGGAATTGGTTTCTCTCGCGCTGAAGTGCTTGGTCCTGACCCTGATCTATCTGCCCATGACATTTCTTTGCCACCATGTGAACTTTTCGTCCCTGGTAAAGTCATCAGTAATCCTTATGGAATATTATTTCTCGACTACGACGGACGTAAATGTTTTCAACGGATCGCTGAGCTTCCAATCACTCCAATCGAACAGCTCAGAGATCTTATCTACTGGTGTGACTTCAGAAAAGACATTCAGGCACGACACCTAAAACCCTTGATCTTGGAAGAAGTGCTGAACAAAAGAAAACAAGGTGTAACGGTTCCTGACTGGATGATCCCCACTGAAAAGACGACCCTTGATGAAATTCTCATTAAGGAAGAACCTTTTAAAAACTGATATAATCTCCTTTTTCTCTATTGTATCAGTTATCCTTCTGTACATGTAAATTATTTCGCTTGTACTTATAATCTTTCTGTTCTTCATTGTAACCTGATTCAATATTTTAAAGAAAGATTTCAGCGAACCTACTTTACTCCATCAGTACTGAAAAGATCCCAGAAATTAGTAAAAGGGACAAATATTTTATGAGTTCTTTTTATCCTTATGTTTTCATTAAATAGCAATTTTCTTTGTTGCTATGTCATAATCAAATAGGGGGAGATTGTTGATCCAAACCCTCAGTGATTTGATAATGACCCTCTCTTAAATACTTAGTGAAAATTGTAAGTAAACAATATGTATCAGAGTTTCACTATCGCTGATAAGTACTAAGATCTTACAGTACCGCTGATAGGAACTCTCGCTCTTTAGATTAAACATTCAGCGAAACTGTTCACCATAAATGCTCTGAGTCTGTTCAGTCATTATGATGATCGCTGATAAGTTAGTTGTTTACTTATGATCCCTGAAGACAAGTTTCACGTCAACAAAGGTTCTACGCTGAAGTCGAAGATCAAGCTCAAGAACCAGCGACAAGTCTCCTAATGAACTGATGCGGATCAGCGAAGACTCAGATTTGTCCACTCAACGTGAAGTATCAAGTATAAGACTTCAGTTATCGCTGAACTTTATCATCTGCTGAATAGTAAATGATAATCGCTGAATCAACGAAAGCTGATCATGAAGTCCTCCGTACAAAGTACTTTTGTCTTAACCACCCTTGCACGACTCCGTACGAAATGTCATAAAAGAACCTCCGATTGTCTGAAATCGTACAACCACTCTGATACTACACTGTTCATCCATACGGCTACTAAGGTTGTCAACAAAGGTCAATGACATGCAACCAACCAGCTGATGACACGTGTAAAGTATATACTGACTTGCATTAAATGCATGCAGTATATAAAGAGATGAACTCACTTCATTTTGAAGTAACTTGCTAACTCTGGACAAGTTCATATCTCTTATCTCAAGATAGGTTATTATTAGAAATTTCCTTATCTTTCTTAGTGCAAGAAACCTTAGTGTTCCAACTTGTTTGGATTTAGGTTTATCCTTAATCTTGTCTCCGCAACAAGCTGTAAATTGTTAATGATTTATCAATAAACAATTTAGAAAAGTAAAATCTATGTGTTTGTATTCAACCCCCCCCCCCCCCCCTTCTACAAACTTGTATAGGCCTTCGGGACCAACAAAATGTTGTATAGAGTATTACGAGTCATCTAAAGGTAGCTTTTCGTGGATTCGGAGAGGAAGAATGCTTGAGTTTGAGTAAGACTCCTGTTTCGGGAGAGTCCCAATTCTAGAAATCATGGGATAGATCAGTCAGGATGGTAGGGAAAGACAGTGTCAAAACCTTGAATGTATCAATGGAGCCCTCGGTTCTCGTTCGAGCTTTCCATTTGCAGGATAAATGAAATAAGTGAAATGAAACCATGTAGAAGTGGAAGGTGAGATAGTTGATCAAAACAAAATAGTATGAAATGGTTGAGTAAGTGGACCGTTGAATGTATGTATAGCAAATCGTTGCAAGGCCGAGTGGGCGACCACTGGTCGAAGTAGAGTGTCAATGATAAGTTGCGTGAGTAAAGCGATTGACCTTGTTTGAGTGAGTAGCCTTCAATTGCAAGTAGAGTTTCATGCATTGAGTTCGTATATGTGTACATGAGATTTTTCATAAGAAAAGTATAAACGTGTAAGTATCAAATTTGATCGGATATGAGTCGGCGTGTGCAAGCGTATGTTTAAAGAAAAAAAAATACAAATCCATTTACATCGTACAATGAAGTCTTGAGGTTTACGATTTGCAAAATATTTCACTCTTTTCATGATAAGCCAAGAAAACGTTTGAATGCACAACTTTTATAACCAAAATGAGTATTGACATGTCGAAGTTATATAAGTGAGTGTGAGGACCGACTAGTTTACTTCGTGTCGGTAAATTTCTTTCAAAATTTTGTCGTATGGGAAGATTTTCACCCAATATTTATTTCTGTCGTAACAACATATTTTTGGTTGAGTAAAATTAAGTTTTGCGGAAAGATTGCATGCAAACGATCCTCAAGATCGTTGCGCAGGGCATTGGAGTTATGAGAATGTTGGGGTCATGTGTACCCAAGTTGTTTTCAAGTGTTGTTTCTTTAAAATGATCAAAAGTGTGAAATGATTCATTTATCGCGTTGTTAGGCATGAAGGCTATGAACTCAATAGGTCATGGAGTATTACATTTTAGGCTAAGGAAGAACTCCTAGAGTGGAGAGGTGTTGAACAAATCAGGGGAGAATGTTTGTAGCTTTGGTAATTGCGTTCTAGAGGAGAGGTGAGCAGTGGAAGAGTCGGAAGTGAACTTTAATGTCGATTGTATGAGGGTTTGTACCCTCGTGCGGTGACTGGAAATACAGTTGCCGAGGGACGGTTGTGTTCAGAGGAAGGACTAGAAGTCATCAAGGTGTTGGTATTAGCAACTCGTTATGAGTAGTGTGGTGAAGTAGGAATGAAAAATCCTCGACGCCGAATAAGAGTTTTAAAGTGATCTTGTAATATTGACGTTTCACGAGTGAGTTTGAAATGAGGACGACGGGGTATGAATTTGATTATGATATGTTAGAAGGATTAGATTCAGTAAGGGACCCTTGTTGAAGAATAGGTTAAGGAAGTATCAACAGGTCAACTATTGACGTTAAAGTCGGCAGTTGTGTAAGGTGTATGAGACCGAAGACTTGAATCAGAAGGTCGAAAGTTGAAGGACCACTTTGTAGGGGTGTTAAGATAGTGAAAGACTGCTGTTTTAGATAAGCGTTTTACCTACGAGATGGATGGTTCGTAAATAATGAAGTATTTAGCACAAACGAAGTGAGGGTATAGATTATGTCGATCGGTGAGAATGGTTTGGTATTGCAAAGAGCTAGCAAGAAGCGAGTATGTTAGGATTAATCAGAAACTCGGGTGTTGTGGTTCAACTAGAGCTGGGGAGAGACAATGTAGTGAGATAGACTCGGTTATTTATGTGTGAGGTCTTGAAGATAAGTTTGAGTTGTGTATGAATGGCCATGAGAGTTTTGGTCTGCAGTGTGATGTTATGAGTGAGGAATGTACAGTTATGTAGTGGAAATAATTGCCATGTTAAATGTGTCAGCTAGCGTCGTAGTGATGTGATGTTAGAGAAAGAGGAAGCATCAGATAGAAGCCTTTTGGGGGTTTCGGATGAGGTGTTCGAGTGTTAACCAGGTTGCTGGAGCACGTAGGGTGTAAGTTGACGTGGTGATATGATTATGTTCGGGATAGCATCACGGAGTGGTGGTGGGTAGTTACCCAAAGGAGAAACCAAGTGTTTTTAGTTGTAAGAGTCGCTAAGTAAGTATATTTTGGAATCATTGGAAGTTTAAAGAAGATGATGGATGTATTAGTCAAAATGTGGTGGAATAGATGTGAAATCCTTAAAGAATGTGAGCTGTTGCTTATGTGTGAATGAATTGTCTGAGAAAGTAAAAGTTGGAGTTTAAAGAATGTATAGTGACGTCGAACTCTGGTGTCAGTTCGAGGCGATTTAGTCGAAAGCCTTAAGTTAGAATTTTAGTGCAACCGTTTGGTTATGTATAGTAATGAGACAGCATTTGCAGCTTGAGAATTGTCGGAAGAGAGGGGCGAGTAATGTTGGTGGGCAGTGCTCCACGCTAACGTGGGGAGGTGAAGACAGTATGCTGGAATAAGTAAGTAAATCGGAAGTAGTAAACTTGACAGTAATGCCGATAGGCGCAGTGTTGTGTAGTTTGTCCTTGATAAGTGTGCGAACTTTTGGAAAGAGTATTGAGGAAGGAAATTGTGTATGATTTTGTGCAGGAAAGAAGTGGATAAGACAACTGAATGAGTTAAGTTAGTGACTTTGGGAGAAACGTTTAAACGAACTGATCGTTCAGTGTAAGCTATTGAGAATAGTAGGGTGTGATCGTGGTTACCCCTCCTAGTTGAGTGAGAGTAACCGAAGTTATGTTATATGACTGGACGCTTGTGGCAAGCAGCGAGAAATTTATGAGCCTTCAGGATAAGTGCAATTCGGATAGGTGAGCACTCTAATAAGGAATTATAGAGGTTTCCTACTATTAGACACGTTAAGTGTGAAATGATGAAGTGGTGAGAATGTACGAATTAGTTGTCGAGTTGTAGCCGATGTGAATCGGGAAGGGAGTATGATCTACATAGACGAATGTCGGTTGGAAGAAGTAACCTAGAAATTTCAGGTATACCGAGGAGGGGACTCCTGGGGGTGAGCTTGTCAGGCTAAACAAGGTTGGCCTTATGCCAAGTTGTCAGTGAGGGAGTTTTCCTGGTGGAAGATTCTCGTTGTTGTGGCGGGAATTCCCGCCAAGTTCTTTCTCTTAAGGAAGTATAAATGTATGAGAGACCTTATTTAGACGTGATTAAAACCGTGAGTCCCGATGTGTGGACGGAGGCGAGCAAATGGAGGCGCGATTGGCCTTGGTTTTATCAGGTAGTTTTAAGCGAGTATAGCGATCGAAGAGGGTACAAGTAAGTAGTGCAAGATGGCACGATTTAGCAAGTGGTGTCTCGCCGAGGGCGGCTTCAAAGTATGGGGTGTGGTTATGTTTCCCATCTGAACGGTCTGAGGCAACCGAGTAGAACTGAGTGGTTACAATTGAAAAACATAAGGCTTTGAGCTTTGAAGTTTGAGAGAGAGGTAAGGTAGACTAAGTCTGCGGATTTCGTCGAAGCATGAAAGTTGAATAGATAGTGCGCGATCTTGAGGTACTCGATGTGAATTTGAGAAGAAATTCATAGTGTGATGCACGTCTCTTTTGTGGAGAGCCGATGTGAGAAGTGAGATGATGGCGACCTTGCAAGAGATGCAGGCGATAAGAAGTTGACCTTGTCATTAGTAAGCAAGTTAGAGCAGCAGCATACAAGTTAGACTGGTCAGAAGAATTAAAGAGTGTTCATCCGACATGTCATGTCTCAGATTTAAAGAAGTGTATGTCAGAGGTCGTTGTGGCTGTTCCTTTGAGGAGACATCAGTATAGATGAGAGGTTGACTTACGTAGAAGAACCGATAGAAATCGTGAGCGGTAAGGTTTGCTAAACGAGGAACATAGAAGTTTGACTAGTAAAAATTCAGTGGAGATATCATAGGGGACGAGAGACAACGTGGGAAGTAGAATCAGATATGATGTCCAGATACCACACCTTTTCGAAAACGGAATTCCGGGGACGAAATTCTTTTGAGGGGGGAATGTTGTAACGACCCCGACCTTTTCGAAGTGTTTTGCGTTTGGTGTGGAGTTCTTAATAAAGAACTGAAGTTGAGGGGCTAGTTTATAAGATGGGTCAAGGTATAAAAACCCAAATGATTGGCACAAAACCCTAGTTTTGGTCAATCAATTGGTGGATGTCGGCTGAGGTATTTGTGAGAAAAGAAGAAAAAGGGGGTTTTGGAGTTCTTGTGCAAGTAAAGAGGAAGACCACCAATCAGTAAGGAATCAGAAAGAAAGGGTGTGTTAGGATTCGTTTTCTACAAGGAATCCTCCAGGTAATTCCTAATCTGAAATCTCATCTAAGTGTTTGATGATTGTTGAGAATTTGTGAGTTTCTTACTAAAGTCATTTTAAGACCCTTAAAGGAGATTTAAACACCTTTAAATCGAGTTTAATCAGTAAAGTTTATGGAGAAATGATTAAAGATGCTTAAGTAAGTGATTTGTCGCATTATCTTACTGATTTCGGAGTGTTTAGCAAGTTTTCCAACCATTAAACTCGTCCAGCGTTCGTCCGGAAACCTTCAAGTATGAAGGTGTCCGGGTGAGTGTCCGGATAGTTCTTGGTCGGGTTGTAGAAGGTGTCCGGATATTGTGTTGTCCGGATAAGTTTAGTCGTCCAGATAAGTGTGCCATCCGGATAGGTTAATCGTCCGGAGACTATAAGTTGTCCGGTAACCTCAGTGTGTCCGGAAAGCGTGGTTATCCGGAAAAGTGTGGTTGTCCGAAAAAGTAGTGATGTCCGGAAAAGAGTAGGGTGGCAAGTGAGAAGTGTCCGGATAGTTCTAGTCAGCTTATAAATCTGTCCCTTCGTCCAGGTAGACAATTTGGAAGTAAAGAGCAGAGTAGGGAAGAGCAAACAAGCGTACCAGGTGAGTTTTCTAACTAAAATACGTGATTTTAAAGTGTCTTTCTAAAGTGAATACATGATGAGAAATGCCAAGTTTTGTTCTTATGCTTTTATTGCATGAAAGTTGTTTAAAGTTTTATGTGAGATGTATGCATACATTGTGTAGACGTAAATTGGCTAAGTCGGGGGGAGGTTCCGCCAGTACTCACGTCGGGGGGAGGTTCCATTTATGCCATGGGAATGAGTCCTAGTAAGGCAGCGTGATACTGACTCGTTGTCACCCTCGGGTGACTTCAGGGTGCCATTTACGGGAGCGGATTTATCCGTGAAAGATTTTGTTGTTCAGCTATGTGAAAGTTTATTATTGAAAGTCTTGTATACATTTGAAAGTTATGAAAAGTTTTTTTAAATGATTTTGAGAACTGTCAGGAGGGACTCACTAGACCTCATGGTCTAACCCTTGCTCTTTTCAAATTAAAACCCTTTTCAGGAAAGCAGGTAGCGAAAGGCTCTAGCAGGTGAACAGAGCAGTTAGAAGATAGAAGCAGTAGAACCAGTGACACTATTATCTTTTAGTCCTAGCAATTCTCAGTTGTGTAATAGGTTGTTTCCGCCAACCTAAGTTATTTAGACAGATGTAATGAAATTTTGGGACCCGTTTTTGGGATGTTTCATTTATATGAATTGCATGCTTTATTTTTAGACTGGGTTGTTACATTATGAGAGCCCTAAATGAGAGTCTATAGTTTTGGCACATTGATACCTCTGTAAATGTAGATCTGCTACCTGGAAGGAGTGTATTTAAATTCTGCTTGTCTGACTGAGATCTCATTGGCGTGATGAAGAAAATCCAGTGATTGTGAATCGCATGTATTTGCATATATCTCAAAAAGGGATCAGTCTCCGTTGTTAATCTAAAAACAATTGGTTTGCGTTTGTTGGCAGGATGGACAAGATTCAGGAGATACTAAGCAAAGCACTGCTGACATGACACAGTTTGTAAGTTTCTGGAACATTTGCTTCTAATTTGTATTTGATTGCTTAGGATTTTTAGTATGTCATGTCTAACTAGCCACTAAATGCTGAATCATACATTGGGGATTGGTTATACCCTTTTTAAGATTTTTTCTTTTGCCTATTTGATATTTTTCTTTGTTTTCTAGAAATTGCCACTCTAAGACACAACTATTAACAACTATTTTTAGATTTGACCCTATATTTATGACGACAGATTTATTAAACATGTGTGTTTCTATGATGATTTATTTTAAAGGTAAGTACTTTTCTAACAGCTTACTCTTTAAAATATATTTGATTTCATGGTGTCCATTTTTCTTAAACGTGACTAATTTTATGAATACAAGTTTTTGAACATGATCAATTTTATGAAGTCAAGCTTGTTAATACAGATATGTTTCAATTGTTTGTCTGAAAATAATGTCATGTTTAGTAAATTTCAATTGTCAGTATTTCAACATACGGCTATTATGTGTTACGATTTATTTACACGTGTTTCCATCTTATAAAAATGAAAACTTGGTGACATAAATGGTTTGAAAGAAAAAACAACCAGTGTAGTTGTATTATATCATTTTACAAATGTAATATTATAACCAAATGAAACTTTGTTGTGGATGATTGGATTTAAGACATACTATATATTGCTATTATGAAATGATATCAATTCAAACTTAGGAATCAAACTTTCTTGAATATGTGTTGTTAGCTTTATTAGCCCCTAATTTATATAAATGTTTTATAAAGAATAGTGTCAAGGACTTATTTGTATTTGTTGAGTGTCAAGGGCTAAAATTGTAAATAACCAATTGTTGTATTGGTTATAAAGTCATGTTTTAGAGTAATTTTAGGTTAAGCCTCTATTTTCAATATTCATACATACGCAGAAAGCAAGAGAGCTTCAAAGGGAGAATATTCATCAATCTTATCAAGTAAACTCTTCTCTTTATCAATCAATACAAAGATTATTGCTATTATTATTGTTACTTGTTATATCTGGGTTCCAACAATTGGTATCAGAGCCAAACAGATTCGAATTTGTGTTTTAATCCATTGTTTTTATCAATTTTCGGAGTTTTATTTTACTACACTCTGTTTTGCTTCGGAAAACCACTTTCTGTTGGTTTTTGGACAAAACACCAAGCATTAAAGTTTCTTAGAATAGTGTCACGAACCTGTGTACCAAATTTCAGCTCAATCCGATCATTTTTGAAAAATTTGACTCAAGAACATTTGAATCTTCATCCTTAACTTTTATTTGCTGCACACGTTTTTGCTTCGAAAAACCATTTTCTGTCGGTTTTTGGACAAAACTCGAAGAATTAAAGTTGCCCAGAATATTCTCGTGCACCTACCTACCAAATTTCAGCTCAATCCGATAAGATTTGAAAAATTGACTCAAGTGCACAAATTCTACTTCTCACAAAGTATCTGTTAACGATCATTTTTTTCAAGTAACAATATGTCAAGACTAAAATTTAGTGCTGATGCTGATTTTCATTATTATTCTAAACTCAGTACTAATTTTCGCAAAATTATTCCTAATCTTGAGAAAGAGTTGGAAGAAAGGAACAAGAGCATTCTTATTGATTCTGATAAAATTACCAAGCTAGAAGAGGCAGGTAAACTCTTAACCAATGAAAATCTTGAACTGAAAAGGAAACTTTTTGAGTCTGAAAAGTTTTGTGAAAAGGAGAAAGAGAAGTTTGAGGAAGTTAAGACTGTTTTTGAAGAAGAGAAGAAACGACTTGAACTTAAATGTTTCAGTTTTTCTAAACTGATTTCTGACTTCGAAAAACTTGTGATTTATGAAAGAGAGAAGATTGAAAAGGAGAAAACTATTTTTGAAACAAAATCTATGGAGTTTTCTTGCAAAATCTCAGAATTACAGAAAACTCTTGAAAAAGAGAGGAACGAGTCTGATTTTGAAAGAAAAGAATCTGAACAGTTGAAGGTTCAAAGATTTCAAGAATTTAGTCAAAAGGAGGATTTTGAAAGAGAAAAATTGTATCTTAAATCTGAAGTGAAGAGACTGACAACAAGGTTCAGTGACTTATCTGTTGAGATTAGGAAAGAGCGGAAGTTGAAATCTGATTTACTATCACAGTTTGATATGTGCAACAAAGAACGGAATGCTTTGGTTTTCAAAATAAATTCTGAAAGTTCTGTTAAAACAAAAGAGTTCATTAAGCCAAACAAGTTTTCAACAAATCAGATTTTTACTTCTCATTCTTTCTATGATCGTAGGATAGATCGATCAGTTAATCAAGGTTTTAAAAGAGTGAAAATGGTTTGGATTGTCAAAGGCTCTTCACTTGTTCAAAATGCTCAAAAGCCATTTGTTTCCGTTGTGCATGACAAGATCAACAAATCGTTTCATGCAAATCCTAACAAAATAGGACCCATTTGGAAATGGGTACCAAAAATTGTTTGATCTGTCTTGCAGGTACATGGACTCCTTAATACATCTGTTAAGGACTCAGGCTTCAAAGTTCAATATGGACTCTTAAACACTCAGTTTAAGACTCATCCGTCAAAGGCAATTGATTTCGGTGCACAACAATCAAGTAAAATGACAGTATGCTGGCAGATTTGCGATGCTGTAGTAAATTGATCATATGTTACTGATTAAGACTCCGATTGATGCGATTCAAAAGGCCCTGGATTCCTAAGACACAGATGAACAATTTTCGTGTTTTGAGAATTCAGAGATTCGAAATTTATAAGGGTCATATGCATCGTTGAAGTAGACAACCGTGTGCTGATGGACAGATCTGCGCGACTGTGGTAAATCAACCATATCTTTGTCGTACGAGCTCGAAAAGAGGTGATTCAAGATGATCTAAATATATAACAAACAAATACAAAATGTTTGTCTTTTGAGTTCTTGCAAAATCCAGAGGTAAAATGGTCTAAATCAGTGTCAAAGTAAGTGTAACACTTCTGTTAAGCTTCTGCCGAGCGGCGACCAAGCCTCTGCCGCACGCGACCAAGCCTCTGCCGCACACGACCAAACCTCTGCCGCACGCGACCAACCTCTGCCGAGTAGCGACAACCTCTGTCGAGCCGCGACCGAACCTCTGCAGAGCCTTTGTCAAGCGTTTGTCAAGCCACGATCATTTTTTTGTCGACCACTCAGACCAACTTCTGGCGACAACTCATACTTTGGCTCAGATTTTTGCGACCACCCTCTGTGGTACTGTTCACCACAGAGCCTCTGTGAAATCCGACAGAGCCTCTGTGGACTGAACCTCTGCGACCGAACCTCAGAGCCCATAACGCAACGTCTTAGTTCTTGCTGTCAGCTTTGCGCACCTGTCGTATTTTCAACAGCACTCCCTCCTCGAAGCTCCAAATTTGATGAATCCAGATGCGTTGGTTTCCTAAGACACAGATGAACAATTCTCGTGTTTTGAGATTGGTCTGAATCGGTGTTCTTCTTGGTCAAAACCTCTGCTAAAGTCAGTATACATCTGCTGGACAGAAAGTTGTGTTTCACAAAAATCATCATCAGAGCTCTGTCGGCACTACGAGCAACCTCTGCCGCACAACCTCTGCCGACCAACCTCTGTGAAATCCGACAGAGCCTCTGTGGACTGAACCTCTGCGACTCAACCTCAGAGCCCGATTTTTGTTTACTTGCTGTCAGCTTTGCGCTGCTTCAGAAACATGCGCATAACGTTTGACTCGGTGCTCCAAATTACTCGATTTCAGTTGCATTGGAAAGATAATTCACAGACGCACGACTTTGATGTTTTGAGTTTTCTCAAATTATGTGTGCTGATATGCCGAAAACAGCTTCAAAGTCTGCTGTAAGGTGCTGGACCGAAAGCATTGCATTTAATTCATGCTCCTTCCGCTTTCAAGAACGGTGTTCTCATTGCTTCTACGTAATTCTGTGTAGGACCAGTACTTCAGATATGTTCAAATCAGAGTTTTTGGTCGGTAATTTCTAAACTCTGATCCCCCGCACCTTGTATTTTTTTAAGTGGAATTATTTGTGTTGTTGGATATTCCTAACAAATGTGGAATCATCAAAGATGATTACCAACACTTTCTGATTCTTATAGGATATCTGATTTCAAATTGGGCTTAAATGAAATTTACTGCTCAATTTGAGGGGGAGAAAACAAATCAGATCTGACCATGTTCGTGTAAAGGTAAAATTTCTAAACCTTTAAACTCGTCATTTTTAGAGAAAGGCCATCTTTAGAATGATAAAACCTCTTTCAAATGGTCAAACCACTTCTACATGCTAAAATGCTTTATCTGCTATAGAAATTTGGATTTTAAATGCTTTTCTGAGACTACAAGTAGTCAGTGTGTGGAACAATCCAACCTCTAGGACAACAATTTCATGGGATCAATGTGTGAGCTTTATAGAACTTCTATGGATCACTTAAACCTGTGTTTCCTACCCAAGAAGTAAACCTTGAGTGGTTGAGAGGTGAAGGGTCTACATCAAAGAGTGGGGGAGATAACTCATCTGAGTTTTTCTCATCGTGCTTAAGAGGTAAAATTTAAAAAGATAGTTTGGTTAGATGTGAGCTACGTGATAAAAAGAAAGAGGGTGTGAGAACAGAGTCAAAAGAAATATACAACTCTGCACTATCTTTTTCTGAGCCGGGCAAGCCACATTACTGATTTATCACGACTCTTTGGTGATTATCATTGAAACAGGCAATT
Source organism: Saussurea involucrata (assembly GCA_033807775.1). Classification (NCBI taxonomy): domain Eukaryota; kingdom Viridiplantae; phylum Streptophyta; class Magnoliopsida; order Asterales; family Asteraceae; genus Saussurea; species Saussurea involucrata. The sequence continues at coordinate 2,870,191 of CM066318.1, forward strand.
AGCCCATCCCAACTCTTGAATTAACCCCACCAGCTACTCACTTCCTTCTCCACAAGGAACTGTTTCACTTTTCCACGGGGAAGCAGCACATATGTTATCTGATCTTTCTTTGGAAGGTTAGATATTGAAAAGAAGGAAAGTTGCCCACCTTCACACTTCACTCATGCACATTGAGTCTGTGGAAACCTGTTATGTCCAAACAGTTTACACACTTTTGAGCTTAATAGATAATATTCTATTTTCTTCCACACAATATCACGAATCTTTGTGATTCCACATGCTTATCTATGTGATATTGCCAAGAACAGTTTGAGAAGTTTATTTTTTAATTTACTTCAATGATAACTGGAAGTCCTGTCAGAGCTTCATCATTGCCAACTCTGAGCATAGGCCACGCAATTTTTTTAATTGTTGTGATAATAGTTGCTATTGTGCTTCTATGTTAGATGATTTCCCCTCGTTACTTATTCTTTAATGCAGATTCTCATGAGCCGAATATGCTTGCTACTCAACCATCTTATCAGTTTATCTACCAACGACTATTACTCAAACTGGTTATACAAGCTTCCACACTTTAAATCGTTCTCTGATTGTTTGAGTTTAATCTATGGGAGATAACTGGGATCTGAAAAGCAAAGCAACATTCAAGGGGGAGTATGCAACGATCAAGGGGGAGTTAAAGAAGAAATTGAAGCAACTGACATTGTGGAAGATCAGGAAAAGAAGACTCTCACAAGACTTGAAGATTGACACTCCAACGCCTCTAAAGAAAGCAAGGGGGAGACTACAAGATGATGCTTTTTTTATAAAACATTAGGGGGAGATTGTTAGCTTTATTAGCCCCTAATTTATATAAATGTTTTATAAAGAATAGTGTCAAGGACTTATTTGTATTTGTTGAGTGTCAAGGGCTAAAATTGTAAATAACCAATTGTTGTATTGGTTATAAAGTCATGTTTTAGAGTAATTTTAGGTTAAGCCTCTATTTTCAATATTCATACATACGCAGAAAGCAAGAGAGCTTCAAAGGAAGAATGTTCATCAATCTTATCAAGTAAACTCTTCTCTTTATCAATCAATACAAAGATTATTTCTATTATTATTGTTACTTGTTATATCTGGGTTCCAACATGTGTTATTAATTAGAAAGTTTAGATAGGTAAAAATCATAATTAGACGTGGTAAAAATCTTATTTGATTGTATGTATATATAATGTATGTATGAATACTAATTCAAGTTATTTGATTGTATGTATATATAATGTATGTATGAATACTAATTCAAAAAAAATGTGTGTTGTTTAATGTATGATTGAATTAGCATCGGGATATGAATCTTTTGAAGGACTCCCCCCCCCAATGGCTCACTAAGCGTATATGGGCGAGTTTATCGACAAATGGAACAACGACCATTGGAAGACCGTATCGAAGAAGTCTAGCAATAACCGATTGACAAAGATTGATGGTGAAATATCCAAACACACCAACGGGTCGATCTCTACCTCTAGGCATGCCGAACGATTGGTAGGTCCTTAACAACGATTTACTTTAGTACCTTGATTTTAAGTATGTTACAATTAACACATGTACGTATTTACCTTTGTAGAGAAAAGCAAGAAATGGTGTGCCACCGACTTGGGTGGAGCTCTTCGATTACACACATAGGAAGAGGTTGAAGTCAACGTCATCTTCTTCGGATGGCGGGTCACTAGGGGATTACATGACTCCGAGGGATGGTCGGATTGCGGTAAGTGTAGAATACCTATAACTTTATAATTGTTTACCTTTAATTACAAATCTTTATCTAGTTTGTCCGGGAAACATTACGATTGTTTAACTTAAAATGTTACTATATATATATACGTCTAGTTTTGGTTGGCATTTGTTGGGCAAAATTATAATTGTTTTAGTTTAAATGTTGGTATATATATCTCCGTTTTAGTCTGGGTTGCCATTTGTTGGGCAAACATTAGGATTGTTTTATTTGGAAATGTTCCATTTACAATCGTTATGCTGTCGAAATTGATTTGTGTTTTACAACCATTTACAATCGTTATGCCCATAATAGATGAAGAATTGTGGAAAAACGCGGTCGGGGGAAGCTAGAAAGGTCGAATATACGGTTTTGGGAACACCAGTGATCCGAATTTGGTCTTGACGGGGGTACCCTCAGGTGGATATGCGAGTGGTGCATCCCCTTCTGATACGCGGGTATGTACTTCCTTTTCTTTTTGTATAATGTTTATCTAATCGTATATAATTCATTATAATATTTTTTGTGTTTTTAGATTCAAGCATTAGAGGCCCGACCGCAACAATCAGAAGAGGCCCGCGAGAAGGACTGGGAGGAGATGCGCCGACAAGAAGAGGTCCGCATGAAGGAGATGGAGGAGATGCGCCAAATAGAAGAGGTCCGCAAGAAGGAGCACCAGGACGTGATGGATTTGGTGAAAAGGTTAAGCCAAAGTCAGTTTACTCCATCCCAGTTTCCGCCTCCCCCGCCATAGTGTTGATGTTTGGTTGTTAAACTCTTGTTACTTGAACTAACGTATTTAAATTCTGTTTATCGAACAATTAGGAGAATTTGTATTTATTATGCACAAGAACTCGTTTGAGGGCTTTAATTAATCTATGGTATTTACATTCAGATTTTAGCAGTTTTTAAACATTTACAGGAATTTAAAATTTAAAATTTTAATTAATTTTTATAATTATTAAAAAAAAATAAAAAAAAAAAATAATTTCTGACGCAATATTCCGTTGGAAATGTTTTTTGATTTTTTTTTTCATATATAAATAAAAACTATTTTAATTATCAAATTATAAAAATATATTAAAAATCCGTCGGAAACCTGTCGGAAAATTAATTTTTTAGATTAAGAAAATCTGATCAAGCGTGATGAGTTTAAAAATTAGAAAAATTGGATCGACGGATTTCCGACGGATATATCCGTCGGAAAATCCTCATCCGTCAGAAATCCGTCGGAAATATCGTTTTGTGGCCAGGCATTATTTGACGGCCTTATCCGTCGGTAATGTCGTTTTCCGACGGATTTTCGACGGATTTGGCCGTCGGAAAAGCCAATCTGTTTTGTAGTGAGATATATATATATTCTTGGTTTTTATTTGTAAAAGTTATCTTAATATTTGATTATAAAAAATACACACATGTAATAGTTAAGTATTTATTAACAAGACTTCTATGAAAAAGAAAATTGTATAAAAAACTATACTTTTATTCTATTTTTATTTTGGAAAACATATTTTTAAATGATACATACAGGGTTTAATAAAAACTAGTTATTAATACTTAATATTGACTTATTTTTTGAAATATATGTATATATATATATATATGTGTCTGGAAAAAGGGGAAATTGACCTAAATAACCATTTTTTAAAACAAAACTTCAACTTTTAACCATACAAATTATTTTTTTACAAAAATAACCGGAATCCCGCAAGCCTGACACCGCAAGGCTTGCGGTGTCAGCTTTTTCTGATAAAACGAAAAAAAAATTATTTTTTAAAAAAAATGACGATCCCACAAGCCACCGCAAGCCTTGCGTTTTGTCAGAAATAATATTTTTTTTTTCGTTTTGTCAGAAAAAGCTGACACCGCAAGCCTTGCGGTGTCAGGCTTACGGGATTCCGGTTATTTTTGTAAAAAAATAATTTGCATGGTTAAAAAGTGAAGATGTTTTTTTAAAATGGCTATTTTGGTCAATTTCCCCCGGAAAAAGTTATTTTTAATATAATAATAATTTATATGAAAAAGGGTTTTAAGAGGATTAATGTATAGTGAATTAGGTAGGTGTTAGAAAAGAGGGAAGGCATGTGGGTTGAATCCAATTCAATCCAATCCTATCCTATCCGACAAGAAGATGAATAATGGTATAATTGATTCATTGACCCCTCCTTTCTTTCTTCCTTCCTTTAACAATAAACCAACCAACCCACATGATCCTCCATTATATATATATATATATATATATATATATAAGGTCCTCTTCTTTTATTAACCAAACCATTAGTGTTAACCGTGTTAATCAATCACAACCATTTATTTGATAGATAAATGACTATGATTTTATTTATATAATTAATGCAATGAATTAAAAACCCAAGCACTACCTAAGTTAGGGGTACAATAGTAAAATAAATAAAATAGTTAAAGAATGAAATAAGAGATAAATAAGTAAAGCGGAATAAAATTGTTAAAGAAGGAAATAAGAGATAAATAAAGAAAGCTACCCCAATCTTCTTCCACCCTGATTATCAAGCGTCCAGACTATGTATAATTGTGAATTAATTTCATTTTTAACTATTGTGCACATATGCACAAATCACATTACAAAGTGTGCATAAATGTGCATTTACTCCATTTGAAGTATTGTGCACATCTGCACAATACATACTGTCCATAATTGCAAATTGATTCCATTTTAAGTCATGTGCACATATGCACAATAAAGTTGTTCATAATTGTACATTGTTTCACTTTTAAGTCTTGTGCACATATGCACAATACATAATGTGCATACTTGCACATTGATTCAATTTAATTTCATGTGCAATACCAGACCTAGACCTATGGAGCTAAGTGAAAAATAATATGATATGTTCTTCAAATTTTTAACAAAGGATAATTACAAAAAAAATTAACACCAATTCATAACGCACCAACAATCGGAAGGTTGAAGACAACTAGAAATCTTCAAATAAAATTTATTGAAAAAATAAATAAAACAATAAGATAGGAACTTTGAAAACATACGACGTTTATCCATACGAAAATTAAGGAAATGATATACCCCATGATTAATTCAAGAGTCAAATACCAATCCTACCCCTTTTTAATTTGACAACTAGGATATTAAACCAAATAAAAAGTTGGAATATGATTGGTCCATATCTGTTAACACGGTTAACACTAATAATTTGTTTAACAAAAGAATGGACTTCTCTCTCTCTCTCTCTCTCTCTCTCTCTCTCTCTATATATATATATATATATATATATATATATATATATAGGATCAGGTTCAGGGAAAGCCTAAAAAAACGAAAAACTAAGGAACACTTTGGTAGCTCTCTATCTGGACGGTATGTACTTGTGCATACAGGTAATTTGTAACATGCACACGTGCATATATGCACAAATGCATGATGCACTTGTGCATAAAACCAAAAAAACAACTTATCTTACGTGTATGCACAAGTGCATACTGTGTAAATGAAGGGCTATTAGGGTGTTCATCAGTTTTTCATTTTTTTGAGGTTTCCCTTAAACCTCCCTATATATATATATATATATAGGGTCAGGTTCAAGGGAAAACCTTAAAAAAACGGAAAACTGAAGAATACCCTAGGAGCCCTTCATCTGGAAGGTATGCACTTGTGCATACAGGTTATTTTTAACATGCATTTGTGCATATATGCACAAATGCATAATGCACTTGTGCATAAAACCAAAAAGTCAACTATTTACATGTATGCACAAGTGCATACCGTCCAGATGAAGGGCCACCAGGGTGTTCTTCAGTTTTCCGTTTTTTGAGGTTTTTCCTTGAACCTCCCTCTCTCTCTCTCTCTCTCTATATATATATATATATATATATATATATATGATACAAACCATGTATTTGTTGCACCCCTTACAAACCAATGTGCATATATGCATAATTTAAGATGCATTATACCATATGAATGTATGTCCATTATATATATATATATATATATATATATATATATATATTTGCACGTATGCATATGTATATGCACATTGTTCACATATGCACACTGTTGTAAGATGTGCAACAAATGCAAGGTTTGTATTTTACGGAGCCTCTCTCTATCTCTATATCTCTCTCTCTGTATATATATATATATATATATATATATATATATCCATAGGTTCAAAAATGCTAAGTGTATGAGAAATAGAAAAGTAATCATATCCATTCTTATGGTCAAGATCGGATTTGACTGGTCAAAAATTGCGGCTATTCCAAAAATAGAAGGACAAATTCGCAACTTTTATAAATACGCTGGACAAGTTCATATGTGAATCTGTGTGATTCATAGATGAACTATATATAGGGTTGGCAATGGGTAAGGGTAAACACGTTACCCGTTATGTTTGGACTCGTTGGATAAGGGTATGGATAAAGAAAATTTTATCCATTTATCCACTTATCCGTTACCCGTTTACCCGAAATTTTAGTGGATAGCGTATGGATAAACGTTTTTTCTCGTTATCCATTACCCGTTACCCGTTACGATATAATATATATACACATATATATAATTAAATATTAGTGTGTGTATATATATATATTATATCATTAATATTTTTTAAATGTTGTCTTATATTAATATGTACTTTAATTTTTTTTTATATTTATCGAGTAAAACATTTCATGATGATTAAACAAGAAACAAGACGGGTTCAAGTAAATAAATAGTTAAATACAATAAAAAGTGTTAATCTTATAATTTATATATATATTTTAATATTATACTATTATTATTCTTTGAAAATAATAAATGTTTAGTATATATATTATATATAAAATAGTAACTATATTTATGAGTTTATGTTTTACTTATATATTTGAGATTTAACGATATCAATTATAGTTTAAAATAAAATTTTGTTTTACCATTTGTCCATTACCCGTTTCATTACCTGGTATTTTTAATGGGTAGGGTTGGATATGGATAAGGGTTTTATGAGCTGGATAATTACCCGTTTCGTTACCTGCTATTTTAAATGAACTGAATAATGGATTAACCTTTACCCTACCCATACCCTACCCGTTGCCAGCCCTAACTATATGTTCATATGTGAACCGGTGTAATTCACATATGAACCTTTTTTAACTGATTCACTCATGAACCCCTTTTAACTGATTCACATATGAACCTTTGTGATTCATATATGAACTAATTAACTGATTCACATATGAACTAATTAAATGCAGGTTCATATCAGTTGAATTAATTAACAGATTCACATATGAACGTATAGACTGATTCTCATATTAACTAATGAACTGATTCACATATGAACGTATAGTTTATATGTGAATCACACAGGTTCACATATGCACTCGTCCAATGTATTTTATGGAACTACCTCTCTATCTTCTGCAGACCACACGAGAAATTATCCGGTGCTTCACAGTCAAAACCGCAAATGTTGATCAAATGAAGGGCTAGGATCATTTCTCTATTTCTCACACACTTAATATTTCTCATTTGAACCCCTCTCTCTCTCTACATATATATATATATATATATATATATATAAATATTATATTGATATAATGATATATCATATATAGATAGATTTGGGTTAAAGAATACTTGACCTTTAAAGCCCCAAAACCAAGAATCTGGCCCAATAATATCATCCAAAGCCCAAACCATATCATCATATCGAAACTTCAAACTTTCAAAGTGGAAAAATGCCGAAAATTTGTAAATGGCCATGATATAAGGCTTCCTTTTGGTTTTATAGTTTTTTTTTTTTAGGAGTTCCATCTCTTTTAAAAAAAATACACCCCAAGTAGAGCACGGTGGAAAGGAAAGAATTGAAAAGAAAGAAAAATTACTTTTTTTATTTGTGTTAGTGTTAGGGAAGGAAAAGCGAAGAAAATGAAATAAAATAATTTTTCATGTTCTTGAACAAGAGAAAAAAGAAACAAAATATGTCATTTTTATAAATTTATCTTTTAAAAATATATCCTCTATAATAAAAGGTTGGGTAATTTTGCAATTAATAATAATTTAAGTAGTTTTTTTTAAATGGTTTTATTTTCTTTCATTTCATTCTTTTCCATTTTCTTTCATATTTGGGAGGAAAGTTATTTTCTTTCACTCCTAAGAATGTTTTGAAAACATGAGTTTTTTTTTTTACTTTCCTTCCTTTTTCCTTGTTAAAACTCTGTTGTGTTTATTTCAATCTTGACATTTCTGTAATAGTTTTAGTAATTCTGGGTTTTTGGGAAGTTGTAGGTTCATCAAGTGGGTAACATCTCTAAATCAAGAAGGACCTGTTTGGATTGTCATACAACTTGTTGGGTTGCGCCTCACCTTCTCTTAGATTACAAGGGTAGCGGAGTCATTAAATCAAAGTTGAAGGATTGAAGCTGTAAATATGATGAAGATAGTTAAAGATGGCGTCTGATGCTTTTCTTTACATTAGATCACATTATTTTTCATTCTAAATTTTTCAATATTCTCTCTCTCAACTCTTTTGCTCTCTAAATTCTAGTTCCATTTATAGATTTCATATTCTATAAGTTTTAGAGTTTATATTTTATAGAGAGTATGTAATATCTTGTTGCTTCTTGTTATCAAATAAATCAGTTTCATAATTTCTTCATGTTATCAAAGTTATGGCTCGATCCATGTGATCTTTAGCAGTAGTTCTCGTTCGATTTTTTTTCCAGAAATCGTTCATGCTTCTGATATTGTTCGAATCTGTGTGTTGTGGTTTATTTGAGCATCGACAGAAGTAGTAGTGTTACCACCGCATTGATCATCGGTGACCACTCCAACAAATCTTGAGTTCTTGTTGTCCTCTCGTCTAAGATATGTCCCTTCGGCTTGTTGCTCCGGCGACGTGAGTTGTGACCCTCTGTGTTTTGTTCGTTGCTTCGGCGACGTCAAACACAGATCTGACTTGGTTGTTTGTTGCTCCGGCAACGTGAACCGCAGATTTGGACCATCAGGTTCGTTGCTCCGGTGACGTTCCTTGTTTCTCTCTTAATTTCTCACACCTTTTGTTTAGATCTAACCTCAGATCGTTTTTCCTTTCTGTTTGGTTGTGATCAGTTTAGCAAATCGACGCTGGTCTGTTCAGATCTATTCGGTTGGCTCTCTACAGTGATCTCGCCATTGTTTTTTGGTATCTTTACGAAACTTTAGGTGTCTTTGTTTTTCTGTGAAACCTAATGTGTCTGATAAATTTAGCTCTAGAGCTGAAAATTGTGTTTTACTTGGTTATTGTAACTCAAAGAAGGGCTATAGGCTTTATAGCCTTGAGTCAAAACAAATTTTGGTTTCTAGAGATGTAATTTTTTACGAAAATGTCTTTCCGTTCAAAATGAGTGAAAAATACGAATCAAACTCTGAAAGTCTAAATTTCTTAAATTTCTTTGATAATGTGTCTGTTCCTACTGATGATTTTTTTGACTCTTTGATATTAGGGCTAGACCTGTAACCGAAAGTTCACCTCCACCTTATGGCCCTAGCTCCCTTGGTAGTCAGAACAGTACTGCAAATCATCCTTCCGAGAGCAATACTGATCTGTTTGCCGGGAGTCAGAGTGATGTAAGGAATTTTGAGATCAATCATGATGATCGTGTTACAGGTTCCTCCTGAGGGTCAATTTTCCAATAACCAAATTTCTGATTCTACTCATTCTTTAAGAAAGTCTACTAGAAATTCCAATTTACTCAGTAGATTAGATGAATTTGTGATGGAAGGAAAGGTTAAACATGATTTAGAAAGAGTTGTAAATTACTCTTCTCTTTCTAAGGAAAATTTTAGTTTTGTCTCAAATTTAAATAAATCTATAGAACCTACCAGTTACACTGAGGCTAGTAAAGATCCTAATTGGGTGGATGTTATGAACAATGAGATGAAGGCTTTATATAGGAATGGTACCTGGTTTTTGATTGACCTTCCTCCAGATAGAAAACCCATAGGATGTAAATGAATATACAAGATTAAGTATAAGTCTTCAGGAGAAATTGAGAGATAAAAGGCTCGTTTGGTTGCTAAGGGGTACAGTCAGAGCGAAGGTTTAGATTATGAAGAAACCTTTTCTCCAGTTGTTGTTAAAATGGTTACTGTTAGATGTGTTATTGCCCTTTTTGTTCAAAATGATTGGCCTTTATATCGACTTGATGTTAATAATGCTTTTTTGTACGGTAATCTTAATGAGGATGATATGAAGTTACCTGAAGGATATTTTTCTAGTAGGGTCAGTAAGCTTGTTAAGTCTTTATATGGGTTAAACCAGGCTCATAGACAATGGTATGAAAAATTGTCTAAATTTTTGTTTGATTTTGGTTTTATACAGTGTACTAATGATTATTCCTTGTTCACACTATCCTCTGGTAATCTCTTTCTTGTATTGCTTGTGTATGTAGATGATATAGTGTTAACAGGAAATAACAATAGTGAAATTCATAGAGTCAAACAACATTTGAAAACAAATTTTATGATTAAAGATTTGGGTAATCTTCAGTTTTTCTTAGGCATTGAGATATTAAAGTCTGAAACTGGTTTGTGCATGAGTCAACGCAAGTATTGCTTGGAATTGTTAAACGATTTTGGTTACTTAGGATATAAACCTATAAACACTCCAATAGATATGAATCTTATTGTAACTGATTCTATCAGAAATTCTTCTGATGATCCTCCATTGGAAGATATTTCTAGATTTCAGCGGTTAGTTGGAAGGTTGATATATGTACTTGCAACTAGACTTGATATTGCATTTGTTGTGCATTGTTTAAGCTAGTTTATGCATGCTCCTCGCCGCTCTCATCTTAATCTTGCTCTTAGAATACTTCGATATTTGAAGAAGTCTCCAGGTAAGGGTATTTCTTTTTCTCGTTCCGAGTCATTCAAGTTGAATGCATATGCGGATGCAAACTGGGGAAAATGTTTGTTATATTGAAGGTCAGTAACTAGATGCTGTTTATTTTTAGGAAACAACCTAATTTCATGGAAAAGTAAGAAACAAACTGCAGTGTCCCGGTCTTCTGCTGAATCAGAATATCGGGCTATGACTGCTATTCTTTGTGAAATTGTTTGGATTTTAAGTATTTTGGAATTCTTAAATCTTACTGATTTTCTTCCTGTGAATATTTTTTTGTGATAACAAGTCTGCAATACAAATTGCAAATAATCTTGTTTTTCATGAAAGGACTAAGCACACTGAAATAGATATTCATCATGTTCGAAATGAGATTTCTTTGGGAGTTATTAAAACAGTAAAAATAGATACTTTCAAACAAACTGCTGATATTTTTACGAAGTCTTTAAGTGCATATCAACATGATTACTTGTGCTCGAAGTTGAAGATGATTGATTTGTTTAGATGTCAAGATTGAGGGCGGGTGTTAAATCAAGATTGATTTGTGTTTATTACAATCTTGACATTTGTGTAATAGTTTTAGTAATTCTGGGTTTTCTGTGAAGTTGTAGGTTCTTTAGGATTCAGTGGGTAACATCTCTAAATCAAGAAGGACCTGTTTGGATTGTCATACAACCTGTTGGGCTGCGCCTTACATTCTCTCAGATTACAAGGGTAGCAGAGTCATTAAATCAAAGTTAAAGGACCGAAGCTGTAAATATGATGAAGATATTTAAAGGTGGCGTCAGATGCTTTTCTTTACATTAGATCACATTATTTTCCGTTCTACATTTTTCAATATTCTCTCTCTCAACTCTTTTCTCTCTCTAAATTCTAGTTCCATTTCTAGATTTCGTTTTCGATAACTTAACTATAACATAATTTAATTTAATACTTTAGGTTTTTATTATATATTTTAAATTTTGATTTTATTTTTATATTCATATTTTGATTTTATTTTTATATTTTTAATTTTAATTTTAATTTTAATTTTAATTTAATTTTATATAATATAACTTAATACATTTCTTTATTTTCTCGAAATATATTTTATTTTTTCAAAATATAATTTTGTTTGTTTGACAATATATTCTATCTGGGTTGTGTATATTATGTTTTTTCGCGCATTAAAGTATTTAAAAAGTATTTTATTAAATTATTTTTAGTGAAAAAATATATTTAATGATTATTTTATTAAAGAATTTTTTGTTTTAAAAAATTAAAACTTATCAAAAAGGGTATTTTGGTCATTTATAATAAATTCATTCCAATTCCAAAGCTACACTCTGTGAACCAAACAGACAAATTACAATTCCTTTAACAGATTTCATTCCAATTCTGTCAACCAAACCTGACAACATTCCATTCAATTCCTTCAAAGTCAAATTCCTTTGACAGATTCCATTCCATCCAAAAACATTCTGCGAACCAAACGCCACCTTAGAGTTTATATTATGTAGAGAGTTTGTACTATCTTGTTGGTTCTTGTTATCAAATAAATCAGTTTCATAATTTCTGCATCCCTCTATTTTTTTTCCTTCTAGGAAGAAATTTGATATACTTCGTTTTCATTATGAATGACAACGGGCTGGGTTCTGGCCGATTTTTAGTTTCCCTTCCTGAAACCGATAACTATAACCATCCCGATTACCGTCCTGATCCCCGTTAAAGATCTTATTGTTGATCCCCTTTCAGGTCTTGCGGTTTCTCGGTTTTTGTTGGGGAAACCATTAAGGATAAAAATTACCGTTACCCGTTGGTTATACCTGAACCCAAACTAAAAAAATGCCTTTTTAGGTATTCAAAATTTAATCTCTTAAAGTGTCTACATACAAAAATAACTTAAAAATTGAATAATCATGAATGAAAAAGTGTCAATCTAAAAATCACTTAATTTTAAGAGTACAATACTTTTAAAGAAACCTAATCATCGTATTTGATTAACCATAACTAGGGCTGTAAACGAACCGAACGAACATGAATGGAGGCTTGTTCATGTTCGTTCGTTTAACTTAACCGAACAAACGAACGAACACGAACGGTAAACGAACGAAAATCTTTGTGTTCGTGTTCGTTCGTTTAGAAATCTAGTGTGTTCGTGTTCGTTTATGTTCGTTCGTTAACATGCTAAACGAACATAAACGAACATAAACGAACGGGCTAAACGAACACAAACGAACAGGCTAAACGAACACAAACGAACATAAACGAACACAAACGAACTGGATAAACGAACATGCTAAACGAACACAAACGAACATAAACGAACACAAACGAACTGGCTAAACGAACACAAACAAACAGGCTAAACGAACACAAACGAACATAAACGAACAGACCTAAACGAACACCACTACTTATAATTCAGTTAACTAATTACACACCAATATACATAGTTTAAACATACACAAAACAATCACCGTTCATCATTCATCAACCATCATCATTTGAACAAAAAAAACAATTCAACATCATCATTTGAACAAAAAAAACAATCCACCATCATCAGTTCATCACTTGTCACCTCAGGGAAGTTCAACATATATTATGTCATCAGTTTCCTGCAAGATTTCAACAAACAAACATAATAATTATTAGTTATCGTAAGAAACCAAGTATTATAACAACACCAATGGAAATCAACAAATTACAAGTACCCCAATATTTGTCAAATTTCAGTTTCATCTTAAGAGCCATATTTCTCATGTATCTTGATTGGGTCGGCCTCTTTTGTACCACATTCAACAGCTTGAACGTCATCTCCATCATTCGATCCGATAACAACCACTTCTGGAGTACTTTCCATTCTTGATGTGTTTGCACTTGATTCAATTTCGGTTGATTCAAACTCTTGAGGCGTTTGCATCCGATCTAAATAAAGATCGTCATGAAACAAATACGGACCGCTACAAGAGACATCAGACATCTACAAAATGCAAAATAAAATAGTTTAAATAATCAAAACGATAATTTAAATAAACTATATAAAACCAACGACAAACCAATTAAACGAACCTATGGTTGATAAACAATAGTTTAAATAAACCAAATAAACAATAGTTTAGATAACAATAGTTCAACTACAAAGGAACCTACTGTTTGGATTTCTTTTGTATTTGCAAAAGTCAACAGAAAGCTAAAGCAAATCATACACCATAAGGAAAAAAAACAATTTGAAGCAAATGTTATATATCATCAACAGCAAAGACCTTTCTGCAACTTGCCAATACCTATAATTTTTTGAGAACTCAATAGATTTATTCGCTCTTTATACCTTTCTGCAACTTGCCAATACCTATAATTTTTTCAAGAAAAAAAACAAAATATATCTTACATAAACCTGAAATAAGATTGGAGCACAAAATATGATGAAACGTGTGTGATGATAACTTTACACAATCGAAATAGGCAACTAGTTAAAAGAAGATAATTTCAAACTTTCAATGCAAACTAATTAACATAAGGTAATTTCAAGAAGTTATGTTTAAATGCAATTACTAAAAAGCTGAAACTATTGGGCAAAAAACGAGCAGATCGAGTGGGCAAAAAACGAGATCGAATATTCGAACCCAGATTTGTTGACACACTAGTGAGGCAAAAAACGAGCAGACCGAGCAATTTTGTTGGATTGATTCGAACCGCAACAAAGAACAAAAAAGGAACCGTACCTGTTGGGGAGAAATCGAGCGACGAGATGAAGAACTTTTTAGGGTTCACGTAAACAGCCTTCAACTTTAACCCTGCAACTCTTGAAGATGATTTCATCTGTTGGGGAGAAATCGAGCGACTAGTAGTGAGGCGGCTTGCATTAGGGTTTTGGGGGAAGGTAAATTAAAACTGGAGTTGGAAATGAAACATTTAGGGGGCGTTTGGTTCACTGGAAAGTGATGGAATCTGGTGGAATTGGAATGTGACATTCCATTGACCAGATTCCATTCCAGTGTTTGGTTCAATCTTTTGTAGCATGGAATCTTAAAACTTTTCATTGAATTCCTTATTTTATGTATTTGACATTCCATCACATTATGTAGGGATTTTAAAGGAATGTAATGTGTTATTATTTTTATTTCAAAAATACCCCTTGCCAAATCGAACAACCTAGCAACATCGAACCTAGACAGAAATCGAACCAGTAGAAAGATATAAAACATAAATCGGAACCATAAACCCTATACAAAATCGAAGCAGTAGCACTAGCAACCATGGAGAAATCGTACAAGAACTAGAAATCGGAATTAATGATGGATTTGAGATGAGTTACCTTAGCTTTGGTGGAAACGCAGATGGCGTCTTGTTTGGAGAATCGGAGGGAATCCATAAGGTAATCGACGAACAAATGGGGTTTCCGATTGCCGAAAATGGGGGATGATGTTGTGGATGTGGAGTAGCGAAACGCATGAGATCGGAAGAAGATGGAGAAACGAAACATGGTATGGAATCGGAGTTCCCTGCGAGAAAAGAAGAAATAGCGATTGATGCCGATCTCCATTTTCGTTTGAAAAGCCCAAAGGTGGATTAATACAAAAAGTGAAAAAGATTAATAAAAGATTTTTGTGTTCATTAATATTGAATCATTAAACAAACAAGAAGTATATAATGACTATTTTATTAAAACGTTTTTTTTGAAAAAAAACAATTAAATTATCAAAAGGGTATTTTGGTCATTTACCAAAATTTCATTCCAATTCTAAAGCTACATTCTGTGAACCAAACAGACAGATTCTAATTCCTTTAACAGATTCCATTCCAATTCTGTCAACCAAACAGCTGGTCAAACCTGACAACATTCCATTCCAATTCTTTCAAAGTCAAATTCCTTTGACAGATTCCATTCAATCCAAAAACATTCTGCGAACCAAACGCCCCCTTAGTATTAGATAAAAAGTAAAAGATTTAAAACTTAAATAAATATTATTTGAATTCAAAACAAATATTATTTTTAATGTTAAATATTTATATTATTGTTTATCTATTTATTGACAATTTAACATAAATATAAAAAAGTAAAATTCTTTTATGTCTTTTTTGAATTATGTATGTCGCCTCCATTCTCCAAGCCTCCGTTATTTTATATTGCAAGTTATAAAACTTAAATAAATATTATTTGAATTCAAAATAAATAAATAAAAAATTATTTAATGTATAAACGAACATAAACGAACATACACGAACATAAACGAACGAACGTTCACGAACGTAAATGAACGAACGTTCACGAACATAAATGAACGAATGAGACCCTTGTTCATGTTCGTTCATAGATTTCTACACCCTTCGATTTTTGGTTTGATCGATTTCTACACCCTTCGATTTTTGGTTAGTAAGCTTCGATATTTTGTTTAGTTGACTTTGGTTTCTCAAAATCGATTTTGGGTTTCACTCCGTGGTTTATGCCTGTTTCGTGCCAACTAACAAAAAAGTAGATTTGGAAAAACCACACTGTATCTGATGGTTTCCTTTCAGATTTGAATGGCTTTTGGCTTTTCTGCAAATCTTCATTTGGAATTGAGTTTTATGCTTTTCTGATGGTTTATGGATTTGTGTATTAGTTAACATTAATTGTTTTTCTTCCCTTTTGGAGGTGTAATGCTCTTTATCTCTTTTTTGGTCTAACTGTATTAGAAAAGAAAAGTGGAGGAGCTTGAGCTTCCTGAAAGTTGCTGAAACAATACCTCTTTTATGGATGCATCCTGGATTGACATGTCAAATAAATGAAATTCATGAAAGTTTTATGCAAAGGCTTTAATTCATGTAAAAGTGTTGCACCTAATTCTCACTTTAGCGTTTGTAGTTTTGTGCAACCAAATTGTAATTTGTTTCTTGAAGATGAGAGTGGAAGCTCAAATCTCAAAGGTAGTATTATAACACCTTCACTCCTTCAGTATAGGAACATCACTTATCTCTGTTGGTTAAAGCAAGCAATACACCAACCACCAATTTTTTGTTTGTTGATTGCTCATGGAACTAATGAGTGAACATCACTCTTATCCTAAATCATGACATACCTCAATTGGGTTCTATTATTGTTCTGTGATTTGGGTTCTTAACTACAGTCTTTTTTTATGTTATGGTACATTTTCTTGTTAGAAAAGTTAGTTCTAAATTTTTACAGTAGACATTTTGCATCTTTGATATATATGCAGGATTGCAGGTTTGGTAGGCTCTTTTCATTTGGAAATCTTTTACTTGATCAATGAATTTTTTATAATTAAAAATTCATGAGATATGAATGTACTTTAATTTCTTGGTAGGTTCTAAATCAATGTACTTTAATTTCTATTGCGGCTTTACGGTTCCTTCTTGGTGGCTTTCAGGTTGTACAATATAATCGGGTCATATTACCTAAGGTGGCGTTTGGTTCGTAGAATGTGATGGAATTGGAATGTTGAATTTGAATTACATTGACTAGATTTCATTCCCTTGTTTGGTTCAATTTTTTTTATGGATGGAATATTTGAATTCCATCAAATTCTGTAACAACCCAATCTAAAATAGAACATGCATAGTATTAAATCATAAGCATTACAATACTGAGTCCCAAAATTTCATTACATCTGATTCGAAATTTAGGTTGGGGGAAACAACCTATACACATATGAGAATAACTAACTACAAAAAGTATAAGTGGCACTGCTTCTATCTGCACTTATTCTCTAGCCCTGCCGTGCTCACTTGCCAGAGCCTCCTATTACACGCTTACCTGAAAAGGTTTAGTTTGGAAAATACGAGGGTTAGACCATGAGGTCTAGTGAATTTCCCTCGAAAACGACTTTTACCCACACTATAAAATCATTTCATAAATACATCAAACGTCTCCACATAAATCATCAGACATGGTAACTGCACAGTGTTCAAGGATCGTACATCTAACCACGATCGGGCCCAAGCAGACTCCCCTCTCGTCTCATTTCGGGGCCCAAGCAGACTCCCCTTTATCCGAGTAGGAAGGAAACGAATTCCATTCTACTGGCTCATCACAAATGCCCAAGGGATCATCGGATCCCGAGGTACTCTGATCTCACTGTGTAGACCGACTCCACATAGCATACACATAGCTCACATTAAATCACGGTACGTGAAATCTTTATAAATCATTTCTTTCATTATAAATAATCTTTCAAACAAGACATACCTTTCATGGAAAAGTTCGTAAAAGCTTGTATACAAATCATGCTCGTAAATACCCCATAATCAGCAAAACATTTAACTTTCATTCCACGTAAAAAGGATTAAGGGAACTCACCTGTTCTTCTCGCTTCACGACCTCTTACTTAGGCTTTCGATCTCTAGATGGGACACCTATAATTTTAGGAAACGCATGTCATTGATCTAAAAATTGCTACCCGAGTTTGCTTCCAAGTATAACCCAAAATTATCTAAGTTGATAAGTTACACTTCTAATCCAAATATTTGGGTTCTGGACTTCACTTACCGGCCCAATCGGCGTATACAACAATTCCGGTCCATTAATGGCAATACCGGATCCAATATAAAATTTCGGATCACTATGGCCCACTTAATAACTTCCGAAACTAAATGATTAAATACCGGATCTATTATTAAGCCCAATTACCGGTTCTTTTGATCATTTAGGCCCATTCCGGTTTTAAATATGATTTCCGGACCCCATTACCGTTCAGGCCCAAATGAATAATGATTCCGGATCTCTTTTCTTGGACTCCGGATCATAACTTAAATCAACCCAATTCCGGAATTGGTTTAAGTCCAATACCGGATCTATATTCTAGCCACTTCCGGATTTTTCTTTAATCCACCCTCTACCGGATCCACTTAAATGGATTCCGGATCTCATGCAAAATCGAAATATAAATTCCGGATCCTAGCATTGGATTCCGGATCCTTGCCAATCGATCCATTCCGGATCCTTTGAATTCCTATTCCGGATCTTGGCAAATAAAACCCAATTCCGGATCCTAACATAATCCGGAATCTCGTATTATAGCGATGCGATACTGATTAATCAGTAGGACCGAAAATTAATCTATTTCAATCAATTACCAAGCCTCTTTTCCAACAAAGTGATTTATCTAATTCTATTAATCATCTTTTTAAGGTTGCTAAGCCACACACACATAACTCTTATGAGTCAATTTCTTATCAGGCATTAAAATTTCTGCTCAAACCCTCTGGTACTAGAATTTTATGTTTACTAAGAGATGGTGGGGATTACCTTGAGTTTGATGATGCATAAATCTTTCTCTTCTCATTCCAACTTGACAATTGCTGATGAATCCCTTCTTCCTTCTCTGCTCTATCTCTTTCTCAGGCGACACCAGGAAATAAAATGATTGTCTAGGGTTTTGTGCCCTAAATGAGAGTTTTATACTCTCTTAACATTTTACACTTCAGCCCTTGGACTTTCAACTTTACAACAATTTTCCTCAAAACTCAATCTCTTCAATTAAAAGAATCTCGGTTATTACAAATTCCATTGATAAAGGAAATTTAACATTCCTTGACAGTACCTTAGGATTTTGATGGAATGAAATCTTGTATTTTTAAAATCCCAAATATACCCTTTAACACACATATAATTTAATTTAATTTATTTAATTTAAATTAATACTTTTGTTTTTTTATTTTTTATTTTTTATTTAATTTAATATTTGTTTTATTTTTTTGAGGTATAATTTATTTATTTATTTATTTTAAATATTAAATATTTTATTTATTTATTTATTTTGATTATTTTATTTTATTTTGTTTATTCATTTTATTTATTACTTATTTTAATTATTTAATTATTTTATTTATTTTTTATTTTTTCAAAGTATTTTTAGTTTTATAGAAATTAAAACATTCAAAAAGGGCATGTTGGTCATTTATTAATATATCATTCCAATTCCAAAGCTACATTATGTGAACCAAACAGACACATAACAATTCCTTAATAGATTCCATTCCAATGTCTGCCAACCAAAACAGGTGGTCAAACCTGAAAACATTTTATTCCAATTCCTTCAAAGTCAAATTCCTTTGACATATTCCATTTCATCCAAAAACATTATGCGAACCAAACGCCATCTATGAATCACCAAAAAAGGAGAAAAAGAAGGATTAAGTTGTCGATAAGGAGACCACAAGATGAAGGATTAAGGTGTCGATAATCTCCAGGATAAGGTGAGTTTTTCTCTCGTTGCTTTGATTTTGTGCAATTATATCTTTGAATTGAATTTTGTTGATGAAATCCTGATATTTTCAACGATTGAAAGAATTTATTGTGCTTTCTGTAATGGTATTGAAATTTGAAAGAATTTATTGTGCTTTCTGTAATGGTATTGAAATGTGGTGTTATTTTGTGGAAACTTCTTTGCAACTTATCTGCAATTATTGTTTATAGAGCTATTTCGAAGTGGATGAAGCAAGCCACACAATTTGTTGTTATTTGCATTTCCATTTCTACATTACTGAGTGTATGATGATTTGGTTGAACATATAAATTACAAACTATATGGCTTATACACATTGCAAATATCTTCTTTATAAAGCTTTACATGGCTTTAATTTGATAAAACTACCCAACGTATGATTAGCATGTGTGATCATCTTTTGATTCATGTTACTATCTATTTGAAATTAAGATCTTGAAGATGGGGTTCACTTCAAATTTTCTTTACGAAATGCAGATCACAACAATTCTTACATTTGATGTAGCTTCTTTTTCAGAAGGCATAACAGTCTTCATTGTGCAATGTGAGAAGTGGTTATCAACAGTGGGTTGAGAAATGTACGCATATTAGAATGAGATGCAATGAGATAAGATTCACTGAGATGCACCATATCAATTCCCTTCTGGCCGCACACGATCCTTTGCCTATACATATATTCTGTGATATTTTTATAAAGTTAAGTTTTGTGCTATTTTTATGGGTGCAGTTTTTCAATTGTGAAATAAATCTTATTATCATATTTTCATTTCTGACATTTATCATAACCAAAATTTTATAATCAAGGATACAATTGAGATCAGGGTGCTTTTATGCATAAAATTTCCCAATTGGTTTAAAATTATGAAGAACATATAGTCATTCTATACATTTGAAATGAGGTTTTGTATTTGGTGTTCCTATTGCTTCTGGCATTAGATCAAGATTTTCTATTGAGCGTTTGAGTTGTTATTGTTGCAGAGTTGATGTAGAGGATTATGTAGGAATTTTGAGGAATGAGCCGTTTACCAAACATTTATCTGGGTAAGTGCTTACTAAGCCACATTATCTTACCGGATGAATATAGTAAGGACCAAGAATCATCTTACCGGTAAGAGTGAGGCAAGGACCATGGGTTTTACCCGGTAAGTTTGGGCGACGACTCTTACCACGCTTAGTGCTTACCGGGTAAATTGTTGCCGATGACGTTTAGTTGGACTAAAATCTTATCCGGTAAGTAATTGAGTGTTAAATTTTACCGATAAGCGCTTATCGGGTAAGTGTTTGGTGAACGGTCTTTTTGTTAATTGGACTTAATCACTAGGAAAAGAATCTATTTCAATAAGGTTAGCTGATGCATCATTTATTCCGGGCAATATATGGGATTTCCCATCTCAATTACAGATTCTCATTCTGTGTTGTGACTATATAAGGTGCAGTGTGGAGGTACCCTTACCGTCACTTGCTAGCTTTGTCCGCCGCGGGTTAGCGACATAAAGTGCGAATAAAGGTTCATCAGGACATTTTTTTTCATTTTTTGGTGCTTTTACAGCTTGGTATGCACCCCATTAATAAAAATTGAAAAATCGACCGGTCCAATTTAGATATGAAAATATTGATCAAATCCAATTACCACTGGATATCAAGTTATGATGTAGAACTAATTGTTAAAGTTTTGGCTTCATAATTAAAATGCTCCCAGCTGCATTGCGTGGGCACTCAACTAATTATATAAAACTAGTGTTGGGCCCGTGCGTTGCACGGTAACGTTAACTTGTTTTTAAAGATAATGAACCAAGTTAAAATTAATATATATTGATTTAAAATAAACCTAGTTTGCATCATTAGTTGATTTTGATTCCTACTATGGTTATAAATTTCAAAATCTTCTATTCTTTTTTTGTCATACCTATCGTCTTTTCAAAAGTATCATATTTCCATCAATGTGCGTTGATGAAACTCAATCTTATTTCAAGTCATCAACATTGTTTCACTTTTATTTTGCACTATATTTTTTTTACCATTTGGTTGGTTGTAATTCTAACCATGGTTATAGATTTCAAAACATTTCATCACTCTTTTATGTACCCATCATCTTATTCCAACCTATCATCTTTCCACCAATACACAAACCTCATCTTGTCAAGTCATTATTATTGGTTTCTCCTTTAATATATATATATATATATATATATATATATATATATATATATATATAAACTTAACCACATTTCAAGATTTAAAAAAACATTTTGTAAAAAAAGAATGTCTAATCATTTGAGCCAACAATATGATTTGCTACAAAAGAATGCATTTCTCTTTTTATATATATACTTTCAACTTTCAGTTTTTCTTCTTTCCCTCAATGTGGGATAAACAAACTTAACCACATTTCATTGTTTGAGAAATAGTCAAATCATGATACCAAGTCATCTCATTTGATATATATATATATATATATAGGGTCTCCTTCTTTTGTTAACTTTTTCATGTATTGCATATATGCACATCGGGGCATTGCATATATGCACATATTACAATTGCCTGATGTGATGTGCATATATGCACTGGTTAACAAAAGAAGGGGACCCTATATATATATATATATATATATTGATTGAATGATTTATATTGATTTCCTTCTTTCAGTTTTCCTTCTCTCAACATTTTGGGAAGATTTAAAGAAAATGTTTTGCCTAAAAAGTAATGACTCATCTGAGCTAACAACATGATTTACTACAAAAAATGACTTCTTCATTCCATATACGCAATTTCAACTTTCAATTTTCTTTTATCTCACTCATGTAGGATAAGTAAACTTAACCACATTTCAATATTAAAAAAAGCATTTTGTAAAAAAAAAGTGTTTACTGATTTGAGCCAACAACATGATTTGCTATAAAATATCTTCCTCTTTTCTTATACACATTTTCAACTTTCAATTTTCCTTCTTCCCACCAATGTGGGATAAGCAAACCTAATCACAATTCAGTGATTGTGGAATATGCAACTCTCATGATGTCAAACCATCTTCTTTGGTTTTTCATTATATATATATATATATATATATATATATTAATGATATTTTTATCTCACAAATGTATAAGTAAACATAACCACATTTCAATATATTAAAAAAATTGTAAAAAAAGTGATTGCTCATTTGAGCCAACAATATGATTTGCTACAAAAGAACATCTTTCTTCTTTCATATACACATTTTCAACTTTCAATTTTCTTTCTTTCTACCAATGTGAGATAAACAAATTTAACCACATTTAAATGTTTATGAAATACTCAGCTCTCATTATGTCAAGTCATATTCTTTTGTTTTTCTTTATATATATATATATATATATATTGATGATTTCTTTTATCTCAGCAATGTAAGATAAGTAAACTTAACCACATTTCAATATTAAAAAAATATTTTGTAAAACAAAAGAGTGTTTACTCATTTGAGCCAACAACATGATTTGCTACAAAAGAATTCCTTCCTCCTTTCATATACACACTTTCAATTTTCCTTTTTTCCCACCAATGTGGGATAAGCAAACTTAACTATATTATAATGTTTGTGGAATACTCGACTCTTATGATTCAAAGTCATCTTCTTTAGCAAACCCGGATAGACAAAAATGAGCTATTTCGGGTCACCAAAATAAGCAACCACGTGAATTTAAAGGTTTGGCCAAGAGGAGTTAACCTAGTGAGTTGCCACAAAAACATCTCAACCTCCCTTCATATACTAACAATTTATTGTCAATTTTCATCTCTCCATCAATGTGGGATATACAAAATCCAACCACAACTCAAGAAATGAAGAATACTTATTCCTTAAGATGTCACCTCATACATTGTCCTCATACATTGTGGTTTCTTCTTTTAATATAACATCAAAATTAGATATACGAAATTTAACCACAACTCAAATGAAAACTACTCATTTCTTATAATGTCACCATATTCTTTGTGGGTATATATTTATATATAATGAAAATAATTTTTAACTATTAGATAAAATATTTTGTCATCTAAATAAAAAATAGTTATTTAAACCAAAACTGAATCTAAATTTGGGTCAATATTCAATACTTCAAGTTATCATCTTCTCCTTTATATAGACAATTTCTCATCTAACTTTTCACTTCCACGTCAATGTGGGACAATCAAGATTTCCCCATAATTCATCATTTGACAAAATTTTCATGCATTCTTATAATGTCATATCCTCAACCTTCGTTCTCCTTTAATATATATATATATATATATATATATATATGTATACACACAAATTTAATATAAATAGGGTTGTTTTGCAAAAGTCAGTTAACCAACTAACCTTTACATTTTCAAAGGAATTTTCAAACAAAAAATGTTCATTAACGTGGGATAAAAAAAATCACATCATAATTCAATATTTTAAATAACTTAAATCTTATAATGAAATTTTAACTTGTATGGTGAAAATGAGTCAACTCGGGTCGGCCAAAATGAGCAACCCAAATCGGCAAAACTGAACCAAATTGAGTCACCAAAATAACCAATCGCATGAATTTAGAGGTTTGGCCAAGATGAGCTAACCCAATGAGTTGCCACAAAGGCATCTCAACCTCCATTTATATACTAACAATTCAATGTCAATTTTTCATCTCTCCATCGATGTGGAATATACAACATTCAAGCAGATCCCAAGAAATGAAAAATACTCATTCCTTAGGATGTCATCTCATACATGGTGGTTTCTCTTTTGATATATATATATATATATATATATATATATATATATATATATATATTTTGATGATTGATTTTATTTTTTTATAATAATTTTATTTTTGCAAAAATAAAGTCATCCAAATAAGATTACCTTATGACTCAAACCCCATGAGTTGACACAATGACATCTTATAATGATTTTTATACATATCAATCTACTCTAACCTTTCAACCTCTCACCAATGTGGGATATCTAAACTCAACCACAATTCAACAATACATCAATACTCAACTCTCATGATGCCACCTTAAATCCTTTTGATTCTCTTTTTAAAGATATGAAATGTTTAAAACTATTACCTGAATGTTTTGTCATGTAAATAAAAAATTAACTATTTAACCAAAAAATGGATCAAATTGTGGATGAACCTTCAAGCTATATCTTATCCTTTATATAATCACTTACACATCTAACTTTTCACTTTTGTCACCAATGTGGGACAATGAAGAATCATCCACAATTCACCATTTGATGAATACTTGATTCTCATTGTGCCATGTCAACACCCATAGTTTCTCCTTTAATATATATATTGATTTCTAAAACAGTTAGTTTTAAGATTTTCTTGAAAATTTTAAAAGGTATATATTTTAATGCATAAGTTTAACTTACTAAGTTATGCACAATCTCAACCACACCCACTTCCCACCAATCCATCCTTAGATCACCTCACAATTTCTTTAATATTCTTATAATTAATTATTTAATTTACTTTTAATCATTTAATTTTTCATTTTTCATTTTAAACCCTTGTCATATTACCTTAAATCATCGTATATACATTAAAATGCATTAAAAAATATTTTTTTTACAAGGTTAGTACTGCTGAGATATTAATACTGCTGGAACATTATTAATACTGCTTATGTGAGGTTAGTACTGCTTGTCAAAGTTACTACTGCAAGTCAAGGTTAGTACTGCTGGTACATGGTTAATACTGCTGAACAAAGTTAATACTGCTGATATATTACTACTGCTGGAATATCATTAATGCTGCTGAACAAAGTTAATACTGCTGGTATATTACTACTGCTGGAATATCATTAATGCTGCTGAACAAATGTTAGTACTGCTCGTGACTTAATACTGCTGGAGATTGTTAGTACTGCTCATGAAGAATGAAGGTTAATACTGCTGAGTTCGTTAAGTTTGGTATGCGATACTTTTGGAGACAAAGAAGGAATTGATCAAGATATGTTTAACGAAGATTTAGAAGATCAAGTTACTTTTGATAGTTATCTGGTAATTATTTTTGTATAAATAGACTTCAATAGATAGCTATTAGAATACACACGATAGACATGAGATACAAGAGAAAATTCTAAATTCGATTGTGTTTTAGAGAGAATTAACCTCAAGGTTTTAGAACCCTATTTCTAGAGAAGTAGAAGTCGTCTTGTTGAGCCTGTTCAACAAGATTGAGGTTTGGTTGTAATCTTGTGAGTCGATTTAGTGAATACACAAAGTGGTGAATTTTCTGTTACATTGTTCTTGATTGTGAGAATTAAAGTTCTTTTCCGCAGATTCTTTAATTCTGAATTCTAAGTGTTTATTGTCTTGTTAAGATTCGATCCTGACAATTTGTTTTATATTTATTATGTATTTTTTTTCATTTTAAACCGTTATCATATTAAAAACGCATAATCATAGATTAACTAAAATACATTATAAATGCATTTTTACAAATTATACCATTATATCCTCTCGTCATAAATTTCAAAATGAGTTCATTATTGATTTTTTTTAATTTCATAATATTGTAAAATATCATAAATATGTATCAATATTTTTCAATACTCTAAAAAACGCGCCTTGGCGCCACCATGACGCCTACCGCCACGTTTTACCCCTTGGCGTCGAGATAAGGTGATAAGTGCGTGCTTTGAATGCACCTACAGACGTGTGCTAATAGAACCCATAAGCAAGTATACTTATGTGAACTATGTCGTCTATCAAGTAATAAAGTGGTAAAGATACCGATTATCGTCCCACAGAGATTGGAGTTAAAATTGCTACAAAAGTATGATGAAAGAAATGATTTCTGAAGACGATTTGGAAGAAAATATCTTTTGGTTGGTTGGTTGATGATTAACACAGATTCTAATTAACAAGATTAAAAGAGAAGCAAGGGTGTAAGACTTGTGATGTTATGATAAACCAAATTCCAGCAGACCAATGCTACAACAATGCTACAACATGAAACTGCAGTGGCGCTGCAGCATAGCAGCGACAAAAACTAGTTTTATTATCTACTTTGAGACACGTTCCTCTCGGACTCTCACCATCCCATGATTCCAGTAGCTAGAGCAATCTCATCTCTGAGCAGAACCCAAGATAATGGAACGATGGAGATGGCGTTCTCAAAGTACATGGCAAAACAAATTCTCTTTGTTAAAAGTCACTCTCTCGATATAACCCCCATGCCTCCCAAGTTTGTATACTCCTAAATAGCTTATCTCTAAGTCTATTCCATTTTAATCCCTTGAGAAAATGACAAGTTATCAAGAATGAATCATTTTAGAAAACAAAAGTAACAACTCTCATTGCAAGTTACTCTCTCGATATAACCCCTTAAGTCATCTAAATTGACGTGCTATTCAATGGCCTCTCTCAAGGTCCATGACACTTTAACACTATCAAAATGATCAATTTGTCAAAGGATTTTGTTATCTTGAGAGAACTTGGGTTGGAATAATAAAACCTCATTTTTGCCACAAAAATGCCTACTTTCTTTTGGTCATCATAACACCCTTTGTCTCACACCCAAGCTACAAGATTAGCTACTCATAATAAATGAAATAAAATGAATGCAAAGTAGTTGGAAGGTAAACATGATGATTGGAAGTATAAAGTACTTGGAAATAACTACTAACTAAAGTAAATGGCTAGAAATGTAAAGACAAGAATGTAAGTGATAAGCAATAAATGTTAAGAATACAAATGGAATGTAAATCTATGACTAACAAGAATAAATACTGAAAAGTAAGAACATTAAACATAAGACATAAGATGCAAGAACATTAAAGAAGGTAAGATGTGCAGTTGGGATACGCCCAGTGCTGCAGCAAAGCATACATGTATCTAAGAACGAAGAAAAATTAAAGGAAGAACACTTGAAGATTTTAAGATAAGGAAGAACACTTGAAGATTTCTGGAATTAAAACTACAGAGGGTTTAGAACTGAGTGAGATCAGTTCCCCAAAGTGTATCTCAAATGGCTAGATGACCCCTCTATTTATAACAAAAGGGAGGGGCATCTTTGGTAAATAAGTGCAACTAAGCCTAACTAAATAGTACAACTAGTTAGCTAAAAGTACAATACCAAACTAAGCCATTACCTAAACTACAATTACAATCTAAAGAGTGTTTTCAGGGGTTACAAAATATCAGATTAATCACAAAATATCAATTTCCAGCTCATTAAGCCGTCTCCTTCAGCCCCTTGATCACCAGATCCCTGTTGTTCCAATGCTGCAGCAATACCCTGTTTTGGCTGATTTTTTCCAAAAATGCTTATGTTAGCCTACCAATAAAGTAAAACAAGCTAACCATGATTCCTAGCTCCAAGAAAGTAAAACAAGATAAAAAAGACTCAAAGTTGGGATTTTAGAATGAAAAAGTCCTAACTAAACTAAAGAAATAAGTGCTTAAGTACTCAAAATTGAGCACTTATCATAAGGCGTGGAGCTCGTTATGACGCGCCATGACGGGTTATGGCGTTACAAATTTGTGTACTTCCGATTTTTCAAATCTATGTACTTCTCGATTCGAATTTGTCCATTAGTATCGCTTAGAATTAGAGTTTCTTTTGTTTATCGTTTTATATGAATTTAAATTGTTAATAACTTAATCATTATTGTTCAAGACACGAACATAAACACACACAGTACACACATATAAATCTCTTTAAGCCATGTCTTGGAAAACGCAATGGTCTCGCTGTAACTCATAAGATTTGAGGCTTGACCTCGCCGCCATGCGACACCTCACGTCATTTAGAACATTGATATTTTTCAAAAATGATGGATTTTTTAAACTTGTATATTTTACACCATTATCTGTATTTATCTATCTATACTCCTTTGAAAAATATATATTTACGGTTATTTTGAATTTGTATGAGCTACAAATCTCAATACATTATATGCAAGTTTGAAAGCTTCAACATGATAATTAAAAATAGATTATTTTTATATTTTTAAATTACATTGTATACTCTTATAATTAGTTATTTAATTTACTTTATATGACTTCTCTTTTCATTTTCCTTTTCATTTATCATATTAACATACATAATCGTATATTAACAAAATACATTCAAGCGAATCTTTTTCAACTTTTTTTTTACCAATTGATTTTGGTAATTAATTTGTATTTCGACCCTTTTGATTTGTGTAGGCGTTTGTTTGTTTGGTTATTTCTCTTTTTTGTTTCATCTATTTATTTATATAGTAAATATGTATCAGTAGATATTAGTCAAATTTAGATTGATATGATTGATTTGTAATTATCTTGTAAATATGGTATTTATCTTATACCATAATATCGGCTCTCTATGTTTATATATTGAAGAGTGGAATGCAAACCCTCTCAAGGGATTCAATCATTGTTTTACATGGTATCAGAGCTCTTCTGATTCTGCTACCTCTTCTCTTTCACCAAACCCTGAATCACTTTCTTCTCATTCCACTCTTTCACCATGGTCGGCGACAAAAGCAACAGTCAACCATCTGTTTCGAATACTTTCACCCCGCCTTGAACGTCACCAACGTTCGTAACCTTGTTCCTCTCACCCTAGACGTGAACAACGTCCAATATTCTTCGTGCGCAACTCTCTTCCGAAACACTGCCAGGGCATATAATGTCCTGGACCATATTGATCCGACAATCCAAAAACCGAAAGACATCGATGATGAATTATCTTGATGCAATCGTTCTTCAATGGTTGTATGGGACAATCTCTACAGGCCTTCTGTATAAAATTCTAGACGAAAAAGCTACGGCTATGGTAGCTTGGGATCGTTTACGCAACCTCTTTCAAGACAACAAAGGGACTCGGATTGTGCACCTCGAAAGTCAATTTGGTTCGACTCATCTAGAAGATTTCCCATCTCTTGATGCATATGGTCAAGCTTTAGAGACAATATTGGTTCAACTTGCCGCTATTGGACATCACGTGTCCGAGGAACGCTTGGTTCTTGAATTAGTTGCCAATCTCACCGATGAATACGCCATGATTGCAACACTAATTCAGCAATCCGTCCCCTTGCCACCATTTGACAAAGCATGTTCTATGCTTGAGTTGGACCGTACTAGTCGTGAGAAAAATAAGAAAGTCTCTCCAGCCTCATCGCCTGCAACGATCCTTGTTACATCCGGGGATTCACAACCTACTCATCAGCAACAACATCACAACAGTGGTCGTTGAGGACGTGGTGGCCGTTCTGACAGAGGCAAGAAGCCATAACGTGGTGGTGGTCGAGGAAATCAGCAGATGACACAATGGACAACCCCATAGATGCCACACTGGTCTTATCCACCGTGTCCTTATCCGACGCAAACTCCACAATGGCGTAGGGTGCCATCGGCTCAAACCCATGGTCTTTTGAGTCCTTCACTGCGTCCGCGTCAACAACCATTCTTTACAAATGGCTACCAACCAACAAATCTTCCAGCATTCTTCAACGCCTTGTCTCTCCAACAACCATACATAGACACAATCGCAACCTCTCACGTTATGAACGATCCACGTATCCTTCCATCTATTACAAATTGGCGCACTTTTAATTCACATATATTGGTTGGTGATGGCACAAAAATTCCAGTTCGAGGTTCGGGCACATCCACCCTACCTACCCTACACCCCAATCTATCTCTCAACAACATTCTCCACGCACCTAATATAATCAAAATCTAATATCTGTCCGAAAATTCACGAAAGAAAATCTAGTCTCTATTGAATTTGATCCCTTTGGTTTCTCTGTGATGGATCTATGGACGAGGGAAATCTTGACAAGGTGCAATAGCGTCGGTGATTTATATTCGCTGACCTCATCTTCCTTATCCAATCCAGCGTCTTCTTTTGTTGGCATCACTCATTCCAGATGGCACAATCGTTTGGGACATCCTGGAAACTCAATTTTAAGCTTTCTTAGGAAAAAACAATTTTATTGATTGTAATAAGGATAATAACTCCACCCTTTGTCATGCATGTCAATTAGGAAAACATTGCAAATTACCTTTTCCACTTCTCTTTTGATGTCTATGTAACCGTTTGATATAATACACAGTGACGTTTTTACATCCCCTATTATAAGTCCTTTCGGGATTCCGTTATTATGTGTTATTTCTTGATGATTACTCTCACTATTTATGGGGTTTTCCTCTTAAAAACAATTCAGACATGTTTTCTACTTTCTCTACTTTTCACTCCTATGTTCAAACGCAATTTGGGATTAATATCAAGGCTTTGCAATGTGATAACGGCAAAGAATACGATAACCATTCTTTCCTAAACTTCTCCAATTCCAAAGGCATGATTTACCGCCACTCATGCCCTCACACCTCTTCTCCAAATGGAACGGTTGAACGAATAATACTTACCATTAATAATATTATTCGATCACTTCTATTTCATGCATCTCTACCTCCTTCGTTTTGGGTCGAAGCATTACATATGGCCGTCTATCTTCTCAACATTCGTCCCACTCGTATCTTAAACAATCTCACTCCCATACAAATCCTCTTTAACAAAACGCCTAGTTATACGCATCTCCGCGCCTTTGGTTGCTTGTGCTACCCAAATCTATCCGACACCGCCCTCCACAAGTTAAGCCCTCGCTCAACTCCTTGCGTTTTCTTGGGGTATCCTTCCTCTCATCGTGGTTATCGGTGTCTTAATTTGCATACGAAAAAGATCATTATTTCTCGACATGTGACTTTTGACGAAAGTGTCTTCCCCTACTCTAGCGAATACACTCCACAAACCAAAAATTATGGCTTTCTCAATGACGATTTCCCTCCTCTTTGGGTTCCTCTTTCCAGCCCCACTTCTCCTTCGGTCTCCCCTTTACCTCCTCAAAATGACTTGCCTTATCTTATACATCCTCCCGTGGTGCCTAACAATGCTACCCCTCCCATCGATTCACCACCGACTCCACCGTCCAGCCCAACACCACTCAGCCCCTCCCCAAACAGCCTTATCCAAGCAACCAATTCGTCTCCCCTATCTCCCTCTCCTTCCGCCGCGACCTAACCAGCCGCACCTCAACCCAAAACACAACCCCAAACAGCCGAAAGACATCCCCAAACAACCGCTCCAGCCCCCTCAATGCACACTCGAAGCAAAAGTGGGATTGTTAAACCCAATCCCAAGTATACTCTCACCACTACCTCTAAAATCTCTATCTATCCTTTACCTCGTTCCCACAACTACGCCCTTGAGGACCCGAACTGGAATGCTGCCATGTGTGATGAATACAATGCCATGGTTAAAAAAAAACACACTTGGGATCTGGTGCCTAGGCCCGAAGGGGCAAATGTAATTCGTGGTATGTGGATCTTTCGACACAAAAAGAGGTCGGATGGATCTTTTGAATGACATAAAGCTCGTTGGGTTGTCAATGGGAAAACTCAAGAAATTGGGGTAGATTGCGACAAGACCTTTAGCCCCGTGGTGAAACCAACAACAATTAGAACGGTTCTCAGCCTTGCCATCTCTCGAAACTGGTTCATTCATCAGCTTGATGTAAAAAACGCAGCTTGATGTCAAAAACGCATTCTTGCACGGTGACTTGCAAGAAACCGTGTATATGCATCAACCATACGGATTTATCGATGCCTCTCGTCCTAAGCATGTTTGCCTCATTCGGAAAGCGCTTTATGGGCTAAAACAAGCTCCCTGAGCTTGGTACCAAAGGTTTGCAAACTACACTTTATCCCTTGGTTTTGTAAACAACAAGAGTGATCCGTCTCTATTTATTTACCGTCACGACTCCGACATGGCTTATCTGTTATTATATGTTGATTGTATAGTCATTGCATCATCTTCCGATGCACTCAAGTAACGACTTATTTCCCTTCTTAGCAGAAAGTTTGCCATGACAGATTTGGGTCCATTTTCATACTTTCTTGGCATTTCGGTTCACCGAACTAAGCATGGCATGTTTCTATCTCAACGACAGTATGCACAAAAAATCCTAAATCGAGCTGACATGTCATCTTGTAAATCTGCCCTCACTCCCGTCGACACCAAATCAAAACTAAGTGCTAATAGTGGTCCTCCCATAACAGACCCAACTCTCTACCACCAACTTACGGGTGTACTTCAATATCTCACCTTCACAAGGCCATACCTCTCTTATGCAGTCCAACAGGTCTGTTTATTCATGCATGACCCTCGTGAACAACACCTACATGCTTTGCGTCGCATTCTTCGCTATGTCAAGAGCACCATCGAGTATGGCATGCACCTTACAGCCTCTCCTAAACTGGTGTCTTACACTGATGCCGATTGGGGGGATGCCCTGACACCCGACGATCAATTTCCGGATACTGTCTGTTTCATGGTGACAATCTAGTGTCTTGGTACTCTAAGAGACAAGCCACCCTATCTCATTCTAGTGCAGAGGCGGAATACCAGGGGGTTGCGAAAGTAGTTGCCGAGTCTTGTTGGTTCCGCGACTTACTTCTGGAACTGCATTGTCCTTTGCGGAAGGCAACGGTCGTTTATTGTGACAACATTAGTGCGGTTTACATGTCTCACAATCCGGTGCAACACCAACGCACTAAACACGTCGAAATGGACATACATTTCGTACGAGAAAAGGTCGCCCTCAGCCACATTCGAGTTCTCCATATTCCATCTGCTTACCAGTTTGCGGATATCTTCACGAAAGGTCTACTGAGTCCCTTGTTCAACGAATTTCGTTCCAGTCTCAGCATACGACCTCCTCTCGCTTCGACTGAGGGGGTGTGTTAGTAAATATGTATCGGTAGATATTAGTCAAATTTAGATTGATATGAGTGATTTGTAATTATCTTGTAAATATGGTATCTATCTTATACCATAATATCGGCTCTGTGTATTATATTGAAGATTGGAATGAAAACCCTCTCAAGGGATTCAATCATTGTTTTACGGTATATATATATATATATATATATATATATATATATATATAGATATGTGTGTGTGTGTGTTGTTCGTTGATGATAGATTGGTGATCTCATATGAGAATAAACCTTCGCACTTGATATTATTTTCCATGTAAATGAGATACAGTTGAGAATTAAACTAGCCTATTTGGTTTGGAAAAGATACATGGTGCTTAGATGTATGTTTTTCTTAGTTCATTTTTTATAGATACTAGATAAAAGTTTCCAATGAAAAAGGCCAAAGTTGGAAACTTATGGGTTTTTGGTGTTTGCCATATTTCATATCTCTAGAACATATAAACCACAACCACCAAGATAAAAATAACAGTCATCCATTAAAAGTGACTTTTGAAATAAGAATAATAGACGAGGACATGATGTACTACATGGCAACATGCAGTGGCGGATCCAAGATTTTGGTCGAGCGGATGCACCTTTAAATTGTATCAAATGTCAGCAAAGTCGCTCGATGTGTTTTTAACGGAATTCCACTATTTAGGAATTTGTTTTAAGTTTTTTGGTTGATTTTGAGAGTTTTTTAGTGTTTAGGTTGATTTTGAGATAAAGTTTTCACTTTTTTCTGGTAAAAACTAATCTTAAAACTTAATAGGGATGAAAACTTGAGCTTCTTTTGTTTTAATTTAAAAAAATGGAACCCATGTTGTAGATTCTAGAACTAAAATTGGGGGTTAACAAAAAAATTATTTAAAAAAAATGAAACCCATGCTCTAGATTCTAGAACTAAAGTTAGGGTGCGTTTGGTACGCAGACAGGACGGGACATGACATGATGGGACATGACATGATAGAACAGAATAGGTGTTCAGCGTTTGTTAAGACTGGACATGACATAATATGACCGGTTAAATGACCAATTTACCCCTAGTGAGTTGTTTAGTGTTTTTTTTATCAAATAATTATTCTTTATTGTTAAGCACTGATTGATGATCCATGAAGACAACAGGAGATAATCGATGACATGTGGAAGTCGAGATAAGATCAATATTGATGGTATGGAGGAATTAATCTGATGAGATTGAAATGATGTTTACTCGTAAACGCTATGAAATCGGGAAACAAAAATGAAATCCAAAATTGATACGAGATGGATTCGATAACTTGTGGAAATCGAAAACCTGTAAAATCGATAACCAAAATTAACCTGATGAAATCGATAACTTGTGGAAATCGAAAACCTGATGAAATCGGGAACCAAAAATGAAAACCAAAATCGAAACTGATGGAATCGATAACCTGTGAAATCGATAACCAAAATTAATCTGATGGATTCGATAACTGTGGAAATCGAAACCTGATGGAAACCATAACTTGTGAAAGTGAAACTAAAATCGAAAACTAAAACTGAAAACCAAAATCGAAATCAAGAACCTGATGATGAAATCGAGAACATGATGAAATCGGGGACCAAAAATGAAAACCAAAATCGAAACTGATGGAATCGATAACCTGTGAAATCGATAACCAAAATTAATCGATAACTGTGGAAATCAAAACCTGATAGAAATGATAACTTGTGAAATTGTAAACTAAAATCGAACTAAAACTGAAAACCAAAATCGAAATCAAGAACCTGATGATGAAATCAAGAACATGATGAAATCGGGAACCAAAAAGGAAAACCAAAATCGAAACTGATGGAATCGGTAACCTGTGAAATCGATAACCAAAATTAATCTGGACTCGATAACTGTGGAAATCAAAACTTGATGGAAACGATAACTTGTGAAATTGTAAACTAAAATCGCAAACTAAAACTGAAAACCAAAATCGAAATCAAGAACATGATGAAATCGGGAACCAAAAATGAAAACCAAAATCGAAACCTGATGGAATCGATAACCAAAATTAACCTGATGGAATCGATAAGTTATGGAAATCAAAACGTGATGGAATCAATAACCTATGAAATTGAAAACCAAAATCGAAAATTAAAACTGAAAACCAAAATCGAAATCAAGAACCTGATGATGAAATCGATTTACAAATATGGAAAAGTTTGAAGATGAAGACGATCGATATGAGGGCTTCGATTTACTCTTGAGAAGTTGAAGATGAAGATGGGATGATAAGATGGGTGTTTATATTTTTGTCTTTTTGAAGGGTATCTTGGTCCAAAGGTGCTGTTCCACTTAGTTCCAGGGGTAATCCATAGAACAAGTGTGTCATGTTAGTGCAAGTTAGTTCCACTTAGTTTCACATATGGTCACACCAAACATGGGACAAGTGTGTCCTGTCCTGTCATGTCCCATGCTGTCCACCCTACCAAACACACCCTTAAAGGGTTAGAGGAAATAAAATAAAGTTAAGTAGAGGATAGGATTCGAACCCTGATAATGTCGATTTTCGACATTATTTTTAATCTCAAACTAAGTGGTTGACGCATGTCTTCAAGTGAAATACGAGTATTTAACGGGTTTTTGGTGAGAAAGTACAGGTATGAGCATTATTATCCAAAAGAGCAGCAGATTCGAGTTCCGGAGCTGAAAACGAGAAAAATCGAGGAAATGAGAAACAGAGCCTGGCGCCAGTCTTAACGCCACAATCCGCGCCAAAAAACAAAATAGAAGTCGGCGCCAGTCTTGGCGCCAGCCAACTGGCGCAACAATCCGCGCCGACAAAATTAACAGAACTTGGCGCCAGTACTGGCCCCGACGCCCAGTTTTATAAGATACTTTCTGCAGCTAGGTTTGGAGATATCATTCACACACGGACGACGGCAGACGGCTGGAGGGCGATTTTCAGAGACTTTTCACGTCTTTTGGAACCACGTTCATCACGTAATGTAATGGTGACTCCATTACATTCATCGTTTCCACATTCATCATGTTTACATACACGTTTTCATCCTTTTTCTTTGTGTTTGAATCCACCACCAACATGAACTAATCTTTAGATGTTGGGGGTTGGAATGAATTTGGTTTATAGCATATGAACAGATGATTTGAACTTTTATCAGTTTTCCTTAATTAATGAAGCATGTGATTTCGTTTTTAATGCTTTTGTGAGTTTAGCTAGCTTCCAACTGCTTTGTTGTTTTCAATTAAGTTCGAGAGAATTAATTGATAACTAGAACTAGAAATTGCATGCCTAAGGTGAGAAATTGGTGATACAGATATACCAAGTAAGCCTTAGTCCCATTGAAATCTTGAGTTTAATGTGTTTTGAATCCCATAGGTTGAGATCGAGAGATAAAACTTGTGTTTTTCAAGATAAAAACTGTGGTAGCTTGAGAAAGAACCACGTGTTAGAATAAAACCCGTTGTTGCTGGAGAAAGAACAACGGTGATTTAAAGATTGGGTATTCATTAAAGGGAATAACTGGTAATTGTTTTGAGTCAGATGTTTATATGAGAGAACCTTAGGAATTCCAACCCTCAACTATTTTCTCTATCCGAAGTCCTTAAGCTGTTTATTGTCTTGTGTTTGATTTATTTTGCTTGCATTTAATTAGTTTAGTACCAACCACTCAAAATTGCGACGTTCAGTTAATAGCAATTGTAGTCATTGTGATACTTAGTTCCTAGTTCCCTGCGTTCGATACTCGTACTTTCTAGTACTATTACTTGACTTCGACCCGTACACTTGCGGTTAGATTTAGGGGGGTGTGAACCCACCTATCAAGTTTTTGGCGCCGATGCCGGGGAACTAGTTGCAACTGATAGCACTACCATCTATAAGCGCTATTACATTGAACATTTTTCTTTTATTATTTTATTTCACCACTTTCAATTTCTGGATTGCTAATTTTGCTGATTCTTCTCTTCAGGTACTAATTGGTTTATGCCAAGGAAAACCCGAGGGAAGAACATCGAACCACTCGATCCGGAGATTGAAAGAACCGCCCGTCGTTTACTCAAAGAATCAAAGGTCAAAAGGCAGTTGAAGATGGATGACGAGAGACCTGCCAACGAGAGACCACGTAACAATCCACCACCACCTCCCGAAAGACGTCCTATGCGGTCGTTTGCCGATCCAAACGTGGCAGCCGTACGCATAGGAATCCAAGCACCCACCACTGCGGAGAATTACTTCGAGATCAATCCGAGCACCATCGTAATGGTGCAACAAAATCAGTTCGGGGGAGCACCAACTGAAGACCCCCATGCACATAAATGGGATGGAGGAGAACGCGATAAAACTGAGGCTATTCAGATTTTCCTTAAAGGGTAGAGCTGAAATTTGGATAGAAGGCCTACCATCGTATCTTATCACCACATGGGCCGACCTGAAGGCCGCATTCCTCCAGAAATTCTTTCCACCAAGCAGAACCGCCCAGCTCATGGCTGAAATCACCCATTTCGCTCAATGGGATCAAGAAACACTGTATGAAGCTTGGGAGAGGTATAAGGACATGTTAAAGAAGTGTCCTCACCATGGGTTGCAAGGTTGGGTCATCATCCAGACATTCTTTAGTGGACTCCACCCGCAGTTCAAAAACGATATCACTGCCGCATCGGGTGGAACACTAATGGATAAATCTTATGAAGAAGCATGCGAGCTGATCGATAATCTGGCCGAGCATAGTTTTTCTACTCCAAGATCAGTCGTAAGAAGAGTCGCGAGCATTCAAGAATCGGATGAGCTGAAAGAACTAAAAGCTCAACTAGCTTTTATTACGAACCATCTGAAGGGAGGCAGTCCTCAAGAACCTGAACAGGTTCAGTTCTTACAAAATCGCAACAATCAGCCGAGGAACGACCCGTTCTCAAACACCTACAATGAGGGGTGGAAGAAGCACCCAAACTTCTCATGGAGTCAATCCGGTCAACAACCACAAGGTTTTAACCAAAGGAATTTCAATGAGGGACCATCTGTGGAGATAAAACCGGGGTTAGAAGACACGATGATGAAGTTCATGACCAAGATGGACAACACGGTTGGAGAGTTAGCAAACACGGTGAGCACAATCAAGGCGACTACTGAACAGAACACCGCATCCATCAAGATCCTTGAAAGGCAAGTGGGGCAAATTTCTGAAGCCCTACAAAACCGACCTCCCGAAACATTCCCGAGTATGACCGAAAAGAAAAACCGGGAAGAATGTAATGCCATCTATGAAAGAAGTGGCAAGGAGCTGATCAAGGAGACTACACGAGAACCGCCATCAAAGGAAACCGATCCTAAAGAGAAAGAGGTTGAGGCTGTAGACATGGATGAGTTGGAGGCTGATGAAGAGGTTGTGATTGAAGAGAACAAGAAAAGTGAAGAGAAAAAGCCGGCAGTCAAACCGTTTGTACCACCACTACCATTCCCTAATCGAGTGAATGCACGCAAGGATGAGGAACAGTTCAAGAAATTCCTCGACATCTTCAAGAAGCTTCACATCAACATCCCATTCGCGGAGGCACTTGCTCAAATGCCGACATACCTCAAGTTCATGAAAGAAATTTTATCCAAGAAGAGGGGAATCGAGCATCAGTCTACCATTACACTCACCGAAGAGTGTAGTGCAATCATTCAGAACAAGCTTCCCCCGAAGCTCAAAGATCCAGGGAGTTTTTCGATCCCTATTCAAATTGGGGATCTTTCTTTTGATAAAGTGCTGTGTGATTTAGGAGCTAGTATTAACTTAATGCCGTTATCTGTATTCAGGAAACTCGGATTGGGAGAAGTGAAGCCGACATACATGACGCTTAAGCTCGCGGACAGATCGATAATATATCCGTATGGAGTGGTAGAGGACGTCTTGATCAAGGTTGGCAAGTTTTACTTCCCGGTGGACTTCGTGGTGATCGACATAGATGAAGACGAAGAAGTCCCGCTGATACTGGAAAGATCCTTCTTGGCCACGAGTAGAGCGTTGATAGACATGGAAGAAGGAGAGATGACCCTAAGGGTTGGTGGCGAGAAGGTAGTATTCAAGATGTTCGAGAGGGAAACAGGCAAAGGTGAAGAGAAACCGGATGAGCAAGGAAAGTCAGATGTGAAAGAATCCGCGAAGAACCGCAAGTGTGGGCGATTCGATTCCGCGGATACCGAGCCAAGTTGAGAGCCACACAGTCGTGCCACGACTTTAACTACGGCGCTGGGTGGGAGGCAACCCACCGAGGTTTGATTCATTTTTATTCTATGTTTTTTAGTGTTAATTATTTACAAAAAAATAAAAAAAATTAAAAAAAATTCCTGGAACAGAGACTTACGCGACTTGTGCCGCGGTTTACAAGCCGCGTGCCAAGTCGCGGGGGTCCCTGTTTGGTTTTTAAAGTTTTTCGTTTTCTTTGCTTTCTTTCGCTTTTTGCTTTGATTTCTTTTGTGTCTACCTTCTCTCGCTCCATTTTCTCCGATATCTATCGTTCGTGATTGCTCAACCTTTTCTAGAGAATCTCCTCCGCCCGGGCAAACATGTACGTTCTAACTCTGTAGTTAACGAGTGGTGTATGATGTTCTTTCTTAGTAGTTAACGAGATGCAACAAACCTAAGTTTCACTTAGGTTTGGGGTGCCTCACTTTTTTTTAAAAAACATCTACACACTCACTTTTAATCCTATGCAAACCTCAGTTTCACCGAGGTTTGGGGTTGGCTTTGTTTGACAAACCTAGGCCACTGCCTAGGTTTGGGGTGGCCACATTTTAATGAGAATAGCTCTTTGATGTTTGTGCTTTAAATGTTATACCTTACCTATCTGATACATGTAATAACCGCACAACGATACTTATTTTAGTATCGCCTACGCCGACATGTGCACATTGGGGACAATGTGTGGGTAAGGTTTGGGGTTGCTCGGGCCCACGTTATGCACGTAGATTTCCTGCACTTTTGAGTACCTAGATCACTTTAGCTAAAATTTTTGTTTTGAATGATTGAGACCAACCAGTGTGGGAAGAATCTTGTGATAGTAATGTGACCATTAGGGAGGGACTGGGAAAGGACATGTCTAGGGACATTAGTGGAGACCACCCATTAGTGAGATTTGAGCCTAAAAGACGTCTATTCATTTCGAGGGATTTAAACACTTAATTCATATACACTTTTTCGAGTTCCTTGTCCTTAATATAGAATGATCTCGCTATATTATTGCATTGGGTAGCAAAGACAACCATCGGGATATTGGGTAAGGGTGTAGTAGACCATATCGTGTGGACCTTAAGAGATGATTCCAGGCATTGTGAGCAGTGTTAACCCATGTTTAGCTATCATACATTTTCACCCATTATGTGTGTAACCATAACCCCCATTGTAGCCAAACACTCACCTTGTTCATTTCTAAACCCACCTTTAAACCCAAGCCAAAAGCCTTAGCCAACCCTTATCCGAAAGTGTGTCAACAGAGGCGGTAATGAACTGCAAAGATAGAGCGGAAATAAATAATACAGGCCAGTCATGAGAATAAATAGAAAAGAGGGCCAATGCAGCCCCAATCGAATAAAGAGGACCAATGAAGTCCCAAAAAATAAAAATAAAAAATAAAAAATAAAAATAAATAAATAAATACAGTTATTTAGATAGCTTTACAACAGCTCAATAAGAGAGTCAAAGCGACTCCAGTAGTGATAAAGAGGGCCAAAATATAGAATGTGAAGAAAGTTCATAACTGCTAATGTTTGACACACCAAGGATCTTTGAACCGTTTTCCCTTTCATTTCGTAGCCATAACCTTAACCCCATTACAACCCTTGTAAAGACCTAGATGATCTTCTGGAAAATGTGATTAGGGTATACGACCACCTTTACTGATATTCCCTGTCTTGCTACTTGATTCCTTTCTGAGATCAATTTTTGGACATTTGTGCGTCTTTCAATAGAGTTGTCATGTAATATTCGAGTATTCTTGTACATAAATTCCTATACATGATAACATGTGCGATAAACTAGGTTCGAGTGAAATGAGAATATCCCGTGAGGTAGGGTCAAGGCGAAATGTTCTCCCTAGTATGTTTGGACCTAGTACGACCCTAATGTAATCGGAGCTGTCACGAGTTCAACTCACAATGGAAGGCCATAGATCAAACAGAATAAGGATGAGGCGAGGGTGAGATAGGCATTCACGGGTATGGGAAATCACCAGTGCATTACGTGGTAACAATTGGGAGTTGTGCAGTTATTATTATTTCACTGATGCGTGCTTTTATTCTATTCTATCGCTATTTTTCTTGAGGACAAGCAACGCTCGGTTTGGGGTTGTTGATAATGTCGATTTTCGACATTATTTTTAATCTCAAACTAAGTGGTTTACGCATGTCTTCAAGTGAAATACGAGTATTTAACGGGTTTTTGGTGAGAAAGTACAGGTATGAGCATTATTATCCAAAAGAGCAGCAGATTCGAGTTCCGGAGCTGAAAACGAGAAAAATCGAGGAAATGAGAAACAAAGTCGCAACTAGCGCCACAATCTGTGCCAAGAAAAAAAACAGAAGTCGGCGCCAGTCTTGGCGCCAGTCTTGGCGCCAGTCTTGGCGCCAGTCTTGGCGCCAGTCTTGGCGCCGACAAAATTAACAGAACCTGGCGCCAGTCTTGGCGCCAGCCAACTGGCGCCAGTACTGGCCCCGACGCCCAGTTTTATAAGACACTTTCTGCAGCTAGGTTTGGAGATATCATTCACACACGGACGACGGCAGACGGCTGACGGCTGGAGGGCGATTTTCAGAGACTTTTCACGTCTTCTGGAACCACGTTCATCACGTAAAGTAAATACGAGCACACGAGAAGGGAGTCACCATTACATTCATCGTTTCCACATTCATCATGTTTACATACACGTTTTCATCCTTTTTCTTTGTGTTTGAATCCACCACCAACATGAACTAATCTTTAGATGTTGGGGGTTGGAATGAATTTGGTTTATAGCATATGAACAGATGATTTGAACTTGTATCAGTTTTCCTTAATTAATGAAGCATGTGATTTCGTTTTTAATGCTTTTGTGAGTTTAGCTAGCTTCCAACTGCTTTGTTGTTTTCAATTAAGTTCGAAAGAATTAATTGATAACTAGAACTAGAAATTGCATGCCTAAGGTGAGAAATTGGTGATAGAGATATACCAAGTAAGCCTTAGTCCCGTTGAAATCTTGAGTTTAATGTGTTTTGAATCCCATAGGTTGAGATCGAGAGATAAAACTTGTGTTTTTCAAGATAAAAACCGTGGTAGCTTGAGAAAGAACCACGTGTTAGAATAAAATCCGTTGTTGCTGGAGAAAGAACAACGGTGATTTAAAGATTGGGTATTCATTAAAGGGAATAACTGGTAATTGTTTTGAGTCAGATGTTTATATGAGAGAACCTTAGGACTTCCAACCCTCAACTGTTTTCTCTATCCGAAGTCCTTAAGATGTTTATTGTCTTGTGTTTGATTTATTTTGCTTGCATTTAATTAGTTTA
Organism: Saussurea involucrata; assembly: GCA_033807775.1. Taxonomy (NCBI): domain Eukaryota; kingdom Viridiplantae; phylum Streptophyta; class Magnoliopsida; order Asterales; family Asteraceae; genus Saussurea; species Saussurea involucrata. The sequence continues at coordinate 2,913,285 of CM066318.1, forward strand.
GTACCAACCTGTAATAACTAGGTATTTTATTTATTTATTTTATAAGTCTTTAATTTTAATAATTTTTGGAATTAGAAGTTAAGGGATAAGTTTTATTTTATTTGGAAGTTTAGGGGTATTTATTGCCAAGTGAGATAAGTTTAGGGTTTGTTTGGTCTTTTATCCAAACCTCTTTAGCCAAAACTGACTTCCTATTTTAGTAAGGATAGGTGTCCATATTTCAATTAAGAGAAAATATCCTAAGTGTTAGTGTGTGTAGTGTGTTCGGTTTAGAGAGAGAGAGAAGGAAATCGAGAGAGAGATTAAGGGAAAGAAGAAGGAGGAAATCCAGAGTTTGCTGCTGTGATTTAAGGACCAAACTGAAGTAAGCAAGGTAACAAATCCATCCTTGTATGTGTTTTAATTTCTTAAAAGTGTTCTTGAGTTTGCTAGTTAAGTTTTTAGGTGGGTTTTGTTAAAAATGGATGTTTTGGGAAATCTAAGCTTAAGGTTAGGTTATGTTCATAGTCTTAAACATATCTGCACCTTTACAGCAGCATGCATAGCTTAAAAGTACGATTTCTGGGTTTTTAGGATGAACTGTAATTTTTCAGGTTTTCGCAACAGTGGGTTGCGAGTTCTGAGGTTTTCGCAATAGTGGGTTGCGAGTTCTTTGGTTTTCACAACAGTGGGTTGCGAAAAGTGAGGAATTCGCAAGCTGTGGGTTGCGAAAAGTGTTAAAATACAGATTTATTAATGAGGTGTATTCTTGTTAATTAACTATTTCAGATAGTAAAATTCAAAGATAAAAGTGGGACTTGTTGAAGAGATTTTTGGAGAACTTTTGGAAAAGCATTCAGGTGAGTTTTATTTAAAAACGTTTTTCAACTGAAATACATATATATGTGATTTATATATATATGAAATGGATATGTATGGATTGAGAATGTGATACATAATGTGATTATGTGTTTTTATTGAAATGTTTATATACATGATCGTATACTGTAATTATATGAGTATTCTGCGAGAATACGGGGCCGGGATCCGAGGTGCGGATCGGTGTGTTGCCGGGTTCCGGTAAGCGGACAGACGTGTTTACTGTAGATGTTGTACAGCAGAGTAAATTGACTAGTTGGCTTGCAACCACTAGTTTGGCCAATTGTGGAGGAATAAGGGGGAATGAGTGGATACGAAACGCAAGTCTTGGTTGGTATTTAATTACGTGTAATATATGTGTGTTTGTATAAAAAGGTTTTATTTAATTGGATTCTTGGCAAGTTTCAACTGGCAAGGATTTTCTCACTGGACCATTAGGTCTAACCCTCATCATTTCTGTTTTAAAAATATGTATTCCAGGTTGAGGATCGTTCGTTAGCAAAGGGAAGAATTAATGTGTAAGGCGGGGTTAATAGCTGACAAGGATTAGGAATTGAATATGTGTTATGTTGTATCGTTTCGAGACTGCTGGGACCGTACGTGATTTGTTTGGTAATTTCTTTTTATGAATGTAACGATGTGATGCAATATATGTTATTTGAAACATGTTTGGGAAACCGGGTTGTTACAGATGGTATCAGAGCCCTATTTTAAGGGATTTAGGTATTAGTATATGTATCTAGACTTAAACTGCATGTGAAGTAGGATGTCCCTATTATTTTAGAACCTTGGGATATTAAGTATAACAAGGTAGAAGGAACATCATGTAAGGTAAATTCGAGTTACACCTGGCCAGTGTAATTGTGAACTTACAGTTACATGATTGGACTGGAATACCTTATTATATGGGGTATGTGCCTATGTGTATATTAACCTTATTGAAATCTACAGAGTGGCAAGTCGGTCTCGACGTATGGATAGAGACGAAGACAGGTATATTTATATAAACTCTACACGTGCTAAAGTGCTATTTGACTTCGGTACAAACTGATTAATTGTGTTTTCAATCTTTTGTTGCTTATATGCGTTAGAAAAGAATTTGATAATTGTATTGGTAATATAGATAAGAGTGGAGTGCCTATTAAGTTATTTTTGATAATGTTGTCGGAATTTGAGGTAGTAGTAAGTATAGGATGGTGTTGGAACTTGATTTTTGTTAAAATTGTCGATTAGGTAATGATAAGTGATCCTCGGTAATTCGGTATATATTGGAATAAGTAGTTATGATGAAAGAAGAGATTGTCGAGTGATTGATTTAAAGTTTCCGTTTGTTAACAAGTTTTATATTAAGGATATATGAATTAATTTCGATAAGGCTTAGTAAGAGTGTAGGTTTGGAAGCATTTGGTGTGAAAAGAGGTTGGTTCTAATTTAGTAAGAGTGTAAAAAATATTTTGGATGATATCGAATTTAGTATGCTTATTCATTATGATATTGCTTGGGATAAATTTAAGTGAGAAATCAGGGATAATTGAACTAGAAAGTGAAGATTGTTTTTGGGAGTGATTAGTAAGGAAAAGCTATTAGTGATCAAGGTGATAACCCATTATCATATGTGTTTGGATTTGAAAGATTTATCAAGGTGGTAGTAAAATTTATTGTATGAGAACGAAAGTGGATGGTAGTTTAAAATTGAATGAATGATCTAACACTTGCAATTGTTTACAATTTTTTTTTCAAATTGAAGGTGCATGTTAGAATTTTGGAAAGTTATTGCGAAAGTGTAGAATGTGGCGTTATGTATAATTCAGTATTTCAAACGCTAGGTTATGCCTCCAAATGTTAAAGTTTATGTTATGAATAAAATTTTAAACGTGTTAAATGATTTGTGATATATAAAAATATATATGTATATATATATATATATATATATATATATATATATACTTTGTGCTGAAAGAGGCACGGTGAAATATTGTACGTGGAAAGAGGCACGATGACATATTTTGTGCTGAAAGAGGCACGAGGTGAAATAAAGATGTACTGATTTTGTTATAAAGATGCTTTTATGGTTGTTATACTTTGGGGATGGGTGTATAGTGTAGATCCAATTTGTTTATTATCGTTTTGAAAGAATATGTTAACGATATTTGAAAAATGAAAAAGTTGGCAATGGATGTGATTTCGGATTAACTCGGTTAAATTCCTGATATGAGGTGTGGTGAAATTATTGGTTAAGTATAGTAATTGTGGGAATTGGGTGTGTGCGATTGGTTTGGAGGTGAAAGAAAGCTAGTTCATAGGATCGGTCTAGAGCAAGCACCTCCTGGTGAGCTATCCTTGGGGAAACGTATTTTATGTTGAGGAAAGAATAGAAGAAAATAGTCGAATGTAATGATCGGGGTGAAGGACCATGGGATAGGACGTGGTAGTAGTATGAGAGTGATGTTGTGGCAAGTGTGGAAATCAATTGTAATCTAAGGTTCGGGGTCAGTGTAATTAATGCAAGAAAGTGTTGTCTGTCTTAGATATATTTTGGATTAGAGAAGTGACGGTAGAGTTGGGGATGGCCTATGGAGAAAAGTTCAACTACGGGTTAAGGTGATACTCCAAGTTGATTTTGTAATCTATTGGGGAGTAGAATGTCGTTATTTTTTTTGAGTGTTGGATTGTTGGGACATTTTAGAGACGGTGATCGAAGGCGCAGTGTGTACAGTCAGCCGAGGCCAAGGGAAAAGGTAGAGTACTTAGTGTAATTTATTGCTTTCTAGAACATAGGAGTATGTATGCTAGATTGCATGGTGCTTATTACACTTTGCTTCATGACTATTACTTGCCAGTAGGAATTTATGCTAGTCCTGATAGGTTGTTAAGTGACTGCCTTATAAGTGGTATACAGTAGGAACTAAATAGCCTTAGAATATTTGACTTAGTTCTATTGCGCAGCTCTTGTTTGAGTCTAACCGTTGTGGGATAGAATCTTTATTTCGAATGTCTATCTGATTTCACACTGTATGCGACTGTGCATTCGCGAGGCGACTCGTCATGACTAGTGGAGATTCCGTCATAGCAAGGGTAGTAGGATGAGGTGAACCTGGAGTCTGGAATTGTGAATGATATTGGTATGATTGATCTGGGATATTATACCTTGTTTGTATCACGCGGGTTTTCCTCTTGGAGTAAGAGTTTTTGTAGTTAGGAGGGTATTAAATTGTTGGTATGCGCCTTGGTATTGAAGGGTTACGCATAGTGAGAGTTCATTCAGGCTTTCCCGTGTCGATTCTGCGGAAGGGCTTAGCCGAAGCAAGTAAGGTTGTACCGTTAGAAAACACCGGATTGGATCAAAGGTGGAATGATGTGGGGGAAGCGTTGGCGATAGTGGGTCGCAAGGTTAGAAAACTAGGTTGCTGATAACCTGGACTTAACTGAAAGAGAATATGCATACTATGATAATAAAGTATAAGAAATTGATGCTTGAGAGTTTGCTGGATATAGAAAAATGGTTCAATGGGTTGGATGTTTACCTAATACTTCCCATGGATTGGAGAATTTAAGTTGAAAAAGGGATTTATATTAAGTGTTATGATTAGTGGGAAGAAAGCAATGATCAATAAATATTTTGATGGTCGTGTGATGAACCTTCTTTATGGAGTTGTTTAAGATAAAGAGTTGTTTTAAACTTGGTGCTGGATTTTGCATGTTAAGTCGTTAATGAGTTATATGATTAGTGACATGAAATTTTTAACGGAGTTGTGATGAATTCTTTCCGGCTTAGTTTTGTAGTGAAATTATTATATGATGATTTGGTAATTATTTTAGTTGGGTAAGGTGAGACCGGTGTTGATAAATTTCAAATTGCGGAGTGGTTTAAGTGAAACAAATGTCTAAAGATTTGTGTTAGTATTTTTGTGCTAAGTTGGAGATGTAAGGAATTGATGTGATAGCGAGTTTGTTATTTTATTAAGGAATGAATTGGTATTGATATTTGGATGGAAGTCGGTATGAGTTATGGTGGTGAGGTTATTGAGATAATTGAAATGTTTGAAATTGTGTTTTGCTGATATTCGAGAAATTAAGTTGCTATTTAGACTTTGTTTTAATTTGATGGATGAATTGGTGTCAAGTGCAATTAAGTATGGTTGTGTGATTATAGTAATTATGTTATGCTTTCATTGGAAATGGAAATGGTAGGATGAAGTTTACGGGTTTGATAAAATTAAGAAATTTTTCCGTGATATAAAGTGATTCGTGTTGAGTATATTCTATTCCATGATAGAGTATAAGATATAGGTAGTATTTACTAAGCAAATTTTATATTGAAAGTATATGTTTACGTTTTAGAGTTAGTATTGTAAAAGTGTAGAACACGACGTTTGTAGTAAAAGGCCGGTGAGGTTAAAAATAGTATTAGCGTGGTAAATGTCCCGAGTAAGCATATAATGTTCTGTTATTTGGATTAGATTCATATGAGTATAAGTTATTTCTTTCTAAGAGATAAGTGAATTTTCGAGTTAATTTGAACCTTCGTAGGATTTGATTATTGAGTGTGTATCGTTGTTTTAGAGGGGCGGATTTCTTGTGAGAATTAAAACTCTTGATGTTTTGGGTTGAAATATTGAAGTGGGAACAAATGGTAAACTAGAAGCAGTAAAGCGGTGGGTCTAGTAAAAGTTCTTTGAGGGTTCCGTAAACACTTTGATGTGTTCATAGAATTTGATATCTTTTCAACAGTAGTTACCCTAGTTCGTTGCTTGAGTGAATTCCGGGACGGAATTCTTTTAAGGGGGAGATGTTGTAATAACTAGGTATTTTATTTATTTATTTTATAAGTCTTTAATTTTAATAATTTTTGGAATTAGAAGTTAAGGGATAAGTTTTATTTTATTTGGAAGTTTAGGGGTATTTATTGCCAAGTGAGATAAGTTTAGGGTTTGTTTGGTCTTTTATCCAAACCTCTTTAGCCAAAACCGACTTCCTATTTTAGTAAGGATAGGTGTCCATATTTCAATTAAGAGAAAATATCCTAAGTGTTAGTGTGTGTAGTGTGTTCGGTTTAGAGAGAGAGAAGGAAATCGAGAGAGAGATTAAGGGAAAGAAGAAGGAGGAAATCCAGAGTTTGCTGCTGTGATTTAAGGACCAAACTGAAGTAAGCAAGGTAACAAATCCATCCTTGTATGTGTTTTAATTTCTTAAAAGTGTTCTTGAGTTTGCTAGTTAAGTTTTTAGGTGGGTTTTGTTAAAAATGGATGTTTTGGGAAATCTAAGCTTAAGGTTAGGTTATGTTCATAGTCTTAAACATATCTGCACCTTTACAGCAGCATGCATAGCTTAAAAGTACGATTTCTGGGTTTTTAGGATGAACTGTAATTTTTCAGGTTTTCGCAACAGTGGGTTGCGAGTTCTGAGGTTTTCGCAATAGTGGGTTGCGAGTTCTGAGGTTTTCGCAACAGTGGGTTGCGAGTTCTTTGGTTTTCGCAACAGTGGGTTGCGAAAAGTGAGGAATTCGCAAGCTGTGGGTTGCGAAAAGTGTTAAAATACAGATTTATTAATGAGGTGTATTCTTGTTAATTAACTATTTCAGATAGTAAAATTCAAAGATAAAAGTGGGACTTGTTGAAGAGATTTTTGGAGAACTTTTGGAAAAGCATTCAGGTGAGTTTTATTTAAAAACGTTTTTCAACTGGAATACATATATATGTGATTTATATCTATATGAAATGGATATGTATGGATTGAGAATGTGATACATAATGTGATTATGTGTTTTTATTGAAATGTTTATATACATGATGGTATACTGTAATTATATGAGTATTCTGCGAGAATACGGGGCCGGGATCCGAGGTGCGGACCGGTGTGTTGCCGGGTACTGGTAAGCGGACAGGCGTGTTTACTGTAGATGTTGTACAGCAGAGTAAATTGACTAGTTGGCTTGCAACCACTAGTTTGGCCAATTGTGGAGGAATAAGGGGGAATGAGTGGATACGAAACGCAAGTCTTGGTTGGTATTTAATTACGTGTAATATATGTGTGTTTGTATAAAAAGGTTTTATTTAATTGGATTCTTGGCAAGTTTCAACTGGCAGGGATTTTCTCACTGGACCATTAGGTCTAACCCTCATCGTTTATGTTTTAAAAATATGTATTCCGGGTTGAGGATCGTTCGTTAGCAAAGGGAAGAATTAATGTGTAAGGCGGGGTTAATAGCTGACAAGGATTAGGAACTGAATATGTGTTATGTTGTATCGTTTCGAGACTGTTGGGACCGTACGTGATTTGTTTGGTAATTTCTTTTTATGAATGTAACGATGTGATGCAATATATGTTATTTGAAACATGTTTGGGAAACCGGGTTGTTACACAACCACTCAAAATTGCGACGTTCAGTTAATAGCAATTGTAGTCATTGTGATACTTAGTTCCTAGTTCCCTGTGTTCGATACTCGTACTTTCTAGTACTATTACTTGACTTCGACCCGTACACTTGCGGTTAGATTTAGGGGGGGTGTGAACCCGCCTATCAAACCCCAAACCTCAACTAAAAGGGGGTTTAACAGATACTTACAAACCATGCAACCAATTGCACATATGTGTTACATGTTTAGTTTAAAAATATTTGAGAGCACACTTAAAAATCAAGCGGGTACACCTACACAACATCGACATTTTTTCCTTTTGCGGTAATCAAGTGAGCGGGTGCACGAGACCCCTGTAAGCCTTTAGTGGGTCCGCCCGTCTGGCAACATGATGTACTATTGTCATCCATTTGATTCATAACTCTTAAACATAAACCTTAAAGCATGATATACTACTGACTAAAGCTTCAAGTCTTGAAATCTCTTAAACAAACTTCCATTTATTTCAAAGTGAACATCCACATTTCATTTAACTTGTGTCTTCTTGCATTTGCTTCAATTTTCCCAATATGATTAGTCCACTAAATAAAAGAGTTGGTTGTCTTCTTGCATTTGCTTCAATGAATTTAACATGTCTTGCCATCTTATCCTCTCAACTAATCAATATCAAGATCAAATTCAAGCAAGAACCTGTTATGGTTAGGTTTATGATATATATGGGGTCATTCAAGGGAGAACTTGGCTGTTTGTGATAACCGTGAGATCCAATGTTAGCCACATATTAATGGATAAATTAGGAAACCATTAATTTTGGTAATTTTGACTGAAATTTAATTTAAAGGGCATTTTTAGGTATTTTGAATTTTCTCTCTCCTCTCTCTTATCTCCTCTCTCATCTCTCATCTCTCGGAAATGATTTTGATACCCAACATATATTGTGTTACACTATGATTACCAATGTGATACACTCAAAATACATTATGTTACACTGTGATTAACATTGTGTAACACCATTATTGTACCAACTGGAATACCACTATGATACCATATGATACCAACTGAGATACCAATGTGATACACGTGTAATACCTCTATGATACCAACTGTGATACCATTGTGATACCAATTGTGATACTGTAACACCCCGAAAATTTGAATGGTATTATATCTCTAGTTATTTGTGAAATAATGTGATTATATCGATCTATGTTGAATGTTGGACTTATTTGGAATTAAGGCATGGACTAAAAAAGGGGCAAGTGAGGCTCGATATAGGCTGGGCGATAGTGCCCGACGATTGTGCCCATGGCACTATCGCGGTGTCACTATCGCAGGATTTGTACCACGAGTTGGGAGGTGCTTGTGCGACTGTGCCCCGACGATAGTGACCATGTCACTATTGCGGCCCGCATATCTGCTGTTTATAGGAAGTGACGATTTTAGGGCATTTTAGGATCAGTTTTGGGAGCACTCTTGAGCCGTTTTCTTTCAAGTTTTGGGGTAAGAATTCACCTTCCATCATCTCCATCATTAATTCCTCTCAACCACCAACTCTTAACCATTTATGGTTGATTCTAGGTGTATTTAATCTTAAAGTAAGAGTTCAAGACTTGTCCATTCTTTCTACTCCAAGTTAGGGTTTTACACCTTAATCCCAAGGTGAGTTCTCTTCCATCTCACAACTAGGTATTTACTATAAATATGATATTTACTTGCTTTCATCTCCTTGCTCACCATTTCATGATTTCCATCTTTGAACCCATAAAGGGGTTTTGAGAAATCTCAAGGTAGAGTTAAACTAAATGGATTGAAAAAGGGAAATAAATGGTAACTCTTGTTTTACTTATGATTGATGTCTTGGATTTGCAATTTCACATCATAAAACGATTTTGACCATTTTAGGTCAAAAATTAGGGTTTGATAGAGGTTAAGATTTGGATGTAAATATTATGAAAAGGAGCTTAATGTGGGAAAAAAATGATTAAACATCAACCTTGGAATTCATGGTTCTTAATACCTTATATTTCTTCCTCATAAATGCAAATTATATTCGACATGTGTTTATTAAAGTCCATAGTTGTGAGCTTATTCACGTGGTAATAATGTTATTGACTTATTTAGGAAGTATGGGTATGTTATTTGAGCGTAATGAATCCATAGGCACTAGAGTCGTAGCACGGAATAGGCATCGGGATCCATGATAAGTAAGATGTGGACCTATATGGTCGGGCATCGTCTCATGGGTAGTAAGGTGTAATTCCAAAGTGCTTGTTTGTGGATTTAGAGTGACCCAATGTATAGACCTGGAGTGGTTGAAATTGGGGGCTCACAAGTTATAGACTCCCCGGGGTTGCGCTTGTTTTCGTCTTATTGTTGATATGTGATTTTTTACTACTAACGATTATGTGGCTCCCTTGTCTTATGCAGTTGCTTATTGAGTACCAAGTTTCCATCAACACTTGAAGCATTGGATGTTCAATGGCTTCCGCCAAGGGGTTCATTATGTCTTCTATTGTACCCCAATTTAATCTTATTATTATAAAATGTTATGTTCTTACTCTCATCGTAATAGTCTAACACTTCTTCTTTTGGGTGTGTTGATAGGACCTTCAATTGGTAGGGCTCCTCGGGCTTGAGTGAATAGTCGAGATGAATAATAGCATTTTTTTGGAGTACATAGTGGCGTACATGATAGATTATTAACGTTGATTTTTGGTAGCAATTAGACAACACCCGAATGTAATCTAAGTTAAGTTGGTTTAGATTATTACGTTGTTGAACCGTTGATTGCTCATTCCTTGGTTTTGTAAACGCCATACTTTATTTCCCCATTTATTGGGTGATTTGTCTATTGTAGATGCATATTTCCGAAAAATTCGCAGGTTCTAATTTTACCCAAATTTTAGGGTGTTACAGTATAATCATGTGATACCCACTGTAATACCCATGTGATACCTTTGAACATACTACAAGTAAAAATCCATAAAAACATAGATCTACAAAACAAACAAACCTCATAAATTTTTGGTAATTTCAAATCTAATATCTATAGCGTTGGAATTTTTTTAGAGATGATGGCAGGGAAAATACATACAGACACGTTTACAAAGAACGGATGAAGAATGGGATTTATACTCTGTGCATCAAGGTGATACATGCCAGGAGATGAAAGTGCACCACCAATGTCGCATCCAAATGTTGTTCCCGTTTCCACCACCTATGTCGTCGCCGCCACTGACGGTAGTAACACCACTCCAAGAAAACGGAGTCGTAGGAAGTTTGGTTGCAAGTTCCAGAAAAAGGAGCCAATAATTTGGTTTCCACATAATGCAGGAGTAGATCTGAGTCTTCATCATCTATTGAACTTTGAGTAACAATGCTACTGGTAAAGGTTTCAAATCAAAACCAAGTGAGCCTTCGAGGTAAGGGTGTCCGCTAGAACGCTTGTGGATGTACTATGTGTTGACGAAGGTTATTTGGAGTCCCTGTTGATGAAGAACCTCTGCTAGTTTGAGCATCCTTGTGATATTTTTTGAAATAGTATACATCAACAGATTACAATACAAAGTTACAATACAAAGCTATTAATCCTAATACCACATTCAAGAGAAATGAAAGTGGAACTAATCTAAAACAAGAATGTAAAACCCTATTTTTATAGAGAGGAAAAATAGAGAGAAAAGTAAGCTAATCAACAGAATGAGAAATGAACTAAGGAAACTCTTTATATATAAACTCAATAATTTTCACTTCAGCCCTTCAACTTCTAATCACGGACTACGCTACCCTTGTACTTCTTCAAGATGTGAGGCGCAGTCCCTCATATCCTCAACTATCATCCATTGCCCATACTACACCCTCAACTTCCTGAAATATTACAAACACACAAACAATAACTTACTAGATGGCAAGATTGGTATAAAGAACTTACCTTTTAACACCCTCCCTCAATCTTGACATCTAAATAAATCCAACATATGTAACTTATCACAGAGATAGTTATGTTGGTTTATTCCAAGAGATTTTGTGAAAATATCTGTTGGATTTTTAGTTGAAAGAACTTTAACTGTTTTTAACATTCCAGATGCAACTTTTTCTCTTACTTGATGAACGTCTATTTCAATATGTTTCGTACGTTCATGAAAACCCGGGTTATTAGCAATCTGAATTGCTGACTTGTTATCATAGTTAATTAAGATTTACAGGAAGTAAATCTTTTATTTTTAAATCCTTTAAAACACTAAGTACCCATATAATTTCGCAAAGAGCAGACGCCATTGCTCTATACTCAGATTCTGCAGAAGAGCGAGAAACAGTTGTATGTTTCTTACTTTTCCAAGAAATCATACAATTGCCTAAGAAAATGCAATAACCAGTTATCGAGCGTCTTGTGGACAAGCACTTGCCCCGATCAACGTCAACAAATACATTTAGTTTAAAATCAGAAGAGGACATAGAAAAATTAACACCTTTACCTGGAGAAGCTTTCAGATAACGCTGGACTCTAAGTGCTAACTTTAAATGGGATTGTCTTGGTGAATGCATGAACTGACTTAAACAATGAACAACAAAGGCTATATCTAGTCTAGTAGCTAATAGATAAATCAATCTACCAATTAGTTTTTGAAAACCAGTAAAATCCTTTAATAAGGGATCTTTGGAAGCAGAACCACAGAATCTGTAACTATTAAGTTCATATCCATTGGAGTACCAATAGGTTTAACTCCCAAATTCAAGGCAATACTTACGTTGTGACATACAAATTCCTTTTTCAGTTCTCAAAATTTCTATACCTAGAATTTTTTTTAACTCCCCAAGATCCTTGATTTTAAAATTTGATCGTAAATGATTCTTTACTTTATTTATTTCATTTATACAGTTACCTATCAAAACAATATCATCAACATAGACCAAAAGAATAAGAAAAATAGAATCAATACTTTTGGTAAATAAGGAATAGTCGCTGGAACTTTGACAGAATCCATTTTCAATGAAACAAGAAGATAACTTCTCATACCATTGCCTAGGAGCTTGCTTTAAACCATATAAGATTTAACTAATTTGTAAACTCTTTTATCATTAGTAGAAAAGTATCCAGGAGGCAAACACATGTAAACTTCTTCTGCTAAGTCACCATAGAGAAAGGCATTATTTACATCTATCTGACATAAAGGCCATTGATATTGAACAGCTAAAGCAATAACACAACGTACAGTGACCATTTTAACTATAACTACATGCGAAAAAGTTTCCTCATAATCCAAACCCTCCCTTTGAGAATACCCTTTGGCAACAAGTCTTGCCTTATATCTTTCGATCTCACCAGTAGACTTATATTTTATCTTATAAATCCACCTACAGCCAATAGGCTTACGACCAGGAGGTAAATAAGTTAACACCCAAGTTCTATTCCTAGACAAAGCTTCCATTTCATCATTCATAACCGTCACCCAGTTTTGGTCTTTACAAGCCTCAAAATAATTATTATGTTCGACAGATTTATTTAACGTGGAAACAAAACAGAAATTATCTTTATTAAGAAAAGAATAGTTAACCACTTTTTCTAACCCATACTTAACCTTTCCTTCAATAACATAGTCATTAATTCGTCTAGGCATATTAGAAGTACGAGTTGACTTACTTACAACAGTATTACGATGGTTAGAAGAAGTATCCTCAGAAGGGGAACTCAAATCATCATTATGGCGAATACTTAAGGGGCTAAACTCAGTATCACATTGATCATCGGCAACCAACCCATTACTACCAGGACCTTGGGGTCCGGCAGCCCTGGTAGAAGAAATATTATCATTAGTACTGCCAGGTGTCATTTTGGTAGCTCTATCTGGGCTACCCAGATGATCATGGTTACTGTGGTTCTCAGAATTGTTAGAATTAGATTCACTTTGAGTTTTCTCCCTATTCTCATCATCTGGCATTCCAGATGTGAGCTCATTAGTCTGAACAAAAATTGAATCAAAAAAGTTTAAAGCATGTATGTTACTAGAGACTAAAGATTGCTTGGTTGTACTCATTTTGAAAGGAAATATTGTTTCATAAAATTTGACATCTTGAGAAATTATGATTTGTTTGGAATCTAGACTATATAGTCTATATCCCTTTTTTGAATTCAAATAACCAAATAAAACACATTTTTCGGCACGAGCAGAAAACTTGTCAGAATTATTAGGCTTGATTGCAAAACAAAGACATCCAAAATTTCTTAAATGAGAAAGAACAGGAGCAAAACCAAACACAAGTTCGTAAGGACACTTTCCATTTAAAACAGATGAAGGAGTCCTGTTTATAAGATATGTGGCAGTGAGAATGCACTCACTCCACATGTTCAATGGAATTTCTCCTTGGAATATTAATGCCCTAGAAACATTCAACAAATGCCTACGCTTACGTTCTACTACCCCATTTTGTTGGGGAGTATACACACAAGAGGTTTGATGAATAATACCATTAGTTTTAAAAAAAACTCACCCAATTTATTATTAACAAATTCAGAACCATTATCACTTCGGAACACCTTTACAGATTTGCCAAATTGGGTGAACAGCAAACTGTGGAAAGCAACAACATTATCATACACTTCATCTTTATGTTTTAACAAATAAACCCAAATTGAGCGAGTAAAATCATCAACAACAGTAAAAAAATATCTATACCCTTCCTTGCTCGGCATACGATAAGGACCCCACAAGTCAATATGAACTAAGTCACCTAAACTGGTAGTCTTATGTTCACTAAGACTAAACTTGTCTCTAGCTTGTTTAGCTTTGTGACAAATTTCACAACGAACAACATTTTGTTCATTACTTATATTCAGTTTACCCTTTAAGACAGTTAAGACTTGATCAACAGGGTGCCCTAAACGACTGTGCCAAAGTTGACGAGAAACATTACAATAGATGGACACATTGGACTTATTCACAGAGTTAGAAAATTCAGAATTAACAGAATCAAGTTTATTATTATGATCAAACAAATACAAACCTCCTTGTTCACTACCAGTCCCCACAATTTCCTGAATTTTCATTGCAGGAAAGTCCTGAATTAGAAAACATTTATATTCATTAAACCCCACAAAAATTTTGCTATCTCTAGCAATTTATGCACAGACAAAAGAATCACATGAAAGTCACGAATAACAAGCACATCAAAGAGAGTAACCTTGTTATTTAGTTTAAAATTCCCAATTTTATTAATGATAGCCTCGTCACCATTTGGTTGAGTTACTTTTAATCTGAGATCAGAAATATCAACCACATTTTCCAAAAAAGAAACAGAAGAAGTCATATGCTGGTTGGCACCAGAATCGATAATCCAACCAGTTTTATTTAAGTTTGAAGAAAATTCAGAAATTTTTGCCATATTGGCAGAAAACATACCAGTCATATTAACTGAAACTCCCTCAGGTTGTTTCTGATCAATGAGGGATAATAACTTGCTGATTTGATCTTTAGTGAGGGTAGAGGAAGGAATCTGATTACGACCAGACCCATCCGTAACACAAGCATTACTTGACGGGATTTTAGCAAATTGATTTGGTTTATTTTTTGTAAATTGAAAATCTTTTGAAACCCAATCAGTTTAAAGCACCGCTCAATCGTATGACTGGTTAACCCACAATGTTTACACAACAAAGGAGGTCTCCCAAATTGTTTTTTATTATTATTTGAAGTTTTTCCAAAAAAAGGTTGAATTCTGAACCTTGGTATCAAAAGAAGCCCGAGCACACCACGATGTGACTCTTCCCTTGATACCAAGGAAAAAGCAGTTTTAACAAAGGGAAGAGGATCCGTTGTTAAAATGTTACTTCTTATGTTAATATACAAATCATCTAATCCCATTAAGAACTGCATTAATTTTATAAGTTGATTATGTTTTGAAAAGTCATGAGCAACATTGCAAGAACATGAAAGTAGTTTTATTAAAGCATCAAATTGTTTCCAAAGAGCATTTAACTTGTGATAATACTCAGAAACAGGAGCTCCATTTTGACTAAGAGAATTAGTTATCTGATACAGATTAAAAGTAACAGAACCATCAATCTTATCATAAGTCTCTTTAAGTTCGTCCCATACTTCAGACACAACTCTAGAGAAAACATGGCTAACAAACAAGTTGTAACAACCCAAAAACTTCAACAGACATAACATAGATAAATAATCCCAAATCGGGTCACAATACATAATAAGATTAAAAAATGAACATTACACGTTCTGAACTATCCAAAATTTTGCAGCGGAATATTCTATCCACAGCCGAGAGATCTATCTAAGCAGTACAATTAATAAACTATAGTGCTCCTCGCCAAATCCTCCGTCTCTATGCTCAAACCTTCTCTTTACCTCTACTTGAAGCACCGCTAAAACACTTCCCTAAAAATGGTTTAGTTTTGAAAAACGAGGGTTAGACCATAAGGTCTAGTGAATTCCCTCAGAAAACGGTTTGAATAAATATGCATAAAACATTACTTTAAAAACCAGACAGCTCAACGTAATTCCATACATGGATATTTGCACAGTGTTCAAGGATCGCACAATCCAGAACCACGATCAGGGCCCAAGAAGACTCCCCTCTCGCCTCATATCGGAGCCCAAGCAGACTCCCCCTTTACCCGAATAGGAAGGAAACGAATTCCATCCTATCGGTTCATAACAAACTCCCAAGGGATCATCGGATCCCGAGGTACACTGATCCCACTGTGCAACCCGACTCCACATAGCATATACACATAGCTAACAATAAATCACAAAGCGTGAAATCTTTATAAGCCGTTCAATCATGCTAAATAAGCCTTTCCGAAACATACTTTCATGCGATAATTTATATAAGCTTGTAAACAAATCATACTCGTAAACATACCATGATTAGTAAAAGTATTTAACATCTTGTTTCACGTAAAAAGGATTAAAGGAACTCATCTGGTTGTAGTGATTTTCCTAAACACGCGCCTCTCTTACGAACAAGCCAAGCCGAACCCAACACCTAAGGCATACCATACTCTTCGGTCAGTAACATACCCGAAAACTCCTTTCCGAAATCCTCAATCCGGACAACTTCTGGAAATCCGGTATCCAGAAAACACAATCCGGACACTTCCGGAATCCGGTATCCATAAAACACAATCCGGACACTTCCGAAATCCGGTATCCGGAAAACACAATCCGGACACTTCCGGAATCCGGTGAGTGCGACTTCCGGAAACACGGACTGCCAAAACCCCAAAACTCACAAACCGAGCACCAAATTCGATTTAACCCCAAGCTTAGCTAGATACAACATTAGGCACGTATTTTCATTGAAAATCTTTCATCCATTTCATCCTTGATGTCCTTTACCCATTCCAAAACAAGAAAACTTCCCCCATTTTCTTTTGAAGAAGAACACAGTAAAGTGATGGGTTTTAATAACTATCATAGCCCAAAACAGTACAGTATTCATTGCTATAACTCAAATACGAAAACAGAGTTTTAGAATTTACCTCAAAGAAACCCTTCCCAGCCGATTCCTTTCTTCCTTCTTCTCGGTTCTATTTCTCAGCCGCAAAATACCAAATTGTGGAGTTTTCTAGGGATTTGCCCCCTTTTATACTTCTCATTAATTGCTATTTTGTCCCTCCTCCTCTTTTCCCTTTTTACACTTTGACCACCAATTCCTTTCCCCTTTTTAGTTTGGACACGGTTGTTACAACACTCCCCTCTTAAAAGAATTCCGTCTCCGGAATTCCTTGGCTAAAAAGATGCGGGTACTTCGCCCTCACCTCCGACTCCAACTCCCAGGTTGCTTCCTGACCTTTGTGATATCGCCATTGAACCTTTACAAGGCTGATCTTCTTGCTCCTTAATATCTTCACTTAGAATCCGAAATGGCTTCGGGCTCTTCCACGAAACTTAGTTTTTTCGTCTACTCGCACAACTTGTAATGACACAATCACACCGGCCTTCAACCCACCCTCTCATAATAGAAGCATGAAACACCTCACATATCCCACATATCTATAAAACATACTCATTCTATAAACCGATTCTTCAAGTCGGAGTATCACTACAACCGACTCACTAAAACGTGGCTCAATCCTCTTTTCTTTCGCCATACCCCATTTCAACATCCAAACTCAACCGAACCAAACTAGACTAACCAAATCGAACCAAACTGTACCAAGCCAACCCAAACCAACCCAAACCAAGATGAACTAAACCAAACCAAACTGAACCAAGCCAAACCAAACTGAACCAAACCCAAACCAAACTGAACCAATACCTTTGGCATCAAACCGACCCCCGACTTAGGTTTCACGATTTGCACTTCCAAATTTAACAACTTTGGTTCCAACTGATCTTCCAAGCACCTCTGTATAAGACCACGACTTCCTTAGGTTAGGAATACTCACATACCGTTTCACTTCCTTAAAAGTAACACCTCAGGCCAACACCCCGGCCAACCCCACTAGTTAGAGTTCGCTTGTCCACAAGTCTGGACTCAGGGCTCTTAAAACACGTCTCATCACGGCTTTCACATACCGTTTCACTTCCTTAAAGAAGAAATTTCACTGAGTTTTGCAACAATGACATGAATCCTTTACTAACATCGGCAACCACCCAATCTGCCAATCTTAGCACCAGGTCAAACTTGAACTTTCCAATCCACCTTCCTATCACGTCAAGCGCCTAACACAAAAGTATTTCTTTCCTTCAAAACACGTTGACCACAAGTCAACACTATATACCGATACATACGCTTCCACTACGTCCTCTTTCCATACTCGTACACCACTAACCCGCCATCCAGGGTAAGGAATAAATCACCTTGAAGTTTTTACATTCGCCTTTTCACTACATCCAACTGATGTCTAACTAAAAGGAGCGACCACGTCTACTTCAAACTATTCCAAGTAACACATTGTTGAACCCTACGCTCACTTCGGAATAGTTAACATCCCAATACTTATTCAAATCTGACGGTCTTACATTATGGTGGCCCGTACAACCACTTATGCCATGCCTTTCCGAAGGTATAGATCACGTTCCTTCAAGGAAAGATTCATTGACTCATACGAGTCTCTCCACATTCTAAACCAATACATACACCAAATGCCCCCCTCTCCTAACTACACGAGTAGTTCCAATACTTGTCATTAGCACCGCTTTAAACATTTCTCCACCCATATGGTGTCAATACCACTCTTCTCCCTTTAAGTTCTTCCACTTGCTTGAACATATCGTCCTAACCTCCTATTGCTAGCCTGAGCATTGTTTGCCTTTCAACATCCACTTCATTCCAAACATGACAACCACTTGTGTTACCAAGCCCAACCAACGGTTTCACCACCGTTCTAATTTGAGATAATCAACCAAGTCCTCATGTATTAACATTCAATGTCTCTCCTTTCCCAAGTAGGGTCGACATGCTTACCAGAATTTCTTCGTCGGTCTTTTATTGATCTCAATACGAACTCACTCAGTGACTCATACCACTAAAACACCTGGTTCCTCTCTTGGGTAACCACCAACCACCGTTTTCTGGCAATAAACGTATCATAACCCTCGCTCACAATCCATGCATCCCAACTACAGGCTTAATACTTTGTACTTTCACCCACAACATCACACCGCCGACCAGGTGCTCCCGGCCATTTGCACACATAACAACTCTTGCTTTCATTTTCACCTAAGTTCATAATTGTAACGCCCCAAATTCCGGGCTAATTTGAACCTCAATTTTCCACAAGTTATGATAATATAAACTTTAAACTTACAAAAATAGCAAGTGAATTAATCATCAAAAGTACATCTACAGATACAGGATTCTACAAATAACTTATTAATCTAATCATGTCACTATAATCAGATTTACTAAGTTATCTAATCAATCCCTCAAAATCCCCTTCTGTTAATTTGTTGGTCCCGAAGGGCTATACAAGTTTGTAGAAGGGGGGGTTGAATACAAACACACAGATTTTACTTTTCTAAATTGTTTATTGATAAATCATTAACAATTTACAGCTTATTGCGGAAACAAGATTAAGGATAAATCCTAAATCTAAACAAGTTGGAACACTAAGTTTCTTGCACTAAGAAGGAGAAGGAAATTACTAATAGTAACCTATCTCAAGATAAGAAGGATGAACTTGTCCAGAGTTAGCAAGTTACTTCAAAATGAAGTGAGTTCTTCTTCTTATATACTGCATGCATTTAATGCATTGCAGTTTACACTTTACACGTGGCAGCAGCTGATTGGTTGCATGTCATTGACCTTTGTTGACAACCTAAGTAGCCGCATGTTTGAACAGTGTAGTATCAGAGTGGTTGTACGATTTCAGACAATAAGGAGGTTCATTTCTGACATATCGTACGGAGTCGTGCAAGGGTGGTTAAGACAAAAGTACTTTGTACGGAGGACTTCATGATCAACTTTTCGTTGATTCAGCGATCTATCATTCTTCATCAGCGAATGATAGAGTTCAGCGATAGCTGAAGTCTTGTACTTGATACTTCACGTTGAATGGACAAATCTGAGTCTTCGCTGATCCGCATCAGTTCATTAGGAGACTTGTCGCTGGTTCTTGAGCTTGATCTTCGACTTTAGCGTAGAACCTATGTTGACGTGAAACTTGTCTTCAGGGATCATAAGTAAACAACTAATTTATCAGCGATCACCATAAGTACTGAACAGACTCAGAGTATTATGGTGAACAGTTTCGCTGAATGTTTAATCTAAAGAGCGAGAGTTCCTATCAGCGGTACTGGAAGATCTTAGTACTTATCAGCGATAGTGAAACTCTGATACATATTGTTTACTTACAATTTTCACTAAGTATATAAGAGAGGGTCATTATCAAATCACTGAGGGTTTGGATCAACAATCTCCCCCTATTTGATTATGACATAGCAACAGAGAAAATTGCTATATGATGAAAACATAAGGATAAAAAGAACTCATAAAATATTTGTCCCTTTTTACTGTTTTCTGGGATCTTTTATGTACTGATGGAGTAAAGTACGTTCGCTGAAATTTTTCTTTAAACTGTGTAAAGATTACAGAGAGAAGTGGAAAAATTACAAGTACAGCGAATAGAATTACAAGTACAAAAGATGTAGACAGATAAAGATAGAAAGAATTACAAGGTGATCCTATCCGTCAAAAGGTTCTTCCTTAATGAGTTGTTCATCAAGGGTCATTGATGTGGCAATCATCCAATCAGGGACATCTGCTCCTTGATTCTTTTTCTTCAGAGCTTCTTCAAAAATCAAGGGCTTCAGGTGTCTAGCTTTGATGTCGCGTCTGACTTCACACCAGTATAAGAGATCTCTGAGTTGTTCGATAGGAGCGATGTGGAGCTCAGAGATATGTTGAAAGTGATGGTTTCCATCGTAGTCTAGAAAGAATATACCATATGGATCACTTACAACTGTGCCAGAAATGAAAGTTTCTCCAGGTGGTAGGGAGGTGTCAAGCGTTGAGAGATCAGCATCAGGGCCAAGAACTTCAGCACGAGAGAAACCAATACCTGTTTCATTCCGTATAGGAGGACCTGAATCAGAGACTTTCTTTTTCTTAGCAGAGACTTTTCTTTATTGAGGAGGAAGAGGAGGAATATCCACAGCAGAATAAAGCAGGTCGATCTGTTTGTTTAAGATCTTCTCGACATGGCTTTTGAACTTTGAGCGCGATCCCTGAATGGCTAATTTCGTTTCTAACCATTCAGAGAGACCAAACTTTTCTAAGGTAGCAGCATAGAAAGTTTTCTTGGTTTTGTCTTCTCTGTAGACATCCACTTCAACAACAGGAACGTCGGCGTACAGTCTTCCTCTGATGTTTACTTTGATGATTTTGGATGGTCTAGATCGATAGGTCAGCATTTGTTTAGCCCATTCCAAAGTCGTGTCAGAGACCTTAGTCTTTTCTCTAACGATCTCTTGAGCATCATCCCATAGCTGACGTTGAACATCAATGGGAACTCTTTTCAGCTTGGGGTCTTTTATTGATCGTTGAGTAAGCTTGATGGCGTATTCTCTGTCTTTTTCTTCAGTTTCCTTTCTTTCAGCGATTAGGCGTTCAGCTCTGAGGTGTTCCTTGTATTCCTTTTGGGAAATTCTGAACTTTGGAGGAACGGTAGGAAGTTGATCACACTTTAGAATGATTCGCTGATCTTCGAGTCTCTTGATCATTGCATCTCTCTTTTCTTGATCCTCTTCATTTAGCTTTTGAGAAGCCAAGGAAGGTCTGTTTTTGTGAGAGAGAGTCTGTTCTTCAGGTTCATCAGTCTCAGAGATCAAATCCAAGACTGGGATTATGTCTTCAGCATTGAGAGCTGGGATTATTGTTGAAGTCGCAGCTGTAGGAACTTCAGCGATATCCTCAAACAGGGGAGAGGACTAGCTGAAACACAGCGATCTTACAAATAAGAACATGGGTAGAACAGAGAGAAAGAATGGGATAGTGTATGTAGGTTTGCGGAGGTAGAGAACTAATAAAGTGTATAGCGGAGGGATGTGGAGTAAGGAGTTAGTGTACCTGACAAACCGGCTTTTTAAGCAAGATCGTCAGATTTTCATCTTCAGCGACACCTTTTCCTTTGCCTTTGTCAGCTTCAGATGCTGATGGCTTTGTCTTTGTCCGCTCCCCTGAAGGTTCATTTATCAGAATCCCTTTAAGAGCTTTAGTTCTCTAAGCAGGCTTGACGATAAAAGAATCATCATCATCGTCATCTTCGTCATCATCATTCTTTGGAGAAGAGGATGGTTCAGCATTAGACAAGTCGATGGCTTCTTCATCTTCAGCTTCAGACTCAGTTTCTTTTTCGAGTTGCTCCCCCTCATATACAGAGGCGAGCTTCTCGGTTCCCTCAGGGTGTTCATCTCCCTGAGGTCCAGCGGCTGCTTCAGCTTCAATTGTCTTCTCACCCTCTTCAGTGAAGGTGAGGTCTTCGGTCTTCTTTCCCCTGATAGATTCATCATGGGAAAGGTCTTCAGCGCTCTTGGAAGGGTCTTCAGCACTCTTCTCCCCCTCTTTATCATGATGAGTTGGGGAGGAATGTGATGATTCAGCAGCTGTGGTTTTCTCCCTGTCTTCTTGGCCAGGGATCCCTATATAGATTTCAATCGCTGATAATCTGTTTTCTATGTCAGAAATACCAGGATTGATCTTCAAAAGTTCAGCACGATCCGCCGTAGTAAAAGATGGAGGTGCAGGGGCAGGTGCAGGGGCGGTCGTGTTGGTCAGGATCTGCTGTAACAAGTTCTGAATAGAAGAGATGTCATTCTTCATCGTGTTGACATCAGTCTTCACAGAACTCATATCAGTTTTTACTGAACTGACATCAGCCTTTACAGCAGACATATCACCTTCGAGTGTGCCAACCGATGTCTTCAGCGTTGTGACTTCGCTGGACATGGTGTCAACTGATTTCTTGATGTCGAGGTAGTCTGTGTAGATGTCAGCGAGAACTTTGGCAAAATCACCGAGTGATTTATCAACCTTCTCCACATCAGCTTTGGAGGCATTCTTTCCGACTTCGGTTGTAAGCTTTAAAATATTCTCTCCAGCGGTTGTGACAGCTGAAGAGTTGCCGGAAAGAGTAGACGTGAGACCTGTCAGCTTTGTCTCTACTGTCTTTAGAGACGGGTTGATGTCTCCCAAATTAGGACCTATAACATATAAAAACTTGTGAACAGAGGAAAGCTCAGAAGTTTGGGGTTTAGTAACAGTGTTTAGGGGTTGTTGTATACCTGCAGGAGGATTGATGAATTCATCAAAATCGCGGGTTCCTGAGTAAAGTTCCATATCGTCAGCGAGAGAACCTGAACGTATGGTCAGCTCTGCAGGTCCTATGCCCATCACTCCTTGAAGAGTATTTTCTTTAGCTTCTGGAGGAATGACAGGTGCTTCAGTGATAACTGGAGTGGTGTCCAAATGAGTAGAGGGAGAAGCGAAGGGGAAGAATGGAGGTTGGTTACTGAGTTCAGCGTTGGAATCGCTGAGAATCACTTTATCAGTCTTTTGAGAGACTGAGGGAGGTTGGGTAGTTTCCAAGTTTGTAACCTCATCGTTTGGAGACGCTGAAGTTGGGATAGAGTGGGTGGTTTGTTCAGGTGTGGCATAGCGTACCACTGAACTTTCCTTCAGCTCAACAGGAGGAGCTGAGGAGACTTTAGCAGGAGATTGCTTGGGTTGCTCCTTGGGTTTCTTAGTTCTTTTGGAACCAAGTTGGGTGTCAGAATGTTTCCTTTTAACAGGAATGGAGGTTGCAGCTGGGGTATCAGCGGTGGGTTTGTCCGCTGAAGGAGCTGCAGAAGTAGAAGAAGTAGAAGGATTGAGAAGAGTTAAGAGTGTAGAAAGACGTACCTCATTCGTCACTGGTTTGAAGTCGAGTATCTTAGGACCAACCTGAGAAAGTTTCAGGTCACCCTCTTGAGGATAGCTGTCCTTCAGGCCTTTTTGGAATATGGCGCTGATGAATCGAGGATACGGAACCCATGGAGGTCTGTCAGCGACGGTGTCCACTCTAAGTACCAGGTCATCATAGATGATCGATGCCCAGTCTATATGTAGACCTTTCAGCAATGCATATCCCATTGCTTGCTGAGGTTTAGCGGCTTGGTCAGAGGAGCCGCTCTTGGCAGTCATGCAGCTGATCACATGGGCGAAGATGAAATTCATCTCGCTGGGCATTTTCGATTTCTTTATAATGGTCAGCTTCTTCTCGGGCTTCATATCCCTTCCAGTTTCCCATACATAGCACATTGCATCAAAGAATGCAATGATGGCTTCCCTGTTTGAGTTTTTCTTGGGGTCAGGGAGGGGAACGAAGGGTTTTTCTTTGGTTGCTATGGGAAGGCTGAGCGCTTTGCGAATGATGGCAGGGGTGATCTTCATGGTGCCATATTCGATATCGCAAAGGATGCAGTCAGTTGTTTTGGAGGGGTCTTTGGCTTAAGGTAGCTGAGAGTGTCTGGCAGAGTACCAGAATTGTGATAGCAAAAGCTGATGTGCGGGAGGGGTTATGGTCAGGGATGTGGAGATGCAGCAATTCTTGAGTAATTTCACAGCATCATCTAGATGTGTGACTTGCTTTCGAGGAGGAAACTCGAGAATCCCATAAAAGTTGTTTACCTTAGTCCAATCCAGCTTGTCAAGAGAGAACTTGACCTGAGGAGCCTTGAGGATGTCCACTTCCTCAGTAGTATCATCAGCAACAGTGTTTTCAGCGATGGTGTTCTTGGGAATGTCAGCAGATGCCGTTTTCTGTATTATCAGTTCAACCAAATATTAACAAATAAGAATAATCTTTATGTGGAAAGGTTTTCCAAAAAGATGGTTCGAATTTTGTCCATTTCATTTAGACAGAATGTCTTAATGAAGATTAGGGTTTTTCTTGTTTTTGAAAAACGAAATTTCAAACCCAATAAAAATCTTGTTTTCCAGTTTCCTTTGAAGATTGGGATTCTGGAAAAACGAATGAAGAACAAGTTTAAGATTTTTGCATTTAAACTTGAAGAACAACCATGAAATGGTTGTGTTCATAAAATCATGAAAGAGAATGATTTCATTTTTGAGAAGTTCTTTTGTTTGATCTTGTTAAAACAATGAGAAGATCAGAAACAACTTATTTGCATTTGGTAAATAATAAGAACATATTAACCTTTGATGTTTGAAGAAGATGAACAGTTGTTCTTGAAAAGTCGAGAGCAAAATGCAACAGTGAATCCTTTCTTTGCTTGGAGAAGAAGTTCGCGTAAAAGGAAAATATAAACGAAGAATTTGTATATATAGAGATTTTAGAAAGAGAAAATCTTGAGCGGGAAGAGATTTTCATCATGACATGGACACGTGTTTGCATTTGATTGGCGAGTAAACGAAACGTGCAAACGTGTGTTAGAAAGAAGAACGTGCCAGGGCTTATCCGTTGTAATGACGTCACAACTGTCCTTTCATATTCATGGTTGTCTCTGAGGTTTTGAAAAACTCAGGGATACTTTTGAAAATATGAAGCACTGATTTTAGAAAATATCAGTGAAGGTTTTTAGAAATTTCAAAGTATCGCTGATAAGGAAGAGATATTCAGCGATGTAATTTATTTTGAAATCTTGCATTTACATGCGATTGTCAGAGAGAGAAAAACTTACCTTGATATCAGAGAATCAAGTTTATTCAGAGAGAAGATGATAAAATAGGTTATACAAGTTGATTTTATCTCGAGGGCTATACAAGTTTGTATAATCATATCGCTGATCAAAATGTGAACCGCTGAAGATTTTACTCTTCAAAGTTCAGCATTCCAAGCTCGCTGATGAGAAAGTTGAATCTTGTCTCATCAAGAGGTTTGGTGAACAGATCAGCTAACTGATAATCAGTTGGGATAAAGTGAAGTTCTATATCACCATTCATCACATGATCTCTGATAAAATGATACCTGATTTTGATGTGTTTTGTCTTTGAGTGTAGCACTGGATTATTGGCTATAGCGATGGCACTTGTGCTGTCGCAATAGATTGGAATATTTGAGAGCTGAAGGTCATAGTCCAGTAGTTGATTTCTCATCCACAAGACCTGAGAACAGCAGCTTCCAGCGGCTACATACTCAGCTTCAGCTGTAGAGGTGGACACTGAGTTTTGCTTTTTACTTGTCCAACTTACTAGCTTTCCACCCAGGAGCTGACATCCTCCTGTGGTGCTTTTCCTATCCATTCTGCAACCTGCAAAATCACTATCTGAATAGGCGATTAGATCGAATCCTGAGTCTTTGGGATACCAAAGACCTAGATTCGCCGTACCCTTAAGATATCGAAAAATTCGCTTTACAGCTTTCATATGAGATATCTTAGGTTCAGCTTGATATCGTGCATACAAGCATGTTGCAAACATAATATCGGGTCGTCTAGCTGTAAGATACAAAAGTGATCCGATCATCCCACGGTACAAAGTGACATTAACAGGAATACCCTTAGTATCCTTATCAAGTGTCAGCGGTGGTGCCATAGGGGTTTTCATAGCTGAACTTTCAGTTAAGTCGAATTTCTTCAACATATCTTTAACATACTTTCCCTGATTAATGAAAGTTCTTTTTTCATTTTGTTTTATCTGAAGACCAAGGAAATATGTTAGTTCACCCATCATGCTCATCTTATACTCATCTTTCATTCTATCAGCGAAACGAGTACAAAGATCAGGGTTAGTAGAGCCAAATATAATATCATCAACATATATTTGAACAAGAATGATATGACCTTTTACTTTCCTGAAAAATAGAGTTTTGTCGATTTTACCTCGCTCAAATTTTTCAATATGGAGATAAGTAGAAAGAGTGTCATACCATGCATGTGGAGCTTGCTTTAAGCCATAAAGTGCCTTATCCAGTTTATAAACATAACTTGGACGCTTAGGATCTGAGAATCCTGGAGGTTGTTCCACATAGACTTCTTCATTCAGCTTTCCATTTAGAAACGCTGACTTAACATCCATCTGATATACTTTGAAGTCTTTGTGTACAGCGTATGCTAAGAATAGACGAATAGATTCTAATCTTGCTACTAGAGCAAATGTTTCGTCATAATCTATGCCTTCCTCTTGTCTGTATCCCTGAGCAACAAGACGAGCCTTGTTGCGGGTTACAGTTCCATGTTCGTCCAACTTGTTTCGATAGACCCATTTAATGCCTATCACTGTTTTATCAGTTGGTCTTTGAACAAGTTTCCAAACTTTGTTTCTTTCGAATTCAGTTAGCTCTTCTTGCATGGCGCTGACCCAATTTGGATCTTTGAGGGCATCGTCTACTTTCTTTGGTTCAGTTAGTGAAATAAAGTTAACAAATAAACAAATATTACCTGCACTTCGTCGAGTCTGAATACCAGCGTTTGGATCACCAAGAATTTGATCAATTGGGTGATTTATAGTCCATCGCTGAGCCGGAGCGTGAGACGCTGACTCAACCTGAACTGGAGGAGCTGAAGATGAGGCTTCAGTGACGTCTGGAGTATCAGCTAAGAGAGGAATGGATGCAGTTGACATTATATTCACTGATTGCTGAGAAGTAGATGGAATGTCTGAGACATTCGTTTCAGAAGCAGGTATAGTGTTTATAGGAACAGCTGAGACCCATGATGTTTCAGCTTCATTATTCTGCATATTTGGAATGATGGTAGGACCATCATCTTCAACTGTGTGAGCACGAGGAGTGGGAATATCTTCTGAATCACCAAGATGAGAAAACATCCATTGATTCAGTTCTTCAGTATCAGCGGACGGTTTAGAGTTCGCTGAGCGGGATTCGTCAAACGTGACGTGAATTGTTTCTTCAACAGTTTGTCTTCTTCGATTGAAGACTCTGAAGGCTTTGGAAACTGAGGAGTATCCAAGAAAGATTCCATCATCATCCTTAGGATCAAACTTTCCAAGGGCATCTCTGTTGTTCAGTATGAAACACTAACATCCAAAGATGTGAAGAAAGCTGATTGAAGGCTTTCTCCCATGAAAAAGTTCATAGGCTGTTTTATTGAATCTTTTGACTATCAGCGACCTGTTTTGCGTAAAACAAGCGGTGTTGACAGCTTCTGCCCAAAACTGAGTAGGCAGGTGAGAATCGCTGAGCATTGAACGTGCAGCTTCAATAATTGTTCTATTTCTTCTTTCAGCGACTCCATTTTGTCGTGGTGTTCTCACTGAAGAAAAGTTGTGAGAAATACCCTTACTCTCAAAGAAGGAATCAAGAGAACTGTTTTTGAATTCAGTCCCATGATCACTCCTTATTGAGCGAACGGTCAAATTGTTCAGGGTTTCCATCTTCCGAACAAAGGTGATGAGTTCTTCAGGGGTGTCACTCTTGGAACGGAGAAACATAACCCATGTATAACGAGAAAATTCATCAACTATGACCAGTGTATATTTCTTTCCAGCGATGGATTGTTTGTTAACAGGGCCAAACAAATCCATATGGAGTAGTTGTAGAGGAGATGACACTGAGGAAACTTGCTTTTATTTAAAGCTTGCTTTGGTCTGCTTCTCTTTTTCACATTCTGAACATAGAGACTCTTTGGCGTATGAGTGTTGAGGTAGACCAGTAACCAACTCTTTTGAAGAAAGAGTGTTCAGTGTCTTAAAATTCAGATGAGAGAGCCTCTTATGCCATAGCCAGTTGACATCAGATGAGGCTTTTGAGAAGAAACATGAGTTCTCAGTGGTTGTTGAGTCCATGTTTATTACATAAACATTTTCCAAACGATAACCGCTGAGAGCTGTCTTCTCCTTTTTGTCAGTGACAAAGCAGGATTCCTTAGTAAAGATTACTTTGTTATCCTTGTCGCAAAGCTGACTGATGCTTAGAAGATTATGCTTCAGCCCTTCAACATATGCGACTATTCTGAAGGTGGTTGTACCATTTGAGAGTACACCAAACCCTCGGGTATGTCCTTTTCCATTTCCACCGAAAGTCACAGAGGGACCCTTCTCTTCTTTGTATTCAGCGAGCAGCCTTTTCTTTCCAGTCATGTGTCTAGAGCATCTGCTATCGAGATACCAGATACCCTTCTGAACCTGCATCACAAAGGAAGATTAGTTTTTCTTGGGTATCCACTTAACCATGTGTATACGTTTGTTAGTGGAAGCAGTTGGAATGGAAGGTTCAGCAGTCTTCGCAGCATTTGAAGATTCGGCTTTGTCAGTCTTCACTTTAGTTAATTTCTTAACCTCAGTGGTCTTCTTTGCCTTGGGGGCAATCTTCACCTTAGCTATCTTATCAGCTTTGGTGGTTGTGGGGCACTTACTAGCAATATGATCAGTGAGTCCACAGTGATAACATTTCCTATAACTAAAAGTAGTTCTAGGACCATTTGAGTGATGAGCTTTTGATTTTGAAATAGAAGGACCAGCACCAAATAAGCTTTTGGCTTTAGAAATGGGAGGAACATTTAGTTCTTCAGATTTCTTACCAAGGACATCCACTCTGAGTCTAGGAGTAGATCGCTGAATAGACCCACGCTGAGTAGATCCAGAGATCTGATTCCTTGATCCAGAGGAATAAATCACTAAGGCTTTAGAAGCATTCAGCTTTGGTACTAAAGTACCCTTCTGAGGATTTTGGTTCAACGCAATTCCTTTACCTTTATCTTTAAAGACAGAGGTAGGTTTTGGATAAACCATTTTCTCTTTACCTTTTGAGGTAGAGACTTACTCAGTGATAGTCGGTCTAGACGAGGAACACTGAGAGGATGAAATATCAGCGACTGAGGATACGAAAGTTCCAAATAAGAGCATGGAACGATCAGTAGTTGGTTCTCTAGTTTCATATTTGTAATCAAGACCACGTTTATCACTCAGGGGTATCTGAGACTTAATTATCTCAGTGATCTTTGTTGAAGAGTTACACCATCCTTCAACAGTAGCTTTTTCATCTTTCAAAGCAGCGATAGCTTCTGCTCGTTCGATTTTGACTAGCTCATTTAAATGCATTTGATCTTTAAAATCTTCTTCAATTTTAGAAAGCTTTTCTATTTGAAGGTGACAGTTTTTAAGCTATTCAGCGAGATCAAGGTTTTGGTTTTCAACTATTGTTTTGCCATTCATGGCTTCATATAAACTTCTAGTCAAGAGATCGATTTTGTAGAGACTATCAGCTTCATCAATATTTGCAATATTTGTAAAGAAGGATGGTGATACCTGAATTGCAGATGTTGAAGTAGAGGGAATGTCTGAACTTAATTCCTCATCTTCAATCTTTGCCATAAGACAGAGATTTGCTTCATCATCCTCAGAATCAGATGAAGATTCTTCTTCTTCAGAAGCAGCCCAATCGTAAACCATCAGGCCTTTGCCTTTCTTCTTGAAGCTTTTCAGCTTTGCATATTTTTCTTTCAGCTTAGAATATTTGTTATCTTTATTCCTGGGAATAAAGGATTTCTTGGGAAACGCTGAGTTTCTCGATACTTTCTTAGACCTGCACTCGTTAGCCAAATGTCCAATCTTTTCGCAGTTAAAACAAGTAGCAGTAGCCTTATCAACAGTAGTTGATGATCTTGGCTTATCAGTTATTGAAAGAGGTTTGTTCTTTCTGAACATTTTCTTTTTGGCGAATCTCCTGAACTTTTTAGTTAGGAGAGCCAAAGATTCATCATCATCTGAAGAGTCAGAATCTGATGACCTTTCAGAGTTACTCTCTAACTCAGTGATAGTGACCGAGGGTCGCTGAGTAGAAGGTTCCTCTGAGATTAAAGCAACATGGGTGCTTTTGGAATCTTTTATAAGATTCTTCTTAAGATGGCTTGATTGCTCATGATTCAGCATCGTGCCATATAAGGTAGCAAGGGTCATTGATCTTAGATCTTTTGACAGCTTGAGACTGTCAGGATCGAATCTTAACAAGATAATTAATACTTAGAATTCAGAATTAAAGAATCTGCGGAAAAGAACTTTAATTCTCACAATCAAGAACAATGTAACAGAAAATTCACCACTTTGTGTATTCACTAAATCGACTCACAAGATTACAACCAAACCTCAATCTTGTTGAACAGGCTCAATAAGACGACTTCTACTTCTCTAGAAATAGGGTTCTTAAACCTTGAGGTTAATTCTCTCTAAAACCACAATCGAATTTAGAATTTTCTCTTGTATCTCATGTATATTCTAATAGCTATCTATTGAAGTCTATTTATACAAAAATAATTACAAGATAACTATCAAGATAAGATTGATCTTCTAAATCTTCGTTAAACATATCTTGATCAATTCCTTCTTTGTCTCCAAAAGTATCGCATACCAAACTTAACGAACTCAGCAGTATTAACCTTCATTCTTCATGAGCAGTACTAACAATTTTCGTAAGACACCAGCAGTACTAACTTTTGATCAGCAGTATTAACCATGTACCAGCAGTACTAACCTTGACTTGCAGTAGTAACTTTGACAAGCAGTACTAACCTCACATAAGCAGTATTAATAATGTTCCAGCAGTATTAATATCTCAGCAGTACTAACCTTGAACTAGCAGTAGTATCTTTGTTCTGGCAGCACTAACATTGATCTGGCAGTACTAACTTGATCTGGCAGTACTAACTTGATCTGGCAGTAGTAATGTTGTTCTGGCAGTACTAACCATACTTAGCATATCTTCAGTTCCCAACAATCTCCCCCTAACTTGACTTTTCAGGATGAGAAGTTAAGTTCTTCAGATGATGCTTCCAAAACCTAATCATCAACGCATAAATTTGGATCCAATCCCAGACTTTGATTGAGAATCCTTTTTACAAGGTATCTTGCCATCTTAGAGTCTTTGTCACTCACCAACTTAGCATGCAGCATTCCATTCAACTTTTTCATGCTGTGCTTGTATACAACATCCACCAAATAATATTCATGAAATGTATTGTCAAGAGAGATGACATACACTCCACAATTCTCAATGAGCATCCAGTTGGTAATGACTTGAAAATTCCTTGCCATCAAATACTGAACTGCTTCTGGTTTGAACATTAAGCACAAGTATTCAAGAACCATCTTGGTGATAGACATACCTTGCTCTGTCAGCATGTTTCCATATAGCCTCATTCCCACCTTGAACATCTCTTCCAAGTCAGATCTAGAGCATGTTCTGATAAGTTTTCCCCAAGTAGGACAAACTTCAAACTTTCCATCTGCCCTTTTGATTCTGATGAACTCCTTTCTTCCATCTTTCAATGTGTCCCAGAAGATGATTTCAGGAGCCATAGAAGATATTGGTTCAGCTTGGATTGGATTAGTATTAACCACAGTAATATACAAATCACTTTGAGCATTTGGCAGTGATTGTACATTGCTTGGTTGGCCTGATGAAGTTGCCACTTCTTCTTCAGCAACTTTTGGATCAGATTTCTCTTTCACTGCTTCCTCCTGGGCTTCTTCCACAGTTGGATCCACCCTTGGCTTCTTTACATCTTTCTTCTTTGAGGCTATTGTCATTGTTCTTGGCCTCTTTGTTCTTTTGAAAGATTTAACAGCTTCAGGAGTGGTTTCAGCTGTTTCTTCTTTGTGGCTCTTAGCAGCACTAACAGTTTCTGCTGCCTTTTGTTTTTCAGCAGCATTATCTGTTTCTACTTCTTTTGCAACCTCAGCAGCAGTAACCGTTTCTGCTGCTGGTTCTGTTTCTGCTTCCTTTGTAAGATCAGCAGCAGTAACGGTTTCTGCTGCTGTTTCTGTTTCTGCTTCCTTTGTAAGATCAGCAGCAGTAACGGTTTCTGCTGCTGTTTCTGTTTCTGCTTCCTTTGTAATATCTGCAGCCTCCTCAAGTTAGTACTGCCAGATCAAGTTAGTACTGCCAGATCAAGTTAGTACTGCCAGATCAATGTTAGTGCTGCCAGAACAAAGATACTACTGCTAGTTCAAGGTTAGTACTGCTGAGATATTAATACTGCTGGAACTTTATTAATACTGCTTATGTGAGGTTAGTACTGCTTGTCAAAGTTACTACTGCAAGTCAAGGTTAGTACTGCTGGTACATGGTTAATACTGCTGATCAAAAGTTAGTACTGCTGGTGTCTTACGAAAATTGTTAGTACTGCTCATGAAGAATGAAGGTTAATACTGTTGAGTTCGTTAAGTTTGGTATGAGATACTTTTGGAGACAAAGAAGGAATTGATCAAGATATGTTTAACGAATATTTAGAAGATCAATCTTATCTTGATAGTTATCTTGTAATTATTTTTGTATAAATAGACTTCAATAGATAGCTATTAGAATATACATGAGATACAAGAGAAAATTCTAAATTCGATTGTGGTTTTAGAGAGAATTAACCTCAAGGTTTAAGAACCCTATTTCTAGAGAAGTAGAAGTCGTCTTGTTGAGCTTGTTCAACAAGATTGAGGTTTGGTTGTAATCTTGTGAGTCGATTTAGTGAATACACAAAGTGGTGAATTTTCTGTTACATTGTTCTTGATTGTGAGAATTAAAGTTCTTTTCCGCAGATTCTTTAATTCTGAATTCTAAGTATTAATTATCTTGTTAAGATTCGATCCTGACAAGTGGTATCAGAGCTTGTGTTTCTTAGAATTCTACAATCATTATGGAAAATTCTATTGAATCAAACAGTACTTTTGATTGGAGTGGTCAAGCAGAAGAGGCAATCCAGAATCATGCACTCATGGCAGAAGTCTCAGATATTCCTACGGAGGTAAAATCTAATCTCTGTTCTCAATCTTGTATAGACACTGTTAAAAGGTATAGAGATCACAATCAGGGAATGTGTGATGACCTTAAGAGATTAGAAAAGGACATAAGAGATTATGTATTGATTGTTGAAAGGTTTGAAGAACAAATTAAGGCTTTTCAAGCCAATGAACTTCAACACTCATATGATACAAACTACTGGAAGTGGGAAAAGGGTGGTCTGGAGTTCCAACTGAAAGAGTCTAGGGAAGAGTGTGAGAAACTAAAAGGAGAGCTTGAGAAAGTTAAACTTGATGTAGAAAAGTTTACTTGTGCCTCCAAAGTCATGGACAACATAATCAACTCTCAAATCCATAGTAAGTTGAAACCAGGAATAGGGTACAATGCCACACCCCCACCCTATAACAACAACTACATCCCTCCTAAGTCAGACCTATTAGAAACCAAGGATAGGAAGGACTTACCTAAAGGAGCCACTGAAGTAGATCCATTAGATAAAGTAGTTGTTGAGGATGAGACTGACAAAGTAGGATCTGATGAGGAATGTGAAAGTCCATGTGTTAAGAACAATGAGATGAAAAGGACTGAAAAGGGAAAGGGAGTTCATTATACACAGACCACTGTTGTGAACTCTAAAACTTGTGAACATTGTTCTTGCAAGAAATCTCAAGAGAATAAACCCCAAAGACATGATAAAAAGAGGGGAAATCAAAGAAATTGGAATAACCAGTGGGCACAAAAGCAAGGAGTTGATCTGCAAAGGATTAACAGACCAAAACCTTGTTTCATCTGTGGCAGATTGAATCATCTTGCCAAACACTGTTATTTCAATCCTATTAACCAAAGGATGAATTTTCAAAGACCTTTTTATAAATCCAATGGTTATAGGAAGCCTGCAAGGAACCATGTGGCTAAGAAACAAGCTAAATCCAAAAGCCACATGAGGAAAAAGACTGAAAAGGAATGTGTTACAATGTGGGTTACAAAAGGCACTAAAAATAATACTGCTGCTAGCAGTGTTAGTACTGCTAACACTGTTAGTACTTCATCAAGAGTTAGTGCTGCTAGCAGTGTTAATATTGCTAGTAATTCTTCAAAAGTTAGTGCTGTTAGCAGTATTAGTGCTGCTAACACTGTTAGTACTTCCTATTCAGATAATACTGCTGCTAGTAGTGTTAACTCTGTTAATACTGCTTCTAGCAGTGTTAACTCTGTTAATACTGCTAACTCTGTTAGTACTGCTGATACTGCTGCTAGTACTGATAGTGCTGCTAACAATACTGCTACTCCCAGTGTTAGTACTGCTAGCACTGTTAGTACTTCTGAGGTTAATACTGCTTCTAGTGCTGCTAAACCAATCATATTGACAAAGTACTCCAGTACTGCAGTACCTAAGGTTGAAAATCTCATCAAAACCAAGTGCAAGTACTTTGATGAGCAAGGGAGACCCAAGACCACTTCGGCTTGGGTTCCCAATAAAACTAACTGATTTATCTTAATGTGCAGGGCAACCAACAGCTCAAGGGGAAGAGCATTTGGCATGTTGATAGTGGTTGCTCCAGGCACATGACAGGTAACATGGCCTGCCTCAAAAAATTTCAAAAAGATTGATGGAGGACATGTTGCTTTTGGGAATAATCATGCAGAAGGTAAGATAAGTGGTAAAGGTGATGTGTCAGAAGGTAAGATGACATTTGAGGATTTGACAAATGCTGCAAAGTGCAAGTATAGTTACTACTGCTAGTGCAGAGTTACTACTGCTAATGCAGAGTTACTACTGCTAGTGCAGAGTTACTACTGCTAGTGCAGAGTTACTACTGCCAGTGCAGAGTTTCTACTGCTAGTACATATTTTCTACTGCCAATGAGTAGTTAATACTGCTCAGTAGTTAATACTGCTCAGTAGTTAATACTGCTAGTGCACAGTTAATACTGCCAATGAGTAGTTAATACTGCTCAGTCGTTAATACTGCTTCAGTAGTTAATACTGCTTGTGTAGTTAATACTGCTCAGTAGTTAATACTGCTAGTGCACAGTTAATACTGCCAATGAGTAGTTAATACTGCTTAGCAGTTAATACTGCTTGTGTAGTTAATACTGCTCAGTCGTTAATACTGCTTATGTCGTTAATACTGCTTTTGAAAATCTAGGGCAAATACTACTATAAATTGCCCGCCAAAGTTCATAACGACTCTTCGCATTAACTTCTTCTCTCTCTCGTTCTAACCTCTTCTCCCTAGAATCTCTGTGTTTTCTATACAAATCCTCAGGAAGCACAACGATTATGGAGTTTGTCAACGAGCATAATGAGATTGCGATGCTTCAGAAGCCGAAGCAGGCCGCAGGATTTCACGACATTGTGGATTTTCTCAAATCCACTCATATTTCTTATGCCCTAACGGTGAATCCGACTATCTACATCGAGCATCAGACGCAATTCTGGGCCAATGCCACCGTGGAATCCGAAGATGGGCAGAAAGTCATCCAAACAAGGG
This sequence comes from Saussurea involucrata, assembly GCA_033807775.1. Classification (NCBI taxonomy): domain Eukaryota; kingdom Viridiplantae; phylum Streptophyta; class Magnoliopsida; order Asterales; family Asteraceae; genus Saussurea; species Saussurea involucrata. The sequence goes on from CM066318.1 coordinate 2,949,142, forward strand.
TATGTGACAAACCCTTGAAAGTTTCAGAAGAACTTCTTCGCATCACTCTTCGATTGGATGATGCCTCAGGTATAACTTCTATTTCCAATGAAGAACTATACTCAACTTTACAAAGAATGGGGTATGACGGTCCCATTGGAGTTTTTAAATTCTACAAGTCAAAGTTTTTTACTCAATGGAGATTCTTTGTTCATACCTTAATGCATTGTATTTCAAGGAAAACTACTGGATGGAGTGAGTTCAGCAGTACTATTGCTTATGCTCTAGTCTGCTTAGCCACTAACAGGAAGTTTAATTTTTCTCAAATGCTTTTCAATGATCTTGTATCAAACCTGGAATCCAAAAAGCGGTTTTATATGTATCCAAGGTTTGTTCAGGAAGTAATTACCAAGGAATTGACGGATATGCCTCAATTTGATGAGGTATATGTGCCAAAATCCCCTAAAGGGAAGGTTTTTTCAAATATGAAAAGACTTCCTAGGGACTCGGAAGGAGTTGACACACCATTGTTCTCTACAATGATGGTTGTGTCCCACACATTTGAAGGTATGGCATCAGGGTCAAGGCCCTCATTAGACACACCCGCTGATGACCAATCCCAACCTTCCATCACAAAAGAAATCCCTCAGTCCATTCTTGTACGACCCACTCCCATAATAACCAAAAAGTTTGAAAGAAGAAAGGTACACAAGGTTCCTTCCCTTGATGTATCTCCTAAGAGCCCGAAGCCTTTAAGCCCTCTGTTGGAGCATTCTCCAATGGAGAATATCGAAAGGGAAACCACAGAGGTGTCTCCCAACCCCAAGAAGGTGCTCACTAAGGAGAAGGTTGAGCATGTGAGTCGCAAGGCTGCCACTACTTCTGCTAGCAAAGAGAAGGCCAGTGGTAAAATAACTAAGCCCTTCCTCACGGCAACTCAGGGTGAGAAATCATCCAGAGGTCCCAGGTGCCAAGAAACCAAGGGGGTAGGTAGTGCTTTTGCTAGGCAAGAGACACCTGCTAAAACTTCCAATGATCCTTTAAGGGAAGTAAAAACTCCTAAACAGGGTGAGGATAGATATACGTACGAGGAATTGATGGAAACTATTGCAAATATCAACATTGAGGTCATGGATCAGAAAAAGGAAATTGATGAACTCAAGAAAGTGGTCCTCTATCAAAACTCACAGCTTGAGAAGCAAAGGAAGATGATCACTAAGTTGATGCACAGAAAGAAGAAAGCTCAGTTTGTCCTTAGGAGAAGAAACCCTACCAATGATGCTTCCAAAAAGGGGGAGTCAGACTCAGATCTAAACATGGAGGATGCAAACATTGAGGGGGAGTATGAGTATAAGGTTGAGGGGGAGACTGAGGAGGCTGCAGATATTACAAAGGAAGCAGAAACAGAAACAGCAGCAGAAACCGTTACTGCTGCTGATCTTACAAAGGAAGCAGAAACAGAAACAGCAGCAGAAACCGTTACTGCTGCTGATCTTACAAAGGAAGCAGAAACAGAACCAGCAGCAGAAACGGTTACTGCTGCTGAGGTTGCAAAAGAAGTAGAAACAGATAATGCTGCTGAAAAACAAAAGGCAACAGAAATTGTTAGTGCTGCTAAGAGCCACAAAGAAGAAACAGCTGAAACCACTCCTGAAGCTGTTAAATCTTTCAAAAGAACAAAGAGGCCAAGAACAATGACAATAGCCTCAAAGATACTACTGCCAGATCAAGTTAGTACTGCCAGATCACATAAGCAGTATTAATAATGTTCCAGCAGTATTAATATCTCAGCAGTACTAACCTTGAACTAGCAGTAGTATCTTTGTTCTGGCAGCACTAACATTGATCTGGCAGTACTAACTTGATCTGGCAGTACTAACTTGATCTGGCAGTAGTAATGTTGTTCTGGCAGTACTAACCATACTTAGCATATCTTCAGTTCCCAACAGAGACACATAGAATAATTGTCCCAGCTTTCAGGTAAACATTCTAGAAACTTTGTCAGCACTTCAAAGTTAGAATATTCCTTACCAACAGTTTTTAGATCTATTATTAAGCAATTAAAACGTTGGTGAACTTCAGAGAGAGTCTCATTCTTACCACAAATGAAACTTTCATACTGTCTTACCAGGTTGATCCTTCGAGAGTCCTGGACTTCAGCAGTACCTTCATACTGAACACATATTGTGTCCCACATGGCTTTTGAGGATTTCAGGTTCGTGACGGAATGGTAGACTTCGTCAGGAAGAGCCATGGATAGTATGGATCTGGCTTTTGTGTCGATAGCCACTTTCTTCTTATCTTCGTCAGTCCACGTATGAACTTCTTTGGGTACCAGCCTTTCTGGAATAGCAGGTCTATTCTCAGCGGCAGGTACAACGGCATCAATTCTTATAGGAATAAATGGGCCGTTTTCAAGATAATAAGGCATAGTAGGGTCTACACCTTCTAAGAAGAGAGTCATCCTATTTTTTCATAGATTAAAATTATCTCTGGAGAATCTAGGGGGTTTTGCAAGAGAACCATTGTCGATATAATTTGTGTTTGTGTTAGTAGTCATTTTTCAGAAATAGCAAGGAAGAGAAATCTTAGTATAGATTAGATCTTGTTTATGAGATTAAACAAATCCGCTATGATACCTGTTAGACAACCTAGGGGGGGTAAGGTTGTATTTAAAACTTTTACTTTCAAAAAATCTTTTTATAAAAAAATACGGAGTAAGTACGGAATAATACAGAAGAGTGTAAATACAAACAGATACACAGATATTATATAAATAAATATAAATGCAAAGCAATTTATATAAACAGATATAATTTAAAAGCACAACGGAAATGTAAATAGATAAGGGAAAGGAAATACTTGACAACGATATTTTTAAAGTGGTTCACCAAACACAAAGTTGGCTAGTCCACCTCGAGAAAATAACACTTCTCGGAGATCCAATACGAAAACGTGTTCTTTACGGTAGAACACAAACCTTAGTACAACAAACGCGAATCACTCTTCTTTGAGAGAATTATGTGGATCACTCACTCTATTCAAACACTTACAAGAGGGTATAATTTTAATATGAATAACCTTATTTAGGATTCTATAGGCTTTGCTATTCCAAGAATAACCTAGGAACACTCCCTCATAGGCTTTGGCATCAAATTTGGTTAAGTAGGATTTGGTGTTTAAAATGAAGCATTTACAGCCAAAAACTTTCAGGTGAGCTAAGGAAGGTTTTCTACCACGGTAAAGTTCATAGGGTGTCTTATTTAGGATACTTCTAATTAGGACACGGTTAAGCACATAGGTCGCGGTAGCAACGGCATCACACCAAAACTTTTGGGGAACTTGATGTTTGTTTAGCATAGTTCTACTCATTTCTTGCAACGTTCGATTTTTCCTTTCAACAACTCCATTTGACTGAGGAGTTCGAGGAGCCGAAAAGTTATGAGTTATACCATGTTTATCACAAAAGGCACCAAATTGTACTTCATTATCGAATTCTCGTCCATGGTCCGTACGTATGGAAACAATCGTACAACCTTGTTGGTTTTGAATTCTTTTTCCTAAAATTTTAAACTTTTCGAAAGCCTCATTTTTATGTCTCAAAAATAGAGTCCAAGTATAACGGGAATAATCATCTACAATAACCAAAGTATAAAAATTTCCTCCAAAACTTTGAATAGCCATTGGGCCAAAAAGATCCATATGTAAAAGTTCCAAAACTCTTTGAGTAGAAATAACATTTTTTGATTTATGAGAAACGTGATGTTGTTTGCCGACACGACAAGCATCACAAAAATGATTATCAAACTTTAATTTTGGCAGGTCACTCACAAGCTCCTTATTTTTTAAGTTTTGCATTAATCTTAGATTAGCGTGACCTAAACGCCTATGCCATAAAGTAGAAACATCATGAAGAGAAGATAAGCATACATTTTCAGATTTTTGTTTGCCATCATTAATTTCCTTATTACATGCAGATATCGTTTCTTTTAATCTAGAATTTTCGTCTTGGTAACGATTTGCAAGAGCAGCCATTTTGTGAAAAGATTCATATAATTCTTCAAGATTATTTTCATTATCACTATCATAATCTGAGTAAGAAGATTTTACCTCATCGTCGCTTTCGGCCATAAGACAAATAGCTTGATATTCGTCTTCTTCTTCGCTTCCACTCCACGAGCCTCCAACGAAGGCTTTATCCTTTTTATTTTGAAATTTGTTCTTTTTAGGACATTCGTTGGCATAGTGGTCTTTATCACCACATGAGTAACAATAACCTCTCTTTGGTTTGGCTTTTTCGTCGTCACTTGAGTCGTCATTTTTCTTTACTTTTTCGTCTCGTTTATGGAACTTACGACTTCGGTTTTCACCACCACGACGGTAGTTACCGTTTCTTTGAAATCTGCCATTGTTAGAAAATTTATTATTATTAAAAAACTTGGAAAAGTTTCTTACCAACATGGCGACTTCATTGAGAGTTTCGGATGGATCTTTTGAGGAGCCAGCTTTCTCCTTTTTCTTCTCGACTTTTGGTGTTGAGACATTGAGAGCGATTGACTTCTTTTTAACTTGCTCCCGATCTTTGTTTCTTTTAAGTGCAATTTCATGCACTTTAAGATTACCGATCAAGTCATCTATCTTCATTATGGAAAGGTCACGGGAGTCTTCTAAAGATGTTATCTTTTGCATCCACTCCGAAGGAAGGGCTCGTAGGATTTTCCTTATATAGTCCTCGTTAGGATAAGTGCGATCCAAACCTTTCAACGTAGTCACAATAAGGTTAAATCTTTTAAACATTGAGTCAATCGACTCATCTTGTTTCATTTCGAACAGTTCATAATCGTGAACTAAAATATTCACTTTACTAGATTTAACTTCCGTGTTTCCACGATGAGTATTATTTAAACTTTCCCATATTTGATTTGCAGTTTTATATGTATATACTCTTTCAATTTCATCAGTTGTTAAAGCAGCATATAATATATTCTTAGCTTCAAAGTTTAAACAAAAATGAGTTTCATCAGAAGTAGTCCATTCATCTATAGGTTTATCAATAAAAACATCATCTTTCACAATGGTGGGTTTAAAATTCCCTTTTTCTATAATATCCCAAATCTTTTGATTTTTGCCACGCACGTGACATTCAAATAGCTCGGCCCAAATGCCAAACTTTTCAGTATCTATCAAAGGGGGTTTTGAAAACACAAAATTAGTTTGTTGAGCCATTTAAAAGAATAAAAGAAATTTATGCAGAATATTTTTGAAAGACCTGCTCTGATACCAATTGTTAGACAACCTAGGGGGGGTAAGGTTGTATTTAAAACTTTTACTTTCAAAAAATCTTTTTATAAAAAAATACGGAGTAAGTACGGAATAATACAGAAGAGTGTAAATACAAACAGATACACAGATATTATATAAATAAATATAAATGCAAAGCAATTTATATAAACAGATATAATTTAAAAGCACAGCGGAAATGTAAATAGATAAGGGAAAGGAAATACTTGACAACGATATTTTTAAAGTGGTTCACCAAACACAAAGTTGGCTAGTCCACCTCGAGAAAATAACACTTCTCGGAGATCCAATACGAAAACGTGTTCTTTACGGTAGAACACAAACCTTAGTACAACAAACGCGAATCACTCTTCTTTGAGAGAATTATGTGGATCACTCACTCTATTCAAACACTTACAAGAGGGTATAATTTTAATATGAATAATCACTCTTGAATAAGGTTTATCACTTGGATATTTTTAGAGAGTTTGATCACTTGAGTTGTGTTGCTGATTCAACTAATCGAGAGATTTTAATCTGCTATCAACTCAAGATTTCTTACTCAAAAACGTGTTTTATAATTTTAACAGTTTAAATATCAAGAGAGGATGCTGCAGAGTCTTTATCAAATGCAGGGAGAGTTATTGTGAATTTGTTAGCATTGAAGGCTGGTGCTTGCATGTATTTATACTGGATGAGCAACTGGTGCTGAGGCTTCGCGGTATACCGGCAAACTCTCGCGGTATACCGTGCAGAGGAAAAGTCCGTGTCAGATGAGAAGGTCAACCCTGCAAAAAACAAACGGAAACTGTACCCGCGGTATACCGGCTATACACCGTGGTATACCGTGCAGACAAAAGAGTTTCTAACCAATCAGAGATGAACAGCAGCCCTGCCGCGGTATACCGCCGGTACCACGCGGTATGCCGGCGTCAGAAAGGGCAACTTCTCCAGGACGCAACCAAACTGCTGGATCTTCTCAATAAACCTTAATTAATTAAAATTGGGTTTTTAGAAATATCCAAGTGGTATATTATTATAGGGTGATTTATTATTTTAAAATTAAAACGACGAAAGTCTTCAGTCTTGGATTCTTCAGATGAAATTATCGAGATTATTTAAATGCTGCACACTCAGATAAAATATTAGATAACAAAGAATGCGGTGTGTTTTGTAATCATCAAAATAAATATGGAGATGTGATTTTATGTGTACCAAAAATATATCACAATATTAAAGCTGGGTACACTTGCACCAACAATCTCCCCCTTTTTGATGATGACAAACACAACGCTAAACACGAGAGCATACTCGGTTTCTCTCCCCCTTTTGTCGAAGCAAAAAGGGTTTAAGAAGGTCGCTTATGCTCCCCCTCGAAAGATGCTCCCCCTCAAAATATGAAATATTTGAGAGTTAGTATTTTTAAGGGTTATACTCAAGCATGCCTAAACCAAGTCTTAATTTAAAGAAAGCTTTTTTGTTAAGAGCTTTAGTAAAAATATCGGCCAAATTATCTTCCGAATCAACCTTTTCAAGCACGATTTGGCCTTTTTGAACATTATCTCGTAAAAAGTGATGTCTCAATTCAATATGTTTGGTACGAGAATGTAAAACAGGGTTTTTACTTAAGTTTATAGCACTTGAGTTATCACACATAATTGGAATTTTGGTTAGGTGTACCTCAAAATCGGTAAGTGTGTGTTTCATCCAAAGGACTTGAGCACACGCTCTTGCGGCGGCTACATATTCCGCTTCGGTAGTAGACAACGCTACGGATTGTTGTTTCTTGGAGAACCAAGACACAAGTGAGAGACCTATAAAGGCACATACCCCACTAGTACTTTTTTGGTCAACAATAGATCCACCAAGATCGGAATCGGTGAAACACGTTACTTCTAACTCGGGTGTTTTTGCATACCATAAGCCAAGATTAGTAGTACCTCGTAAATATCGAAAAATACGCTTGACAGCTTCATAGTGAGTTTGTTTAGGTGAAGATTGAAAACGAGCACATAAACATACACTAAACATAATATCAGGTCTACTAGCAGTTAAATATAATAAACTACCAATCATTCCACGATAAATCTTTTCATTAAAATCGTTTCCCTCCTCGTCACGAGATAATTGTAAGTTTGTGGTCATTGGAGTTTCAACGGGTTTGACATTTTCAAAGTTAAACTTTTTTAACATATCTTTACAATATTTAGATTGACTAATAAAAATACCAGTTTCACATTGTTTGATTTGCAATCCTAAGAAGTATTTTAACTCTCCCATCATGCTCATTTCAAACTCGCTTGTCATTTTCGCAGAAAATTCATTACACAGTTTTTCATTAGTGGAACCAAAAATAATATCATCAACATATACTTGCACAACTACAATATCATTTTGATCATATTTCACAAATAAAGTATTATCTATTTTACCCATAATATAACCACTAACAATTAGAAAGGTTTTTAATCTATCATACCACGCACGCGGAGCTTGCTTTAAACCATAAAGCGCTTTTTTTAATTTATAAACATGTGTCGGATTTTCAAAATTTTCAAAACCGGGAGGTTGAGAAACGTATACCTCCTCATTTATAATACCATTTAAGAAAGCACTTTTAACATCCATTTGAAATAATTTAAAATCTTTAGCATTTGCAAAAGCGAGAAGCATTCGAATAGACTCCAACCTTGCAACCGGTGCAAAGGTTTCATCATAATCTATACCTTCTTGTTGATTGTACCCCTTGGCAACTAAACGTGCCTTGTTTCGTGTGACTCCACCGTTCTCGTCTACCTTGTTACGGAAGACCCATCTTGTGCCAATAATGGTTTGACTACTAGGGCAAGGAACTAAGTCCCACACATCATTCCTAGTAAATTGGTTTAACTCTTCTTGCATGGCCATTATCCAATCCTCATCACCTAAAGCTTCATCTATGGTTTTAGGTTCTATGGTTGAGATAAAGGCATGGAAAGCACAATGGGTATGGATTTGTGATCTAGTTGTCCTTTGGTTTAGGTCACCTATAATTTGATCTACGGGATGGCCTCGAGCGATTCTAAGGTTAGGATCATCTATACCTTGTGGAATAAAGCAAGGAGGGGCATCACTAGATTCAATATTATTTGTGGAAGGTTGGGTACCTAAATCCAAGTTGCTAAGTTGTTGTGCTAAGACGTCTCCCTCACGGATATTGTCATTTGCTAAGGGTGCACTCGGTTTGGGAGGACTTTCGTCAAAGCTAACATTTAGGGATTCTTCTACAACCATGGTCTCCTTATTTAGGATTCTATAGGCTTTGCTATTCCAAGAATAACCTAGGAACACTCCCTCATAGGCTTTGGCATCAAATTTGGTTAAGTAGGATTTGGTGTTTAAAATGAAGCATTTACAGCCAAAAACTTTCAGGTGAGCTAAGGAAGGTTTTCTACCACGGTAAAGTTCATAGGGTGTCTTATTTAGGATACTTCTAATTAGGACACGGTTAAGCACATAGGTCGCGGTAGCAACGGCATCACACCAAAACTTTTGGGGAACTTGATGTTTGTTTAGCATAGTTCTACTCATTTCTTGCAACGTTCGATTTTTCCTTTCAACAACTCCATTTGACTGAGGAGTTCGAGGAGCCGAAAAGTTATGAGTTATACCATGTTTATCACAAAAGGCACCAAATTGTACTTCATTATCGAATTCTCGTCCATGGTCCGTACGTATGGAAACAATCGTACAACCTTGTTGGTTTTGAATTCTTTTTCCTAAAATTTTAAACTTTTCGAAAGCCTCATTTTTATGTCTCAAAAATAGAGTCCAAGTATAACGGGAATAATCATCTACAATAACCAAAGTATAAAAATTTCCTCCAAAACTTTGAATAGCCATTGGGCCAAAAAGATCCATATGTAAAAGTTCCAAAACTCTTTGAGTAGAAATAACATTTTTTGATTTATGAGAAACGTGATGTTGTTTGCCGACACGACAAGCATCACAAAAATGATTATCAAACTTTAATTTTGGCAGGTCACTCACAAGCTCCTTATTTTTTAAGTTTTGCATTAATCTTAGATTAGCGTGACCTAAACGCCTATGCCATAAAGTAGAAACATCATGAAGAGAAGATAAGCATACATTTTCAGATTTTTGTTTGCCATCATTAATTTCCTTATTACATGCAGATATCGTTTCTTTTAATCTAGAATTTTCGTCTTGGTAACGATTTGCAAGAGCAGCCATTTTGTGAAAAGATTCATATAATTCTTCAAGATTATTTTCATTATCACTATCATAATCTGAGTAAGAAGATTTTACCTCATCGTCGCTTTCGGCCATAAGACAAATAGCTTGATATTCGTCTTCTTCTTCGCTTCCACTCCACGAGCCTCCAACGAAGGCTTTATCCTTTTTATTTTGAAATTTGTTCTTTTTAGGACATTCGTTGGCATAGTGGTCTTTATCACCACATGAGTAACAATAACCTCTCTTTGGTTTGGCTTTTTCGTCGTCACTTGAGTCGTCATTTTTCTTTACTTTTTCGTCTCGTTTATGGAACTTACGACTTCGGTTTTCACCACCACGACGGTAGTTACCGTTTCTTTGAAATCTGCCATTGTTAGAAAATTTATTATTATTAAAAAACTTGGAAAAGTTTCTTACCAACATGGCGACTTCATTGAGAGTTTCGGATGGATCTTTTGAGGAGCCAGCTTTCTCCTTTTTCTTCTCGACTTTTGGTGTTGAGACATTGAGAGCGATTGACTTCTTTTTAACTTGCTCCCGATCTTTGTTTCTTTTAAGTGCAATTTCATGCACTTTAAGATTACCGATCAAGTCATCTATCTTCATTATGGAAAGGTCACGGGAGTCTTCTAAAGATGTTATCTTTTGCATCCACTCCGAAGGAAGGGCTCGTAGGATTTTCCTTATATAGTCCTCGTTAGGATAAGTGCGATCCAAACCTTTCAACGTAGTCACAATAAGGTTAAATCTTTTAAACATTGAGTCAATCGACTCATCTTGTTTCATTTCGAACAGTTCATAATCGTGAACTAAAATATTCACTTTACTAGATTTAACTTCCGTGTTTCCACGATGAGTATTATTTAAACTTTCCCATATTTGATTTGCAGTTTTATATGTATATACTCTTTCAATTTCATCAGTTGTTAAAGCAGCATATAATATATTCTTAGCTTCAAAGTTTAAACAAAAATGAGTTTCATCAGAAGTAGTCCATTCATCTATAGGTTTATCAATAAAAACATCATCTTTCACAATGGTGGGTTTAAAATTCCCTTTTTCTATAATATCCCAAATCTTTTGATTTTTGCCACGCACGTGACATTCAAATAGCTCGGCCCAAATGCCAAACTTTTCAGTATCTATCAAAGGGGGTTTTGAAAACACAAAATTAGTTTGTTGAGCCATTTAAAAGAATAAAAGAAATTTATGCAGAATATTTTTGAAAGACCTGCTCTGATACCAATTGTTAGACAACCTAGGGGGGGTAAGGTTGTATTTAAAACTTTTACTTTCAAAAAATCTTTTTATAAAAAAATACGGAGTAAGTACGGAATAATACAGAAGAGTGTAAATACAAACAGATACACAGATATTATATAAATAAATATAAATGCAAAGCAATTTATATAAACAGATATAATTTAAAAGCACAGCGGAAATGTAAATAGATAAGGGAAAGGAAATACTTGACAACGATATTTTTAAAGTGGTTCACCAAACACAAAGTTGGCTAGTCCACCTCGAGAAAATAACACTTCTCGGAGATCCAATACGAAAACGTGTTCTTTACGGTAGAACACAAACCTTAGTACAACAAACGCGAATCACTCTTCTTTGAGAGAATTATGTGGATCACTCACTCTATTCAAACACTTACAAGAGGGTATAATTTTAATATGAATAATCACTCTTGAATAAGGTTTATCACTTGGATATTTTTAGAGAGTTTGATCACTTGAGTTGTGTTGCTGATTCAACTAATCGAGAGATTTTAATCTGCTATCAACTCAAGATTTCTTACTCAAAAACGTGTTTTATAATTTTAACAGTTTAAATATCAAGAGAGGATGCTGCAGAGTCTTTATCAAATGCAGGGAGAGTTATTGTGAATTTGTTAGCATTGAAGGCTGGTGCTTGCATGTATTTATACTGGATGAGCAACTGGTGCTGAGGCTTCGCGGTATACCGGCAAACTCTCGCGGTATACCGTGCAGAGGAAAAGTCCGTGTCAGATGAGAAGGTCAACCCTGCAAAAAACAAACGGAAACTGTACCCGCGGTATACCGGCTATACACCGTGGTATACCGTGCAGACAAAAGAGTTTCTAACCAATCAGAGATGAACAGCAGCCCTGCCGCGGTATACCGCCGGTACCACGCGGTATGCCGGCGTCAGAAAGGGCAACTTCTCCAGGACGCAACCAAACTGCTGGATCTTCTCAATAAACCTTAATTAATTAAAATTGGGTTTTTAGAAATATCCAAGTGGTATATTATTATAGGGTGATTTATTATTTTAAAATTAAAACGACGAAAGTCTTCAGTCTTGGATTCTTCAGATGAAATTATCGAGATTATTTAAATGCTGCACACTCAGATAAAATATTAGATAACAAAGAATGCGGTGTGTTTTGTAATCATCAAAATAAATATGGAGATGTGATTTTATGTGTACCAAAAATATATCACAATATTAAAGCTGGGTACACTTGCACCAACAATACCACTTGTTGGTCCCGAAGGGCTATACAAGTTTGTAGAAGGGGGGGTTGAATACAAACACACAGATTTTACTTTTCTAAATTGTTTATTGATAAATCATTAACAATTTACAGCTTGTTGCGGAAACAAGATTAAGGATAAATCCTAAATCTAAACAAGTTGGAACACTAAGTTTCTTGCACTAAGAAGGAGAAGGAAATTACTAATAATAACCTATCTCAGGATAAGAAGGATGAACTTGTCCAGAGTTAGCAAGTTACTTCAAAATGAAGTGAGTTCTTCTTCTTATATACTGCATGCATTTAATGCATTGCAGTTTACACTTTACACGTGGCAGCAGCTGATTGGTTGCATGTCATTGACCTTTGTTGATAACCTAAGTAGCCACATGTTTGAACAGTGTAGTATCAGAGTGGTTGTACGATTTCAGACAATAAAGAGGTTCTTTTCTGACATATCGTACGGAGTCGTGCAAGGGTGGTTAAGACAAAAGTACTTTGTACGGAGGACTTCATGATCAGCTTTTCGTTGATTCAGCGATCTATCATTCTTCATCAGCGAATGATAGAGTTCAGCGATAGCTGAAGTCTTGTACTTGATACTTCACGTTGAATGGACAAATCTGAGTCTTCGCTGATCCACATCAGTTCATTAGGAGACTTGTCGCTGGTTCTTGAGCTTGATCTTCGACTTTAGCGTAGAATCTATGTTGACGTGAAACTTGTCTTCAGGGATCATAAGTAAACAGCTAATTTATCAGCGATCACCATAAGTACTGAACAGACTCAGAGTATTATGGTGAACAGTTTCGCTGAATGTTTAATCTAAAGAGTGAGAGTTCCTATCAGCGGTACTGGAAGATCTTAGTACTTATCAGCGATAGTGAAACTCTGATACATATTGTTTACTTACAATTTTCACTAAGTATATAAGAGAGGGTCATTATCAAATCACTGAGGGTTTGGATCAACATAATTGACTTCCTTGCTATTCCAAAACGCTCGTCCCACAACCCTTTATTTTCCCGAGCCGGTACCTGGTAAGAAAACATCATTTGAAACGATTAGGCCAACGCCTAGTGAGAACATTCGTTTCCATAATAATATTTGCAAAAATCAATGTAAACAAGTTATATCAAACCTGATTACCCTTTTTCTTACCATACGTGTAACTCTATTCCGTTAACACGATTTTCATCCAATCCCATGAATATGACTAACACACATTCCATCATCATATCATGTCTTATAGCCACACTACGAATCTTCACTGATTCTAGATTAATACTCTTATTCTAGAAATCGCAATATACACATGCCCATTTCCATTCATATCCTATTCCAGAGCCACACTACGAATCTTTCTCAGATTCTAGATTAATGCTCCCACCTAAGAAATCGCAATATACACATGCCCATTTCTTAGGAAAGGAAGTAGAGATTACAATCACATATGTCAATCCCTCTTCTTCCTTAGAAACCGGGAATTACGTTTATTCCAGGATTTCTCACACACATCAGAATAATGATTAACTTCATCTATTCCAGGTATACATAACCATTAGTACCACACATCAGAATAATGACTAACTTCATCTATTCCACGTGTACATAACCATTAGTACCACACATCAGAATAATGACTAACTTTATCTATTCCACGTGTACATAACCATTAGTACCACACATCAGAATAATGACTAACTTTATCTATTCCACGTGTACATAACCATTAGTGCCTATGGATCCATTACACTTACTACACACCTGCCTAGTATCAAACTAGCACACTCTTTAAGCCTAACACACTACCATTCAATTGTAAGTATGTTCAAGCTATAACGATTACTTTTAAATTTCTAAATTGCACCTTTCTATGATTAACAAAATCTGCAATCTTCCAATTTCTCAGAAGTGTCCGGACACAGGGGTTTTCCGGATATCCTAGACTATCCGGACAACTATACTTTCCGGATACCACTACTTTCCGGGTAATCTATACTTTTCGGATACTTATCTAACCCGGACAACATTCGGAAACTAAAACCACCCGGATACTATCCGGCAACTAATCCCATCCGGATACTTACAAGGAAATAGAACTTACCGGATACTTAGTCGTGTCCGGATACATTCATCACAGGGGTTTCCGGATACATGGTTTTATCCGGAAACTACGGCTGAAACTCAGAAAATTGATCCAAATCCCATATCTGTTCTATCCAGCTCATTCCAGACCATTCCATACAGTCCATAAACAGTTTACACAGCTATATCAAGGTTTAATTTAATAGGAAAACACTGATTTGTACAAACAACAAATGAACTCACCTTTTTGTTGTAAAACACCCTATGCTGCACAAATCCAATCCCAATCTGCTGTTAATGATTCTGAACACCTAATCAACAAACAGATTCGTTCACAAACATTCATCTACAACAACTATAACTGAATCTTGTGATAAACTTCTTACCAAATTGAAGACAAAACCCTTGTTTTCTTCCTTTTCTCTTCTTTCTCACTTATCTCTCTTTTCTCTTTGATTCTCCAAACCGACCCAACACAAATACTGAGATATTTTCCTATCTCAGCTTCTTTATCCATTCACACTTTCAAGAATAACCCAACACCCCCTCAAGTTCCAATATTCCCAAAAGTAACATCCAACTTTAATCCTTTGTATTTTAACCCCATTGAATAATAAACTTACAATATAATTCAAGGTTTTAACCAAAATACAAATAGATCCCAATTCTCATTAAAATAATATTATTGAAAATTCAGGATGTTACAATACTCCCCAACTTGAAAATGATTTCGTCCCCGAAATCAAAGCTAGGTAAACAAATGAGGATATCTAACTTTCATATCCTCCTCTGATTCTAAAGTTACATTAGTACCTCTATGGTATTTCCACTGTACTTTCAACATAGCTACTTCCTTGCCATTTCATAACGTTTTAATTGACTTATCAAAATTTCTTCTGGTTTCTCCACACAACAACTCTTCTTATCCACTCTTACTTTAGTAAAAGAAATCACATCATACCAACATGAAATATTTTGTACCTCTCTTCCCTTTAAGGGGCTGTTTACCAAAATTTTCATTAAGTCCTATATGGATAAATGTGTCTGTCTGGTTAAAATTATCTGTCTGGATAAATTGTTGTTGTTGTTTACTTTTTTATCTGAATCAACAGTCTGAATAACATAAATGACCAATTTACCCTGTGTATGAATCAGACGAGTTTGGGCTCTCTGATTTCAATTGTTCAATCGTTGAGAAAACTGTACTGGTTCGAATTCATTATACCAATAAATCATAGAAATAGATAAGTCAATAGAGCCTAATCGATTATAACAAATAATCATCCGTGTAGAAAAGAAAAAAATACAATAAACCCCATGTTTCAAAGATGCATTCCACAAGCGAGCAGGTCTGTTCGGTGTAGTAAATTCAGAAAAAAATACAATAAACCCCATGAGTTGCAAGTATTGAGATTGAAGTGTAGTAAATTCAGATTTGAGAGAAACACACTTCTGCTTGCCAAGCGAGCAGGTCTGTTCGGTGATGATGGATGAAGCATCATAGTGAGCAGGTATGTTCAGTTTCGAGTTGATTGTAGAGGTCACTTGAAAAATAGCAGAAAAAATACCGATTTTAGCAGAAATAGCTGGAGATAAAGCCGCCGGAGAGAGCCGATGTTGGTGCCGGAGAGAGTCGATGTTGCCGCCGGAAGAAGCCGCCGCTGCTGAAGAAAATCGCCGCCGCTGTTGCTGCCGAAGACAATCGCCGCCTAGTGCTTCGCTGCTGATGTTGCCGCCGGAGAAGAAATGTGTCGCCTGAGAAATCTGGGAGTGGGAGAAGAAAGGCAGCGGCGAGAGAATGAGAGAGAGACAGACAGAAGTTGGAGGCGATAGAATGGAGAAGAAAGGTCAATAAGGGGTAATAAGGTCAATTTTTTATCTGAATGGGGACAAGAGCCATAAACTGGCTGTGCGAATAAGCTGTCTTCTGTCTCATTAAGTCACAAGTAAACACTCAAATTTGTCTGTGCGAATAAGCTATTTCCTTCATTAAGCCCAATAAGTCACAAGTAAACAGGCCCTAAGTCTTACATACTTAATCACAATTAAAAGTCCAGAAAGAACAAGAATTCATCTTTTCATATTTTCTGAACCTTACCTCTTTCATTAGTATCCGCTCCCCAACTTGGATTTGCAAACCTCCTTAGGGTAACTGATCATCATCAAATCTTTACCCGACTATTTCTTGGTCTACCATACCGACATTAACCGTAACTCGATCTCCGGGTCTCAAAATAACATTACCATCTACTGCTTGAAAATCTACACTCACCTTAAATTGAGCATACTCACCACTTTTGAATACTTCGATAAATACGACAAACCTTTGTTACATCCATGACTCACACGTTTCTTCAGTACAAAGTGCTACCATTTCCTCACACCACTATCGCACTACGCGACCATATTGCAACCAAACACTAAAGTGTTGTATATCAAGGGTGATAATTCCATTGAACCTGTAGTATAACTACATTCTTAGGTCCGACCTTTTTATCATTTCTTCCCACGTTCGCATGGAGTACTACCCTCCAAACATTACTTGTCTCTTTCTCCCAACTTTTCCACATACCGATAACATTTTCTCATTACTATATATAACCAAACAGTCGTACCAAAATTCTAACTTAAGGCAATCAACTAAGTTATCTTGAAACGACATACCGTCCCAAGTTACTACACATTCTTTAATCTGCAACTAATACTTTCTAGGACAATTCTTTCATACATAAGAAGCAACTCATAATCCTTAAGGATTTTGCATCTATTACATCACATTTTGACTAACATATCCATCATCTTCGTTAACTTCTAATGATTCAAAAACATAAACTTACTTAGCGACTCACACAACCAAAATCGCTTTGGATAAACACTCACTACCTTTCCGCCATTCTATTCCGATATTAGCCATATCACTACACCATCTTACAAACCACATACTCCAACAATTTTATTGACAAAATAGTACTCTTTATCTGAAATCCCCGAAAAGACTTCCATCGGATGCTTCCTCTTTCTAACTTCACATTACATACTAGTTGACACACTTATCTTGGCACTTGATGCCGCTACTCGTTCGCACATTCTCTACCCATAACATCTCACAGCAGACCAGGTCTCTCATGGTCATTTGTACATAATTCAAACGTACATTCATGTTCTCCCGCATGATTAATTGAGTCTATTTCACTATTATAATCCTCCCCAACTTTAGTTGAACCACAACTCACGGTTTCTAATTAATTTCAACTTACTCGTTTCCTGCTAGCTCTTCGTGATTCCAAACCAATACATAGACAGGGCACAATCCCTCACAGATCGGCATAGTCTATACACTCGCTTCGTTCGTGCCTAATACTTCATCCTTTATAAACCATCCACACTGTAAGAAAACGCTTATCTAAAACAACAGCCCTTCACTATCCTAACACCCCTACATGGTGGTCCTTTAGCTTTTAATCTTCTGATTCCAGGCTTAATATTCATACATGACCTCAGAAATAACCAATGTATTCATATCATGTAAACTTCAATTATAATACAATTCATATAATTCCAACCCCAAGCCCACGTCAAGCTTATTTAAACCAGGCGAATGCTCCCAATACTCAACCGAGTCCAAAACCGAGCCATCTGCTCAAAGGATCTAATGATTATTTATCAACATCTACTCATGCAATTAAATACATCTAACTCACATCATGCAACACACGCTCTGAGGCGTGATAATCTCACAATCCCTTCATTGCTACATTCCCAATGAAGTCAATTCATATATGTATCTATATGTACACATATATGCAACTCTTTTATACTCAACAATGTATATCACTCATCAAGGTTCATTAGTCCCAAAGGTACTAAGAATACAAGATCATCAAACGGTCCTCACACATAAGACCAATATTTAAAACGACACTCATTTAAATAAAATGCAATTAAGCACATATCACATCATAATTATTGTACAACCACAATAACTCTAAAAGCGTAATTTGACTACATAGCTTTCTCTTATGCAATAAATTAATCAAAGTTTCTTTCACTCGCGATTTATTCGTCAATCACTCAAATTCCCCAAAAGTGGGTGTTTCACAAAATATATACCATTCTGTAACATCCCCAGTCCACCGTACACGATAACGTCCGCTTTGCGCATACCCTATGCATAACAGCATGTCGGTACCGCTCACGGTTTTGTTCCTGCCCGCACAGGCATACGCGGGACGCACCCAGACCACATCCAGTGACAGGCAAAAGGCCTCATACACCTTACACAACTTCCGACTTCAAAGTCAATAGTCGACCTGTCGATACTTCCTTAACATATTCTATAACAAGGGTCCCTAACTGAACCTAATCCTTCCAACATATCATAATCTAATTCACATCCCATCGTCTTCATCTCTAATTTATTCGGGCAACGTTAATATCACAAGATCACCATAAATTCTTATTTGACGTCAAGGATGTTTCCTTTCTGTCTTACCACACTATTCCATCACCTTGACGACTTCTAGTCCTTCCTCAGGACACAATCGTCCCTCGGCAACTGTTTTTCTAGTAATCGAACAATGGGTACAGACCCTCATACATCCGACACTAAAGTCCACTTTCGACTCTCCCACTGATCACCTCTCATCTTGAACACAAATTCCAAAACTACGAACATTCTCCCATGATTTATCCAACACCTCTTCACTCTCGGAGTTCTTTCTTAGCTTATAGTGTAATACTCTATGACCTAGTGAGTTCATAGCCTTCATGCATGACAACTTGATAAATGAATCATTTCACACATTTTCTCATTTTAAAGAACAACACAAGGAACAACTTGGGTACCAATGACCCCAACATTCTCATAACTCCAATGTACTGCACAACGATCTCGAGAATCGTTTGCATACAACTTTCCGTAACACTTAATCTTTCTTAACCAAACGATATTGTTACGACAGTAATAAAAATGAAAATCTTTTCATGCGACAAAAGTTTGAAAGAAAATTACCGACACGAAGTAAGCTAGTCGGTTCTCACATTCGTTTATATGATATCATCAAGTTAATACTCTTGTTGGTTATAAAAAGTTTTGCTGGCCAACGCTTTCTTGACCTTTTTGCTACCATTCAACTTTTCATGTAAAATACGAAGTATTTTGCAAATTGCTAAACTCAAAATACACACTTGCACATGCTGACTCAACCTCGACTAAAATTGTTGTCTATGCATTTGTTTTGAAATCAGAAAAACTCATGTAACACACATTAGGACACCATACATAAAACTTTATTCGCAAATGAAGGCTACTCACTCAAACAAGGTCAATCGTTTTACTCACGCGACTTATCATTGACACTCTACTTCCGACCAGTGGTCGCCCTCTCGGCTTTGTAACACTTACTATACATGCATTCTATGGTCCACTTACTCAACCATTTCATACTATTAAAGTTTGCCTCGGCGGACTTTCATGAGTCCCGCCAGTTCCAGGTTGTCTTTCCAACCCCCAATCATTTACTGGTCTGATCTCCAAAGAATTGAAGGACCTTGGTGGCGTATCCACCATCGTTCTACTATAACACAAAGAGATAACCATAAGAAATGGTTATACACAAACGAACATACGAAACATACTTACCAATCATTAGTCAATGTAACCATTTAGAAACAAGCATGCTTATGTAACAATATATTCATAAATAACAGTAGCTAATTGAAATTGTGAATATATCATACAGGAGAATCCTCGTTACCATCGTTACAGTACTAATTTCACGTATTTCCGTCAACTCTAAGACTATCCCGTCTTAGTATTTCTACCCATTCTCACGAATCATAACTTAATTCATCACAGCTTAAGTCTAAGTACCTCCTCAGCATACTTAGTTCGCTTAAACTAATGCTCTGATACTATATTGTAACGCCCCAAATTCCGGGCTAATTTGAACCTCAATTTTCCACAAGTTATGATAATATAAACTTCAAACTTACAAAAATAGCAAGTGAATTAATCATCAAGAGTACATCTACAGATACAGGATTCTACAAATAACTTATTAATCTAATTATGTCACTATAATCAGATTTACTAAGTTATCTAAGCAATCCCTCAAAATCCCCTTCTGTTAATTGACTTCCTTGCTATTCCAAAACGCTCGTCCCACAACCCTTTATTTTCCCGAGCCGGTACCTGGTAAGAAAACATCATTTGAAACGATTAGGCCAACGCCTAGTGAGAACATTCGTTTCCATAATAATATTTGCAAAAATCAATGTAAACAAGTTATATCAAACCTGATTACCCTTTTTCTTACCATACGTGTAACTCTATTCCGTTAACACGATTTCATCCAATCCCATGAATATGACTGACACACATTCCATCATCATATCATGTCTTAGACCCACACTACGAATCTTCACTGATTCTAGATTAATACTCTTATTCCAGAAATCGCAATATACACATGCCCATTTCCATTCATATCCTATTCCAGAGCCACACTACGAATCTTTCTCAGATTCTAGATTAATGCTCCCACCTAAGAAATCGCAATATACACATGCCCATTTCTTAGGAAAGGAAGTAGAGATTACAATCACATATGTCAATCCCTCTTCTTCCTTAGAAACCGGGAATTACGTTTATTCCAGGATTTCTCACACACATCAGAATAATGATTAACTTCATCTATTCCACGTATACATAACCATTAGTACCACACATCAGAATAATGACTAACTTCATCTATTCCACGTGTACATAACCATTAGTACCACACATCAGAATAATGACTAACTTTATCTATTCCACGTGTACATAACCATTAGTACCACACATCAGAATAATGACTAACTTTATCTATTCCACGTGTACATAACCATTAGTGCCTATGGATACATTACACTTACTACACACCTGCCTAGTATCAAACTAGCACAGTCTTTAAGCCTAGCACACTACCATTCAATTGTAAGTATGTTCAAGCTATAACGATTACTTTTAAATTTCTAAATTGCACCTTTCTATGATTAACAAAATCTGCAATCTTCCAATTTCTCAGAAGTGTCCGGACACAGGGGTTTTCCGGATACCCTAGACTATCCGGACAACTATACTTTCCGGATACCACTACTTTCTGGGTAATCTATACTTTTCGGATACTTATCTAACCCGGACAACATTCGGAAACTAAAACCACCCGGATACTATCCGGCAACTAATCCCATTCGGATACTTACAAGGAAATTAGAACTTACCGGATACTTAGTCGCGTCCGGATACATTCATCACAGGGGTTTCCGGATACGTGGTTTTATCCGGAAACTACGGCTGGAACTCAGAAAATTGATCCAAATCCCACATCTGTTCTATTCAGCTCATTCCAGACCATTCCATACAGTCCATAAACAGTTTACACAGCTATATCAAGGTTTAATTTAACAGGAAAACACTGATTTGTACAAACAACAAATGAACTCACCTTTTTGTTGTAAAACACCCTATGCTGCACAAATCCAATCCCAATCTGCTGTTAATGATTCTGAACACCTAATCAACAAACAGATTCGTTCACAAACATTCATCTACAACAACTATAACTGAATCTTGTGATAAACTTCTTACCAAATTGAAGACAAAACCCTTGTTTTCTTCCTTTTCTCTTCTTTCTCACTTATCTCTATTTTCTCTTTGATTCTCCAAACCGACCCAACACAAATACTGAGATATTTTCCTATCTCAGCTTCTTTATCCATTCACACTTTCAAGAATAACCCAACACCCCCCTCAAGTTCCAATATTCCCAAAAGTAACATCCAACTTTAATCCTTTGTATTTTAACCCCATTGAATAATAAACTTACAATATAATTCAAGGTTTTAACCAAAATACAAATAGATCCCAATTCTCATTAAAATAATATTATTGAAAATTCAGGATGTTACAATAATTAACCAAGCCTATCTCACGACCTGCGTGTCTCTGAATTTAGACAAACCACAACTCGCGATTTCCCGTGCTTGCTCAAATATACGTCCCTCGATAGACCATTGCGAGCTCCACGAAAGTCATCCCAACGACAAGGCACAATCTCTTACAAATTTATTCTCTAAGCACCAGCTTTGGTTGTGCTGACTGCCTCATTCCTATACAGGTCATCAAATCCCTTAGAGCACACCTAGCTACAACAACTGCTTCACATTCGGCACACCTACACAAAGTGGCCCAACCGCTCACCGCGTATACATCTCTCCCGACAACCCTTCTTTTCCTTAGGTAAATTCCGTGAAATAACCGCATCATAATTTCTTCTCACATCTCAGTCTCCCCATGATGATCTCAAAACTGGACACTTTTAACAGTCATCCCATTTAGCATCCATAGCTAACACGGTGAAGTTTCCACCATCTCACCGATACACAAAGAGTCCCAATGGAACCTACCATTTCCAACACATCGTAACAAACTTTGCGCCCTACGGTCCGTACTAGCTAAAGAATAAGACTCGTAAGGTGCGTAGTCTAATTACAGTACCATTCACCACTCTGGCTCATATCCGAAAGCATTTCATCAGGGAATATTATCTACTTATTACCATGCAACTACTAAGAGTTTCTCAATAGCCTTCGACTTCAACATGCGTATGCCCGCTCCACGGGAAATCACATCACCTATTATCCAACATTCAACATTAACAAGTTCAATACCCGGGACTTCCACTGTTTCCTGCTCTCCTCTAACTGAAATACTAAGGTCGTAACCCGACCGAAAACAAATCAATTGAACAGTTTCCATTTGAACCCCTCCTTGTTCTTAAATTTGCCGTCCACTACGACCTACATAGTTCATAGCCTTCATGCATGACGACACAACAAATTTAAAATCATTTTACACACTTGAAAATTCGATAGATACCATAATGAAAAACAAATTGACATAAACATAGCACCTCACTGCTCAAGCTGAAACGTAGACACACCGACCCTAAGGTCGCTCACATGCCACCCCAAGATAATTAACGACTTAGTCAACTGAACCAGTATTAACCCAAATAAAACGTGTTTAATAAAACGTGTCCAATACGATTAAAAATCTCAAAACGACATCACTTTTACAGAGCGAGTTAGTCGGCTCCCACACTCTTTTGTATGTTAGAAGTATTACTATTCATTTCGGTTATAAAACTTTTACGGTAAAACATTTTCGTGACTTTCACAACAGGGTTTATTCCCCCACGAAAAGTAAAATAATTCACAGATTACTATGCTCAAAATATCATAGTACGTTGTAAAAAAATCTATCTTTTCTTTTTCCTCTTTTTTTTAAACACACGCTCGTGCGTGTCGACTCATTTTCCAAAAACAAGGAGCTCATTATGCTCGTAAACATTCTTAACACAATAAGAATCCATGTAAATCATTTAAGAAAGACACCATGCATGAAACTAACTTTGCGATGAAGGCTATTCACTCTAACAAGGTCTAACATTACTCCTACAGGAACTTATTGTCGACACCCAACTTTCGACCATTGGACGCCTTCTCATTCTCATATCCACTTGTGGTACAGTTGCTTCACAACCCTTCAATTTCGTATAAACCAAATATCCACGACCATGCGATTTCAAAATTTAATCTTTAAGGTCGAATAACAACCGGTTAATTCGTGTCCTACTCACGCACACGTTTCGATCCATCACTAACATCTTTCCTTCACCAATTCGGCCACTACACCGCTTGACTAACAGCCGAGGGTTCATTTTCTTCACTCGATTATTTTGAAGCTCACAAGAATTCCATCATAGTTCTAATCCCAACTAATCAACCCATCGAACCAAGGAATGGGGACACACTAGAAACTAGGAGTTCACCCCTATTTCGTTCTTCATTCCCTTTTTAAACCCAGAATTTCCACCCTTGATCGGTTCATCACCGCTTCAAACCACCCTCCTTCTAGAAAGTGCCAACAAATCTCACTATGAACGACCTTACGCATTATAACAAAGCCGTACGCATCATAACGAAACCATGTTACCATCACAGTTACATTCCACCTTCCTCCAAGGACTGCCTCAACCATAACAACCTACCATATAGTACAAGAACTAGAACAACCGCAAACAATCACCACTCAAACTCAACTTCGCAACATAAGGCAATTCGAGCACGTACATGTACCTGTAAATTCGCAATTACACTGGCCAGGTATAATGTAAATTTACCTTACACAACAGTTCTCATTACCCTATTTTTCTAGCGCACCTAGAGTGATCTTTTTTAAAGGCATCCTATATCTCGGTTGTGTCCCTCAAATCACAATTTAAGTTTAGGCCCGTCCGGTCACCTAAATCCCTTAAACTATGGCTCTGATACCATTTGTAACAGCCCAAAAACTTCAACAGACATAACATAGATAAATAATCCCAAATCGGGTCACAATACATAATAAGATTCAAAAATGAACATTACACGTTCTGAACTATCTAAAATTTTGTAGCGGAATAGTTTTGAAAAGCGAGGGTTAGACCATAAGGTCTAGTGAATTCCCTCAGAAAATGGTTTGAATAAACATGCATAAAACATTACTTTAAAAACCAGACAGCTCAACGTAATTCTATACATGGGTATTTGCACAGTGTTCAAGGATCGCACAATCCAGAACCACAATCGGGGCCCAAGCAGACTCCTCTCTCGCCTCATATCGGGGCCCAAGCAGACTCCCCCTTTACCCAAATAGGAAGGAAACGAATTCCATCCTACCGGTTCATAACAAACTCCCAAGGGATCATCCGATCCCGAGGTACACTGATCCCACTGTGCAACCCGACTCCATATAGCATATACACATAGCTAACAATAAATCACAAAGCGTGAAAATCTTTATAAGCCGTTCAATCATGCTAAATAAGCCTTTCCAAAACATACTTTCATGCGATAATTTATATAAGATTTTAAACGAATCATACTCGTAAACATACCATGATCAGTAAAAGTATTTAACATCTTGTTTCACGTAAAAAGGATTAAGAGAACTCACCTCGTTGTAGTGATTTTCCTAAACACGCGCCTCTCTTATGAATAAGCCGAGCTGAACCCAACACCTAAGGCATACCATACTCTTCGGTTAGTAACATACCCGAAAACTCCTTTCCGGAATCCTCAATCCGGACAACTTCCGAAAATCCGATATCCGAAAAACACAATCCGGACACTTCCAGAATCCGGTATCCGGAAAATACAATCCGGACACTTCCGGAATCCGGTGAGTGCGACTTCCGGAAACACGGACTGCTAAAATCACAAACCGAGCACCAAATGCGATTTAACCCCAAGCTTAGCTAGATACAACATTAGGCACGTATTTTCATTGAAAATCTTTCATCTATTTCAACCTTGATGTCCTTTACCCATTCCAAAACAAGAAAACTTCCCCCATTTCTTTTGAAGAAGAACACAGTAAAGTGATGGGATTTAATAACTATCATAGCCCAAAACAGTACAACATTCATTGCTATAACTCAAATACGAAAAGAGGATTTAAGAATTTACCTCAAAGAAACCCTTCCCAGCCGATTCCTTTCTTCCTTCTTCTCGGTTCTCTTTCTCAGCCGCAAAATACCAAATTGTGGAGTTTTCTAGGGATTTTCCCCCTTTTATACTTCTCATTAGTTGCTATTTGGTCCCTCCTCCTCTTTTCCCTTTTTACACTTTGACGACCAATTCTTTTCCCCTTTTTAGTTAGGACACGGTTGTTACACAAGTCATTAGAGATAGAGCCAATAATCCAAGACAAAACCACAGAATTACACCTATCCCACTGTCTTTCTAAAATTTCATTGTCAGTGGGACGGACAACAGAGCGATTAATGAAACCAAGTTTATTTTTAGTTTCTAACGCCAAGATCATAGCACAGGACCACACTTTATAATTTTCAGTAGCAATCAACTTTAAACTCAAAATGTTACACCCGCTTCCCGAGATGGAAAAGGAGGTTACATTCGAACCTAAAACAAATCATCAATAAAAGCATACAGAGCACTATTAAACCATATTTAAAATAAACACCATAAATATAACAACTGCCTCAAGCGATACATTTTATTTCTTCCAAAACTTGTTTTACAACATCAACTAAACCTACAATTTCTTACCAACAAACCTCTAATATCTGAGAATACTTCGGATCCCTTACTCCTTAGATTCCCTTTGAATACCTGCCGCGAAGAAAGAAATGCGGCTGAGCCAAACGCTCAGTGCACAGATACAATAGATAACAAACGAATAATCGAACTAAACACCGAATAATAATAAAAATAAGGTTTTAGGCAACGAACATACTCTAAAGACGAAGCTCGAAGTTCTAAATGTTCATCAAAACTAGACTGAACATAAGACACACAAGATGTAAACAACATATGGAAATACTCATAACCAAGAAACAAAAAAATTAAAAGACGTTGGACCGAACAAAACGATTTTAACATGTTTAATCAAACTGTAAACAAATGAATATTTACAAATTCGTTATTTCACAACAACAATTATTGTCAACTAAATATCAAACGAATTTTAGAAACTTAACTCAAATTCATATCATACGATTGTCTACCGAGCTCGAAAAAAACGCATACACTTGCATATCAACCGACGTGAAAAGTGTCAGACATCTAGCCACACAGGCCCGTACGTTGGATATGCACATCCACGCGTACTAAATGTGAGATACGACGTTGGGCACTACACCGACACTCACCCTACACACAAATCACATAGGCTAGGGCCGACCCATACGCCTCCTGAATAATAACACCCATCACACCATGGCCAGCTCTCACCAGAGCACAAAAAATAAATCGAAAGGAGACGTCGTGGACTTATCACACCACTACGGTGGTGTCACACCATCGGTGCCACAATGACGTGCCTATGGTACCCCCCATAGGTGGTTAGTAGCTCGGTATACCATAACATATAAACTTCAAAAGTATGTCACAACACATGTGATCACACTAGCTGCATAACGAATCATACTCATTGCAAAACAAAACAAAAAAAAGTATTTTAATGTACAAAAATATTGACCGCTCTCTTTAAAAACTTTATAATTTTCGAATACACTTTATTGGACGACTTTCGAATCGAAAAGGAGTTTAAATAATACGAGTGTCGTAAACCATTAACACAACTTTGTGTACGAACCTTTACAAAATATTTGAAAACAAAGACGTATGACGAATAAAATGCGAACTTAGACTAAGAATTTCACACTACCGACTTTTCTAAATCAAGACATATTTATTTCAGCACTTTACACGTTTAGAACTCCAATATTTTCTCATACTTGAAAAAGGTTTTTGAAAACTATATCTAAACAAAAGTTTTACATAAAAGTATTGTGATTCCAAAGAATCAAGAACGAACTGAATCGGATTTAAAATGGATTTTATATGAATTTTCGAAAAACATTGCGCTGTTCGGGTCTAAAACAAGACCAGTTTCGAAAAACCCAGATTTTAGGCACTTTAGCATAAACATCACAGTTTACTCGTGTGACAATAAATCGTTTCAGACATCTCCAGGTTTTCAAAAATATATTATATGCCTTAATCCGATAAACGAGCGATTTGTTATGATTTTTACAAATAACACAAATTTTCAGAGAGAAAATTGGCAGCTTATAAAAACAGATTTTGATCTTTTTAACATATTCATAACTCGATTTATCGCATGCAACACCAACGGAGAACATACCCTAGGATAGACGTGATCAAACGATTTATTAATTGGACGGGAACACAAACCAACTTGGTTGTACACCGAATCGAACGAAAAGAATCGAAGAAAAGACAATGAAACCATATATATATATATATATATATATATATATATATATATATATATATATATATATATATATATAGCCATAGGTTCAATAGAGAAGTTCAAATATTTAGAGAAATAGAGAAGTGATCTTGACCATTCATTCGGTCAAGATCGGTTATAATTGGTCAAAAGTTGCGGCTTTGACCGGTCAAAAGTTGCGGTTGTTCCAAAAATAGAAGGGTAATTTCGTAACTTTTACAAAAAACACGGGCTGAGTTCATATATGAATATGTGTAATTCACATATGAACTGTACGTTCATATATGAACCTTTGTAATTCACATATGAACTCTTTATAACTAATTCATATATGAATCTTGTGATTCATATATGAACCTTTGTGTTTCATATATGAAACTAATTAACTGTAGGTTCATATATGAATCAGTTGAACCAATTAACTGATTCATATATGAATCTTTGTGTTCATATATGAACCTTTGTAATTTACATATAAACTTTTTTTAACTAATTCATATATGAACCTTTGTGTTCATATATGAACCTTTGTGATTTATATATGAATTTGTTTTAACTAATTCTCATATGAACAAATTAACTGATTCATATATGAATCACAAAGGTTCATATATGAATTAGTTAAAAATATTTTATATGTGAATTACCAAGGTTCATATATGAACACAAAGGTTCATATATGAATCACACAAATTCATATATGAACATGTCCCGCGTATTTTTTACGAAACTACCCATCTATCTTGTGCAGACCACGCGCAGACCACGCGAGGAATTATCATCTGCTTCTCGGTCAAAGCCGCCGATCTTGACCGAAAGAATGGTCAAGATCACTTCTCTATTTCACTAAATATTTGGACTTCTCTATTGAACCCTTCCCTATATATATATATATATATATATATATATATATATATATAATATGCAACGAATTAAATAAACGTAAACGAATCAACACATATACAACGGATTGAATAAACACAAAGAGGGGAGCGTAAAGAAATCTGTACACATGTAAAACTACTCAAATAAACACAAATTAATGAGGGGAAGTAAAGAATTTGTACCTTGAAAACGCTAATGAAAACTTCATCCAACTTTCTTCAACGGGTCTTAAAATCACGATCAAAACTTCACACACAAACCCAACCTCAAACCCTAAATATTGTTGCTAAAACTCCAAAGATTTCAAAGTAAAATTCTCGATTTGATTTCCCCTACGGTTGAGGTGTGCACACTAATAATTTTATAAAATTTTGGAACCCTAATTATATCATATGTCTTTCAACGCCAATGTCAAGTTTAAGATTATCCCAAAATTAAAGGTTTTTCCTATTAGCAAAGCTAGTCCCTCTAGTTTTATAATACTTCCAAACTTGACTTAAAACTCTCTTCATCTTTTTTTCTCTTGATTTTCTTAATGATTTAAGGGCTCACAAAAATAGGATTGTAGAAGTTCTAGATTCCTAATTTTGTTATGAAAGTATCACTGCCGACTTCTTCTATGAGGTTATCCAAACAAATTCAAAGTTTTGCTTACTAACGTATCTAGTCCCTATAGTTCTATAAGGTTTTTGGACTCAAATCAATATATTTATTTGCATAATATTTTCATACAAAATACAGGATATTACACATAATAGGAACACCAGACATATCACTTGGGTGGAGATATAAAGGATCTCCAAAGTCCATTTTAGCAATCAGAGATTGCTCTCCTGGTTCTTTGACAACCTCTCCACCAGCCATGATAAGAACAGGAAACAAAACACACAAGATGAAACCTAGGAGGCTATCCAGTAGATTCCTTGCCACTCAGAGGTGGTAGGTCAAGCCAATCTCCCAGTCACCAAGAAGAAAGAGGATGAGAGAAGATCACACCGAAGATATGAGAAGAGAAGAACTTACAGAGGGTAGGCTACAATCTGTTCTGAGAAAAGGATCAACTTACAGACGTTCCTTAAGAGGTGAGGGATGAGCACAGCGGAAGAAGACACAGATCTTTGAGAGCACTAGAGACTAGATCAAACCTGAACACAATACATGCACACAAATCTAGCAAACTAATATGAGATACACAATTAGATCTGACCAAAAAAGGACAGGATCTATCGTACACATACAAATCTAACTAGATCAAGTAATATACATGATAGCAACAGAAGAAAACATACAAAACTTAACAAATCTTAACAGATATTAGAAGAAAACGATCAAGGATTTGCCAAACTTTTGAACATACGATTTTGTGAAAAAACTTTGAAGAAAATAGAGAGGAAGATCGACGTCTATTGAGACATAGAAACTTGCCAAAACGAAACAAAAACTCAAATCCTTGACCAAAGTCTATGAAGACAGGTGGAAGCACGCGCATGCAAGAGTAATACCACCAAAATCTCCAATCCTCGACTACAAGTCCATTGAGTCAATCAACAGTAACGAGAGATGAACAAAATGAAGAATAGATCTAAAAAAAACACCTCAAATCTACTTAAGTCAGAGCCTAAATAGACAAGAATCGGTTCAGATCTAGAGAGAAGAGAGCCAAAACTTGTGTAATGAGGAAACGAAGCAAGGATCAGTTCAGATCTAGAGAGAAGAGAACCAAAACTTGAGAGGAATACAAGAACAGAAGAATCAGTCCGGATCTACAAGGATAAGGACCAAAACCTTTTGAAGAAGAACAAAAACATAGGAGCAACTTAGATCTAAAGAGATAAAAGCCGAACCTGATGTAATGAAGCAAAAACAGAGAGAACAAACTCAGATCTAAAGAGATAGGAGCCTGAATCTCGATTTAGGGAGCAGGAACAGTTCAGCTCTAAAAAGATAGGAAGAACCTTTCCAAAAATACTGAAACAACGAGCACAGACTCAGTTCTAGAGAGAAAAGAGCCTGAATCTCGTTTTCAAGAATGACCCAGAAAGAAAAAAAATGCAACACGAGGTTCAAGAACACTCAGTGAAAACATAAAAACGCACAAGGCGCAAGTGAAGGAACGAAGAGAGAAGCTTACCACACCAATCGTCGATGTATAGAGGAAGAGGATCGAGTTTAGTGCTCTGATACCATTTTGAAATAGTATACATCAACAGATTACAATACAAAGCTATTAATCCTAATACCACATTCAAGAGAAATGAAAGTGGAACTAATCTAAAACAAGAATGTATTACCCTAATTTTATATAGAGGAAAAATAGAGAGAAAAGTTAGCTAATCAACAGAATGAAAAATACAAAATGAATCGTTCAATCGAGAAATGAACTAAGGAAACTCTTTATATATAAACTCAATAATTTTCACTTCAGCCCTTCAACTTCTAATCACGGACTCCGCTACCCTTGTACTTCTTCAAGATGTGAGGCGCAGTCCCTCATATCCTCAACTATCATCCATTGCCCATACTGCACCCTCAACTTCCTGAAATATTACAAACACACAAACAATAACTTACTAGATGGCAAGATTGGTATAAAGAACTTACCTTTTAACAATATTGGCGGCAACATTATAAAGAAAATAGTTATTTTAGGGTTTAGGTATATGGTATAGAGAGAGAGAGAGAGAGAGAGAGAGAGAGAGAGAAAGTGTGTGTGTGTGTGTGTGTGTGTGTGTGTGAGAGAGAGAGAGACGTATAAGAGAAGAAAGAAGATACTTTAGGAATTATTAATTAAATTAGATGTAAAAGCGAAATTACCGAAATACCCTTCTATATTTATTTAAAATTTATATTAATTATCTTAAATGTGTGACTCACATTGGATCTCATAATTATCACAATCTACTTAGTTCTCATTTTATTAGGCCCCTATATACATAATATTTCATCTACACGCTTGAGGGAAACTTCTTTTTGTGTTTCTGGTTGGGAATGGTTTTTGGAATGTATGGAATGAGATTCTGGGGCCGTTTACCAAATCTGGGTAAGCGTTTATCAAGTTACATTCCCTTGTCGTTTTTCTATATATATCATATGTTTGAAGTTGTTCGACTTATTGCTAATTCAAGTTTTTCTTCTGCATGTGATTTTGAACGAGCTAACGCAAATGATAATTATTGTTCTTTTAATTCATTACAATATGTAACTTTGCTTCTTCAAAGATTTTTGGATTGCAAACCAGAGATTGAAGTAAGCAAAGAAGTATTCTTAGAATTTATTATTGTTCATGTTTATAATAAGGAATTTTCTCATAGGTATTATTGTGATGCCAAAAATATTATTTTGATGCAATGATTTGTGTATAAAAACTTGAAATGCAAGCATGTGCTTCAACTTGCAGTTGTTGCAATATGTCAAAACAGAATTTTGGGTTTCTTTGTTTTTTTCATAAGAAATTGATTTGAGTTTGTATTTTTGAAAGTTAGATTTCATATACGCTTACTTTTGGTGAAATTTGTGCATTTTGAAGGCATAAAGTCTTCATTGGTAGCGACTTGAACAACTGATTAAATCCATTGTATCAGGTTTGAAACCTCCATTTCTATGGATTTTATTAGATCTTTTTTGGTTTTTTTGCAAAGTTTTTCTTGTGATGTTTGGTTTCTGATATCTAATGGCAAGTGTGATATTTGGTTTCTGATGTCAAAGAGGAAAACCAATGCCAAGTTATGGATTTTTCTTGGTTCTTTGTTTTTATTATGAAATGAATCACATTTATAAATATTACCAACTAGATGGATTATGATGAAACTAAGAGGCCTGGTGAGTAGGGATGCAGCTCCGTGACCGTTCATTGGGCCTAATAGGCGGTGGTATCACACCTTTCTCAAAGTAACCGTACGCCTTTCTCAAAGTAATCGTACGAATTTCCCAGTATGCGCTTACTAGTATAAATCAACACTCTAATTTACTTTATTGGGTAAGATTGTAGTCTATCAAAACAGTATCGTATATAACAACTTACCTGGTAGGCGCTTAGCGGATAAGAGTCATTTTGGAGATTAACATATTTTGAAATATCCGTTTGGTGTTTGTTGGTGTTTGAAGAGTTCTAAATACTGACCCATTTGGCTTGTATTGTGGAGTCAACTTTGGATATGCACAAGTTTCTTGGCTCCTTTTTTCTTTCTTGTCCCAAGTGGTTAGATATTCGCCAACACGGAAAGTGGAGAGGATGATCATAACGAAAAAGAAATCAATTTAGGAATCAACTTGGATTACACATCTATTTAAGGGCATTCATTATGAATACTCACAAAAAATGATTCTTAGAGTCCTAAAATATTTAAGGTTCTTAAATAAGCCTCCTTTCATCCATATGTTTCTCTCAATCTTTATGGTTAACCATCTTCCAATCATTTAACATTGTAATCTTTTGTATGGTTTGGTTGGCCTAATTAACTTCAATTGTTGTTTAAATGTAGCATATGAAAGAAGCAAAGCCTTAGGGATATATAGTAGTTAAGAGATTCAAAGCACTCTTAAGGAAAGCAAAGAGAAAATGTTGGTACAAGATGAACCTTTGTAGAATGCTATGCTAACAAAGATAGTCTATGGTTATATTCTATGTTCTTGTGCTTTGAACTTAGCATAGAAGAACCAGTGGTAGTCTTATGGTTATGTTCTATGTTCTACTACCTAACGTTTTCTTTTTATCATTTTTTGCAGGATATATCGCGTTTCCATGCAGTTTATTGGCCGACTATGTTAATATATAGCGTTGGCTAGACGTAGCCTTCCCAAGACTGTCTTTGGCCATGGATTCCTCACAAAGGTATCTACTTTACTACTCAATCCATCCCAAAATAAGTGTCTTTTTGTATGAATCTTATCTATCATTGTTCCATGATCTAAAAAGTGACAGACCCTAAGACATTCCATTATCTTAATCAATCAAACAACTACCATGAATACAATGAGTGTATACCCAAAAAATCATGTTCTCCAAATTCCCTGGAGTGTATACTTGAGTGATGAACAACATCACCATTTGTTGAAATGGTTGGTTAAGAACTATTGACTGTTAATGATAGCAATTACACTAACTCAGATGGATATATATGCATGCCTTTGGAATAAAGATGGTCCACTTCTATTTATACATTAAGTCCATGTATCTTGATATGTGAAGTTCTTTTCCTTGTATCCTTTTCCCACATCTGGAAAAAAAAATCCGCTTTTGTTGTCGTATGTTTTCGCTTTATGAAACTCAAAGCTAGACTTAAAACGAGAAAGGAAAAGAAAAGAAAAAAAATGCAAAATCACAAAATAATCATAAGATTTCTAAAGTCAAGTGACAAGATGATGTAATATGCTCGGTACACCAATCCTTGGATTGTCTATATAAAATTAAAACTGAAATCATTTTTATAACAATAATTTATGTGAAAGCTTTGTGGTCTTGAGGAAACTATTGAAAAAAAAGGCTTAATACTCTTTGTTTTCTCAATTTAAATAACACAAAACCATATAAAAAAATCAGGAGGTACAATGAATATAAGGAAGCATGATCGAGAGAATATATAAGTTCTCATGAGTTTAAGTTCTCGACTTTCAGAAGGATGCATGATCGTGAGTTTAAGTTCTCGACTTTCCAAATGAAGCATGATCGAGAATTTAATTTTTCGACTTTTAGAAGGAAACATGATCTAGAGTTTAAGTTTTCGACTTTTAGAATATAGATAAATCACCTAAAGAGGGAAAATTCTAAAGCGTTTACAATCCAATAATGAAAATGATAAATAACAACCTACTAATCTAAACTATGTTAAGTTTAGATTACATATGGTGTCACAATCATCCTCCAAAAGAATCTGTCAAGATTATACGTTGTCCTATTCAAAACTCAATAACTCCAAAAGTGCCTCTAAACGGAAAGTAGCTCTCCGTTCAAGTCTTCGGAGCCTCACCGCTAAGAGAACCTGATATACATGTCATTTTAGAAAAAGTAATAGGCTAAAAGTTTAATGTGTTCAAACAGTTATAAACCATTTAAAGTAGAAAACATAGCTTTAATCTAATACATTATATCGTTTAAACCAATTTCTCCGTTGGAAGAGCTCAACACATCTTGCCATGGCGGGGGGAGACCCGATATCTACGGATAGTGACGGAACACAAAAGTAGGCCAAAATTCATATTATATAAATCTCACTCATGGATTCCAATTATTATGACCTATCAAGCTCAACTACTCCAAGTCGGTTACTTATGGAGTTCCAAGTTCAACCACACTAGGTATGTACCTTGGGTTGTCTGAGATCCGAGTCTAGACTTGTTCACTATGAATTTACATTTTACTACTCATTAGCCGATGCCCGACTCTAGAGTCCACCCCTTACTTTCTAATAGAGACCCAGTGCCTATTCATGTTACAATATGGAATTATGTTGGAACCCATATTCTACTCGATTGTGATATATTTAGAAAGATGAGTGGAAGTAGTACCAGGATGGGTGACCTCTTGGGAAGTCCTTGCGAAGTCCTTGCCAGGTCGCCAAGAACAAAGCCGTGAGCCAGTGGGGCAAAGCGGACAATATTGTGTCGTGGTAAGCGGGGTGTTACAAATGGTATCAGAGCCACTCCTGTGTCGTTCGGGATGGTGGGGCAAACCTCATCGAGGACGATGAGTCCCTAAGGGGGGGTGTGTGTAACACCTTAGGCATATCCCACATCCTTTAGAGGGCAGGAGAGATGTTGGGTATATTAGTAAACCTTGGCCTTACCAGACACAACGCGTTTTGGCAAACAAGCATACGGGTTCTTTGGGAACTTTGTGGTTAAGCGTGCTTGGGTGGGAGTAGTACCAGGATGGGTGACCTCCTGGGAAGTCCTTGCGAAGTCCTTGCCATGTCGCCAAGAACAAAGTCGTGAGCCAGTGGGGCAAAGCGGACAATATTGTGTCGTGGTAAGCGGGGTGTTACAGTACTGATCTGAGAATTCTTGTGAATATAGTGAAGAACACCAAGAACACATATAGGGTGCATGTAATTCTCTCTCTCTCTCTCTCTCTCTCTCTCTCTCTCTCTCTCTGAGTTGTTACAAAAATTGCACAAGATATGAAAAGTGGTAAGTGCATGTGTACAGTGTACTGCTGCAATCGTACCTCTTATTTATAGCCTAAATCAGGAAAGTCAACTCATTAGCCAATCCTACAGCTTCATGTGTAAATGTGAAATAACCTCTTCTAGTTGGCATGGAGGCTTCAATAGGGAGATCACACTTAGAGAGATTGAGCGCTAGGTTGGACTCAGAGGAGAAGCCAAAGGGGGACAGGGGGCTCCTGTCGGCTGGATCATCTTTTGATTAAGGTTACCATTGGTTGAGCATCTTCTAGGTTGCCTCTGGTACAACATGACTTTCTCTCAGAGCTACCTCTGGTCTTCTAGACTTAGACAATTTGCAATACTTTTACAATAGAGAATACATGGGACTAACAATCTCCCCCTAAATATTGAAAAGTAAAAAATTTAAGTGCAGAGGTAAACTAGAAAGCAAAGAGGAGAAAATCATCCTCTGTTAAAAGCTACTTTACTTTACAAGAAATTACAGTACAAAGAAAGTAAAATAACTAGGCATAAGGAGATCCATCCTGGTGAACTTGATGGAATCTCATGATTAGAACTCTATACTCAATCATGGCATCAATCTCTATGATTATTTTTTGAGTGGGCTCTATTGGACATTTGTTTCTTCCCATTCTCTTCAAAATCTCATCTCTTAGACACTTCAGAGTCTCTGTCGAGTACTTGGTAGATTCAAAGGCTCTGAATACTTACAGTCTCTTCTTTCGTTTATGTATACAAACAACAGAGGCTCTGGTAAAATAGTTGCTATGTGTAGACTTTTCAAGTTTTCTAGGCTCTCACTTAGGGTTGTAACTGTCAACTACTCAACTCCAAGCTTCAGGGCAATTTGGAACTTTGATTTTGATTTAAGCTCAACTAGTTTGCCCATAGTCTTCTTGACTTCAACCAAGGCAACATTGAATATGATTCCCCTATCAAACCTTGAACTCAGATAGGCTTGAAGTTCGATTAGGTGGTAGGGATTCAAGTTGATCAAGTCAATCTCATTTAAGACATATATTTTATTGTTAGCTCTCTCCACAGTGTATTCAATGTACTTGATTGCCCTGAAGGAAAATGTTCTGAATTTGACCTCATGTACCTTTATGATTCTTTCATTTGAGAACACGGTAACCGTATCTTTTGTATTTTTTTTCTCTCAAACCTTGCTCTGACTATATCCATAGACTTTGGTCTTAGATTGGGTTCATTCACGAACAATTCTTCATCCCTGTCAGAGTATAGATACATGTGGATTTCTTCTTGGAGGCTTCGCTCTCTTTCTATCTCTCGGCCTTGATGATGAAGATTCTTCTTGTAAGGTCCTTCTGAGAGATTCCATATAATTAACCATATTTCTTACTTTGTCTTCTGGTTGGGAAAGACGAACTTCAGAAGTAGAGGCTGTAGCAGGATTCAGTTCTGAGATGAAATCAACCATCACTACCTTTTGCCTCTCTAGTGACTTGAAAACATCATCTGGAGACACTTCAATTTTCTCTTTTTCATCATCTTCGTCATCAGAATAGTCCACCAGAATAGGGTCATTAGGATTAGCTGCCTCTGGTATGATGTGTACAAGTAGAATTGGGTCCTCTAGCTTTGTTGAAGCAAGTATGACCAGAGGAACAGTTGGAGAGAACAACTTAGGTGTAGGAGATTCATCAGCAGAGGATCTGTGATGAGACCTCTATTGTTGAGTTCTGGTTGACGATGGTTGAGAAAGTGGCTATGATTGAGGTTGAAAGAAGGGTGGCTCTGGGTGTGCTTACTATGATGTAAAGGCTCTTCTGATCTAACTAGCACTGGTTCTTCAACAAGAGTGTTTAACTCTTCTTGTTCTCTCTAGTTTTGAGCATTGACAGTGGTCTGTTCTTTTTCTTCAGAAGCTGCGGATGAAGTAGAAGAAGGGGGAACACTTCTGATTGGCATGGAATACTTGAATATATATATATATATATATATATATATATATATATGTAACACCCCAGATTTTCGAATAAATGAAAGAAACCTTATTCCCGATTCGTACTTTTGAGCCACTAATTTCTTAGTTAGCTTAAGCTTCGATTTGTAATTTCATGCACTTACGTCATCGTGGAAGTTGGCCATGCATGGGGTTCTCGAGGGTACATGACCGGTGTCGACTAAGGACGGTTCGTTGGGAAACAAAGGACTACGTTTGCTTCGGAGAAAGACGCCAAACAGCAGCTGGAGGCAAGCCATCGACTGTGCCCGGCGATTATGCCCATGGCATAGTCGCGATGGGCATTGTCGCGACGAAGGAAGCAAAAACGACAGAAAGGTGGTCAATGGCTGCGACTATGCCCCGGCGACAATGCCAAGGGCATAGTCGCCGTGTCAAGGTCGCGCTCGGGGGCTGAGAAGCTGATTTCAGACGGGTTTTAAAGGGAGTTCAGCTATTTTCTTTCCCCTTCTCTCCAAGTCGATGCTCTCTCTAACCTAGGTGCGATTTTTGCTTCCAAGTGTGGTAAGCCTCCTCATTTCCTCATCTCTCCTCATTTATGAACTCTACCCACCTCATTTATGTGAAACTACTTGCAATATCTAGGTTTTAAGTGGAAGGATTCACTCCTAGACTTCTCAAGCTCTCAAGAAACTCACCCTCCATCTTCTAGGGTTAGGGTTTTCTATAAAAACTCATAGCCTTTCCTCATCTCTCCTCATTTATGAACTCCACCCACTTCATTTATGTGAAACTACATACATGTTTATTATAGAGATTTAACCTCTTATCATCATTATACTCCACATATTCCATGAAACTCATATTTTGACCTAGAAATGGGTTTTAGTAAATCTTAGAGTTACTGGGTAAATGTTTTGCAAGAGTTACATGATTGTTGCTTCCACCAATGTTTAAACAATTTTCGTCAAGTAAATATGACTTTGACCATGTTAGGTCAAAGTCTAGATTTTTTAAGGAAAACACTTGAAGGATTGATGTAATATCCATGAAAAAAGGGTTTGAGGTGTTAATACGAGATAAAAAACCATAACTCGAGATCTTATAGTATTCAAGTACTCTCCTTGGGAATTTGGCCTTGGTATTACCTAAAATGGAGGAATATTATATATTGTCAATGTTACCAAGTTTAATTTAATTATTACCGCTCCGTTGAATTATTTGAGGGTCGTGGTGTGTATGTAGAGTGTAATAGATCCATAGGCACTAGAGTCGTAGCACGGAATAGGCATTGGGATTCATGATAAGTAAGATGTGGGCCTATATCGTCGGGCATCGTCTCATGAGCAGTAAGATGTAATTCCAAAGTGCTGTTTGTGGATTTGGAGGGACCCAATGTATAAACCTGGAGTGGTTGAAATTGGGGACTCACAAGTTATAGACTCTTCGGGGTTGCGCTTGTTCCTATCTTATGATTATTATTGATGCTACTAACGATAATGTGACTATCTTGTCTTATGATATTGTGTTGGCTAACGGGCCCCCGTCTACACTTGGGGCATGGGATAGCAAATGACTCCCACCTTGGGGTTTGCTATGTTATTATTTTGTACCACAAATTCCATCTTATTATTACTAATTGTTAAGTTCTTACTCTCATCGTGCTAGCCTAACACTTCTTCTCTTGGGTGTGTTGATAGGACTTACAAGCGGTGGGGCTCCTCGGGCTTGAGTGAAGAGTTGTGATGGATGGTGACATTTTTGGAAGTATATAGAGGCGTACATGATAGAATTTCAATATCGAATTTTTGGTTGCAATTAGACAACACCCGAATGTAATTTGAGACTTGTTGGTTTAGATTATTAGGTTGTTGGATTGTTAATTGCTCATTCCCTTGAACTGTAAACGCCATACTTTATTTCCCCTTATCGGGTGATTTGTCTATGTTAGCCATACTTTTTCCGTAATTCCGCAGGTTTAAATTTACCTAGTTTTTAGGGTGTTACAATATATATATATATATATATATATATATATATTCCTCCTTTTGGTGAGCAAATACATCATCTTCATCATCATCCTCTGGCTCATCAAACCTTTGATTCTTAGATGCCTCTTCTGCCTAGGAAGTCTCTGGATGCTTTCGTTTAGTAGACACTGATGCAGAAGGTTTTAGTTTGTTAGTTGCAGATTTGATGATATCTCGGGCATCCTCTGATGCACCAACTATATGGGATATTTGTAATTCCAGAGAATAGTTGTACGGAGCGATAACCCTCCTTGCTTCTTCACAGGCTCCCCACACTTCACGGTAAAATTTGTAGCTATCTGTAAAATCTGATCAACCATTGCCCTTCTGAAATCTGCCAAGTCCTTTTTAAGGACAAAATCAGAGGTCGATGGTTGTTGTGGCTGTAGTTGAGCTTATGTAGATGGCCAGAAATTTGAAATTATGGTTTTCATTTATTTTGTGAAGGCCTTGAAGTATTCAACGGACATAGATGGTTGAATTGATTGAGCAGAGGTGGAGGGTATAGTCGTTGGTTGTACATTCGTTTGTTGCACCTGTTGGGTTAGGGTGGCGGGTGGCCACTTGAGTAGAGGTTGCAGCAAGCTCTGTTTTAATATCCTTCAACTAGTTGGTGAGAAGAGTGGTAAACTAATTGAGCTCGGGGAGATTTCATATTGAATCGTCCCAAGCTTGGTTGAGTCTTCTTTCACCTTTTTCTTCAGGTCAAAGACCTCTGAATGTAGTTTGGCAGTATCAAAGGTAGAGATATCCGGCCGTTCAATGACAAGTTTTAGATCATTCAAATATCCACTGATCTCTTCACTAAATTCTTTGAACTATGATTTTGTGACATGGTCGGAGATGGGAACCTTGGAACCAACACATGTTGCCATCTAAGCTTTGAGTTCAGAGACACCTTCTTTTGGGGATGTGTTGATGTTGACCCCAGAAGGATTTTTGATCGGTCCTCGAAGATTTCTAAGAGGAGAATCTTCTTTGATCGTTTTGTTCACTACCATCTCCTCCTTCCTCCTCATAATCAGAGAGGGCATAGTAAATGTGATTGTTAACATTGTTGTCCAGACAAGTTAACCTACATGCGACTAAATTCTCCCACTGCCCCTGAGTTAATCACTCCCTAAGGGATAAACAAAAGTTATACATGGCTCTAAGGAGTTGTTCCTTGTCCTGATAAGCCACATAGTCATCATGTTGTGTGGATAATTGTATCATGCCCGGGGGTGAGAGGGTAGTTATATTTTTATTGTCCATGTCCTTTTAAGAGGACATGTCCACAGTTGTGGCTTCCTATGGTTTGTACAAGTCAGAGGTATGATGAGGCACCTCTGATGGGTTTGGATGGTTAGGGATCGAGGCGTACACCTCTGTTTCAATGTTCATGGATACTAGACTATCCTGATATGTGGAAGCACTAGGAGTTGGGTTTGGAGACCTAAAATAAATATGTATGCCTCTTGGGGTAACTTTTTTCGTTCTCTCTTCCTTTTTCCTCTCAGATCCTGTGGGGTAAGAACGCTCAGTGATTTCTACCTTATTCTCTCATCCCTCTGGCTCACTACCACTTGAGCTGGAAGGGCTACTCTTTTTACCAGCATCAGAGGCACTCTCTGGTTTTCTCTCAGAGGGGGCACCCTTGGTTCTCTTCTCTCTGTGTGTTCATCCTCTGGCCCGACACCCACTAGTTTGTCGTGCTCTTGGTGAACATTTTCCTCATTCTCTGAATGTACTTCCACTCTTGGTTCCTAACCTAAGTACTCTAAGGTTCCCACCTCCGGTTCTAGAGGATGGGCAGAGTTAAGGTAAGAGACTAAGATAGGAGAATAAGTTGGAATAAGTACAAGCATGGATCGTGGGATCCTTCTTGCCTGGATAGCCTCTGGGCATGATTGTAGGTTTGAATTTGTTCATGACGAATTTTGGAGCATTGTCACCAGCTTCATCTATTTTGAACTTTGTCATTTCACTTTTTTCGACCAGAACAATGAATCATGGGAACATGACTAATACTAGTGGCTTTCCTTTAGAGATGAACTTGTTCTTTCTCTCCATAGATGTCATGAGTTCATTGTAGAGGAGTTGTGCCATATCAATGTTTATGTTGGAGAAAATGTCATACATGATTTTCAGAATGTTTTGTGTAGCATGATCATGGCTACCAATCTTGCAAGTTATGGTTCTATTTAAGGAGCTAAACAGAAAATTCCACATGGGTGGAAGGCATTGACGTTTGAACTTCCAGAGTTGGGTAATCTCTTCATTGTACCCAAGAAATCGAAGAGACTCCAAACATGTACTGAAGGCAGGGGCTTTTCAAAGTCGTTGATTTCGAGGTCAACAGGGGTAAATAAGTAGAGAACTCGTCTAAACTATCTAGGGTAATCCTGATTGATCCCCCTTTATTGTTTCCGGCATTGATCAGTCCAACTATACCTTTAGCATCGGCGTCATAGGCATTGGTGTACCACCATTGTTGAACAAAGGTGAGTGGTACATCCTTATATATAGGGTAAG
Source organism: Saussurea involucrata (assembly GCA_033807775.1). Lineage (NCBI taxonomy): Eukaryota > Viridiplantae > Streptophyta > Magnoliopsida > Asterales > Asteraceae > Saussurea > Saussurea involucrata. Next base: position 2,991,575 of record CM066318.1, read on the forward strand.
GGTATGTTTCAGTTCGGAGTTTTCCAGGAAAGCACAAATGATTCCGTAGGGTTCTTCGTATCATTGAGGATCAATATCTACAAGGTAGTTGTTTCCTTTCACTGGAAGATAGACGATACTGTCAGTACTAGCGCCATCCAAGATGATTCAGATTGATTCAATGGATTTTGCAGTTTGCCATTGTTGTAGGTCTGGAAGCTCAAGAACAAGTGAGAGGGAAGAATTTTAGAGAGGGAAAGACTCAAGAATTTTTAAAGCGTAATGAAATTAGGGTTTTAATATACCCAAAGATACTCGAGTGGAGGGAAAATGTGAAACGACATTGAAAGGACAGATTGCGAGCGATTTCTGACATTTACCACTGTCATTTGACACGTGGCAGTTGATTTCCAAGAAATAGGACCACCACAAACCGTCACCAAAGGATATGATATGGAGACATGACGGTCACTTTGGTATACAACTCGCACTCTTAATCAATAGGAGCGTAAACACACAAGTGGTGATGACCAGAAGAGTCTCTATTCAAATAGAACCTGTAAATATTGACCTTAGTGACTCTTAGTCATCATATTACACCTTCAATACCTAAACATTTAAAAATCCTAAATTTGATTGTGAAATTATTCAAAAACTCTCAATTTTCATAAGCAAAAGCTTTGGGTAGTATAGCCAGAGGCTCTGAATCAATTGCACGGAATTAATCAGAAGCTTTGGCCTATACAATCAGAAGCTCCGAGTACTTTCTCAAAGATTGGAAAGATTATACCTGGAATGAAGATAAGAGTCTCTAAGTAGTACATACAGAGGCTCTGGGTCAATTTCTGAGAAATTAATTAGAAGCTTCGGTCACCCATCGTCTTATTACCCTTGGAGGTTGATGTATGAGATACTAAGCTTGTCGATATTATCCATCATTTTAAGCTTGTCAACGGATTTATAGATTTATCTCGAAACTAATTCATGTTCAACATTGATGGATGAAAGCGACAAGAAGCACATAATCACCAATAAGAAATCATATGTATTTTACATGGGAATCATCAAGTGAGTAGGGATTTTTTTTAAATCATATTCTAAGGTTAATAATGAATTCATCAGCCAAAATAGAATACATCAATTACATATAATAATTAGACAATACATTTTTTTCAGATATAATCCTTTAACAATTGTCGTTTCGGCAATATCAGTAACAAAGTTTGGCCACCCGTAGCGGTGGTCGGGTTCCATGCGGGCTCCATGCGGGCTTTTGAGCCAACCGGTACGGGGGCCGGGCTTGGGTGCGGGCTTCCCCATTCGGGTTCCCAAACCGGCTCGAGCTTTCCCCTTTTATTTTTTTTTTTATTTTTTTTTTGAAAAATTTAAATTGCCAGCGGTCATTAACGGCTATTTTGCATATTTAATTTTTTTTTTCAATTTAATCACACTATATATATTAACCCTCAACCCTTATATTTTTCACACCTCTCAAACTCTCTCAAACTCTCTCAAATTCTCTCAAACTCTCTCAAACTCTCTCAAATTTCATCATGAATCCAAACAAAACACCTACATCCCGTCGTAACCGACCGGATACACCGCAACGGCAAGAAGACCCGGAGCTTGGTTTTCAAGCGTTTGCACAAGAAGGTTATCGTCCGCAATTTTCGCAACAAATTCCGCCACAATTTTTGCAACAATATCCGCCACAATATCCGCAACAATATCCGCCACAATATCTGCAACAATTTTACAACTCATTAGGTCATCCGCAACCAATTCCTTACCAACTTACACGTCCCGGTTTGATTGAACAAGGTTTTACTCCGGCACAATTTTCCCCACTTCCTTCACCGCCGATTGATCTCGACGCCGACGACATCTATCCGGAAACCCAACCTTCTAACCCGCACACACCACAATCCATGTCCACACAACAATCTATCCCGGAAGAATCAAACCCGAACACAACGAGAAAAGGAAAGGCCAAAAAATATGAAAATAGATCCGCCAAACAAAAGTGGACTAAACCGGAGGAACTCACGTTAGTGTCGGCGTGGGTTGACGTTTCGGAGAACCCCGTTATCGGCAACGCACAAACGCGTGGTAATTTTGAAGGCAACTTTGGCGAAGAAAGAGAGAATTAGAAAATATCATAATTTTGGGTAATTTTGTATTTTGTAATTTTTAATTTTTTAGATTTTTGTATTTTGTAATTTTTAATTTTTTAATGAATGATATGAATTTTAATTTTTATTATTTATCTTATTTTTATTTATTAAAAAATATATAAATATTTTTATTTTGTTAAATAATTAAATGTATAAATAAAAGAATTAAAAAAAATAAGGTGGCATTTAGGGCTTTTGGGCTTTTTGCAAACGGGTACTTCACTTTTGGGTTTGGAGTGGGTTTATAGAAAAGCTGATGTGACGCTGATGTGGCGCTGTGGACTTTTGGGTTTTTTGCAAACGGGTACGGATGGTCTTATGGTTATACAGCCAATGCAATAAAGAAAAATAATAACAAATATATGCTTTAGGGGTATGTTGTGTATTTTAGAACACCATTTTCTTGACTCAAACTTAATGGGCCGAAGATGTGTATATGGGTTAATTATTTGGGCCTTGTAAAATGACATAACACTATAAAAGCCCAATATTTTTTTCAGAGAAAAAACAAATAAAAGAAGCATTGAAAACGAATATACGATTTTGAAACATCTACTATGGTTTTGAGCATTGAGATTTGAGAAACCCAAGTTTTTTTTGGAAGGGTGTCCTAGGTTATGCCTAAACTAATCCTTTGACAAACTATGACTGTAAGACATCAGTCCTGATTAAACCCCAGTGGCCACAATTGCTGTGTACGCCTGGATTAGAACCCTGAGCAGATGGGATATTCCACCACATCCCCCAGGGTCTTAACCAGTACGCCACAACCGTTGTGGTTAAGAAACCCAAGTTTCTTATATGATAAAAAGAGATCTTAACTATTAGATGAGATTTTTAATGGTCAAAATCTTAATAGAAAAATATGTAAATGTAGGTAAAATTGTGACTAATTTAAAGTACTTAAGGAAGTTGAGTGGGGCAATTTAAAACTTTTGTGCCATTAAATCACTAATCAAAACAATTAAATCAGTGATGCGCTCATTTTTCAAAAACTTTACACACTTTCTTTTTGAAATAATAATTAAACTAGTGTTGAAACCGCGCGTTGCGCGGTAGCTTGAATAGCATGGGTAGTGATATGAAGATTGTCCATATGATACATGTTAATTGTTAAATATGATAATCAATAAATACTATACAAATTATTTGTAGAAATCATTAGAACTTAATTAGTGGAATTTTAATACATACATACATACATAATAGGTTATCCCAATTAATGGTAGATTGGACTCATATTATGCATTGTTTATATACGTGATGACATTGTATGGAGTTTTTTTTCTTTTTTAAGTTGAATAGAATGGTACATTTGCCGATTTATTTATATTTATTATATCACTGCAAATAAACTAAAGCATTCATAAAAGGTATCAATGTTTTTATCGTTTAAATGTTATGTGTTCTAATTAACGACAAAAGTATTTAGAATGTGTTTTATCATAATAAATAAAAATATATGTAGTTTTATGTATATATGCATTCTAATTTCATTTTTAAGAAAACTAAAATGAAATTGTAAATGCAAGAAAATAAAAGGTTTAATAACTATTGTATTGGGTTTAAAAATAAAACAGAATTAGAAGAAAAAAGACAAAGACGTCTGAAAACTTCTCATTTAACCATTGTCTAGTTCTTACTGTACTATATAATAAATATAACATATATAAGTTTTACCATTTGGCAGACTTTGATTAATTTCAACCGTATTTTTCATGACTATAATTTTTATCCTTGGTTGGAATTGGGTTTGATTCTATATTTCTATCCATGGTTATAACTTCAAGGATATCATTCCACATTTTGTATATTCATAATTGCTTTTCCAAGCTACCATCTTTGCACCGATTGGTATAAACAAAACACACTATATTTCAAGATTTAAGTATTCTCAATCTTGTAATGCCACTTTATAATAGTCTCACGAATGCGGGATATCTAAATAATAAGTTTTGTTTTGCAAAAATAAGGTCATCCAAATAAGATAGCCTTATGAGTCAAAACCTATGAGTTGACACAATGACATCACATCATTTTTTCTTATACATCCGCTCTTTATTGCAATGTTTTAAAATGGTTCTTTCCTGGCTTGCATCGTGTTTTGTATTTGCGTATGTGATCATAGAAATTGTAGCTTTAATATATATACGGTTGGGTTCCAATGAGAAATTGAGTTAACGTGAGAAGTGTGAGAGAACTGTATCAACCATTGTATCCGAACTTCATTTATTAAACAATGAAAACGAAATTAAAAAGAAAATAAGAAGATGAAAGGTTTAGTTGTTCATCGTATATTAAAAATAAATCAAAATAAAAAGAAAAAAGATTAATAGATAATAAGCATTTAATGATATTAAAATATATAGTGGGTGTTATATAAGTAGTAATTAAACTCAAAAGTTAAAAGTATTGTGTAAACAATAATTAATGATAAGTTATAGAGAATTTAATTAAAATACCCAAAGTATGAATTTTACTTACCAAAATACCCATTTTCTCTTTGATTTTACAAAAATACCCATTTTTTCCGCGATGGGGGTCCGCGATCGCGGATAGGGACTGAAAGTGTAAATATGAAATAAATTTTTTTCAAAATTGGTCCCCTATCGCGGACAGGGACTGAAAGTGTAAATATGAAATAAAAATTTTCAAAATTGGTCCCTGTCCGCGATCGCGGACCCTCATCGCGGGAAAAATGGGTATTTTGGTAAAATAAGAGAGAAAATGGGTATTTTGGTAAGTCAAAGTCCAACTTTGGGTATTTTAATTAAATTCCCTAAGTTATATTAAATTATTATAATTAATTTATTTATGTATACTAATGTGATTTAATTATTTTTTTTATTAATTATAATCAGTTTTTTATTGTATTTAAATATTATTTAAATATATATACATATATATATATATATATTATTTTCATATCTTGTAAATAAAAGTTTATTAATTTTAATAATACTTAATATTACAATTTAAAGCTTAAGAAAATTATAGAAGACAAAAATAAAAAAATACTCTAAAACCTAAACAAAAGTCATAAAAAGTTAAATAAATAGTAATTAATGCTATTGGTTATTCACTTAATTATATATATAATAAGAGTATTGTACAAATAACAATAAATGATAAATTATAGTATAATAAAGTATTATCTCATTTATGTATATTGCTTGCAATAAGATTTTTTTTACATGTAAATTAAATGTATTAAATTACATAATCTTTATTTTATTTTTCATATATACAATTATAATCCGTTTCTTATTATATCCAATTGTTATGTAAATAAAAATATACATATTATTATAATATTCGAGTGTCATGTAAATGAAAAAAATAATGATTTTAATAAGAGTTAAAATGATTGGTAAAACTTAAAACTTAAGAAAATATAAAAGACGAAAATAAGAAAAGGACTTTAAGCTCCTAACAAAAGTCAAAAGAAACGTATAACCTGAATGTAATACGAATTAGTGTTCTCGAAATAACCTGAAAAATAAGAATTACCATTGAAAAAGAACATGTTGAAGTTTGTTGAGATATATCATAGAATGTAATACATATTTGCAGGACTCGATTATTGAATCGTTGTTTTCATCAAGAATATAAAATCGTTGTCCGCTGCTAAGAACAAACCTCCGAAAAACATAATAAATATATTTATGACAAAAGTAAAAATAAACTCTAAAATCCCAACAAAAGTCAATAACGAATAATACTTGGATTATTATACTCAAAGTAAACCTGCAAAACCACTTTGTTAAAGAATAAAAGTTTGTGAAATGAAAGAACAAAGCAAGCGATGGAAAGAGAGAAAAAAAGTTTACCTACAAACGATTTTGTTAAAGGATAATAATTTGTGAAATGAAAGAACAAATCAAGTGAAAGAGAAAAAGAAAAAGAGTTTACCTTGAAAACATTTTGTTGAAGAATAATGATTTTAGAAATGAATAATACACCAAGTGGTTGAGAGGAGGAAGAAGACATTTTGTGATGGACAATTCATAATGGATGAACACATGAAAGGTTTTAAAGGTTTTACCTTAAAGAATGAAATGAGAAGATGTAGTGGTTTCATCTTCAAGAATGAAGATGAAAGGTTTAAGAGGTTATATTTTCTTAAATTACCAAAATAACCCTATGTCAATGAGTTTTATGTTTTTAACATACATGGGTAGAAACGTCTTTTACATATTCAACAATTAAAAAAACCAAAAAATTTAGAAAATTTAGAAGGCTCATTCTAAGCCTTAGGAGATGACACATCAATACATGTGGTTTTTGATTTTATATATATATGATTTCCCATTTTCTAAATTATCTAAAATACAATCAATATTTTATTTAAATAAATTATATCAAAAAAACAGAATTTCATTATCTTTAATTTAAGATCTATGAATATAAGTCATAAATTAATTCATGTACAAGCTATAATTAAGATTTACATGTGAATTTATGTTAGGATTCACGTGTTCGCATATGAATCTTAAAATGACATAGAATCTTAGTTATATGTTTTAAATTGATTCACATAAAAGTTATGATTAATATTCACATGTTCACATATGAACCAATATACACGTTGGTACTATTTGTTTTCTTAAAAGATGTTAAGACTGAAATCTTATTTCAATTCTGAATGATAAGAGTTGATGATCAATTTTGAAAACTGACTCAACAAGAGTACAAGATTGTTTCGGTTTTAAAATTGATAAATGATTGAATATATGAAATTGTCTATTTTACCCCTTATGATATAAATGATATTTTTATTCAAAAATATCTAAGATAATATTAAGAAACCTTTTGTAAATATTAAACTTATTTTCAAACAACAAAATTTTAAACATTACTCGTCTATTGTGACACCGTGATATCGAGGCAATCAATTATAATTCTAACATTTCCAACCGGCAATTAAAAACGTTAAATCATGAATATTTTATATGTAACACCCTAAAAATCAGGTTAATTTGAACCTCAAAATTCTAATAATATTACATAAAATCTTCCAAACTTTATACATAAGCAGGGAATTAACTAAGAGGAGTCATATTTACCAATATTGAATTCTTCAATTAACCTATTAATCTAATCATGTCACTATAATCAGATTAACTATGTTATCTAAGCAATCCACCAAAAGCCTTATTGATAAATAACATCTCCGCTATCTCAAAAAGTATATAATCAAATGCACTCGTCCCACAGCCCTTTACTTTCCCGAGCTAGTACATGGTAAGAAAATATAATTTGAAACGATTAGACTAACGCCTAGTGAGAACATTCGGTTTCAAAATAATACTTTTATAATCAATGTAAACAACGCATTAACTTGGTTTACTTGGTTTACCTTTTTCTTACCAAATCTAACAACACCTTACGATGACGGGATTAAACCCGATTCCATGAATCAGACCAACACCAAGTCAGTCAGAATATCACGTTCAAGAGCCCACTATGAATCTCCACGGATTCTAGATTAATGCTCATATCCAAGAAATCACAATTACACATGTCCATTTCTTGGAAAGGAAGTAGAGATTACAATTACACATGTCAATCCTTATTCTTCCTTAGAAATCGAGAATTACGATTAGCGCCACGCCTATCCCACGATTTCTCATCAATGTGAAATGGGAATTACGATTAGTCCACGCCTATTCCTCATTTCACCTAGACGGGAATTACGATTAGCGCCACGCCTATTCCACGTTTATCACACACACACTGGAATTACGATTAACGCCACGCCTATTCCATGTGTTCATAAAAACTAGTGCCTATGGATCCATTACACTTATTTGTACTCATGCAGGTTATTGCTTAATATAAATCATTTTCAAATAACGTTAATGAAATTAAGCAAAACCATCAATTTAAGATAACCGATTTTACTTCATAAAATCATTCTTCCAAAATCCATCTGTGAGATCCCGCATCGGCTAGGAGGGGGAACGAAGTCCTCCTTATAAGGGTGGATGGATACCTTCCTTGCATGAGGCCTTTTGCCTGTCACAGGGTGCGATCTGGGTGCGCCCCGTGTATGCCTGTGCAGGCAGGAACAAAACCGTGAGCGGTACCGGTATGCTGTTATGCAGAGGGTATGCGCAAAGCGGACAATATCGTGTACGGTGAGCTGGGGATGTTACAGATTGGTATCAGAGCCGGTCACCGGGTCGATGTGTCAGCGAGGACGATGATCCCACATGGTTGGGTGGATTGTGAGATCCCACATCGGCTAGGAGGGGGAACGAAGTCCTCCTTATAAGGGTGGATGGATACCTTCCTTGCATGAGGCCTTTTGCCTGTCACAGGGTGCGATCTGGGTGCGTCCCGTGTATGCATGTGCGGGCAAGAACAAAACCGTGAGCGGTACCGGTATGCTGTTATGCAGAGGGTATGCGCAATGCGGACAATATCGTGTACGGTGAGCTGGGGATGTTACACCATCCAAAACATTCATTATAAAAATACACCTTACCATAATTTAAAAACGTTATAAAAGGGTAAGGTAAGAATGAACTCACCTGATAGCGGTAGCGTCACTCTTGCTTTACTTTCTCAAAGCCGTAAGAATTTCCGTCGCCAAACTTCATAGAATCTGAAATACCCAAATACACATTGTACTGATATCAATCTACTGTGCAGGACCCTTAAAGGCTTAAGAATCCTAAATAACCAAAATTCTCGACACTTATCGCAACCCACTAATTGCTATAACACTTGTCGCAACCTACTACTTGCGACACAGTACTTGTCACAACCCACTATTGTGATATCCCCTTCTTATCGCAACCAACTCTTGCGACATGCATCTTATCGCAACCATCTGTTGCGATATACAACTTATCGCAACCAACTGTTGCGATACAACCACACTTGTCGCAACCCAAAGTTGCGACATTCATACTTATTGCAATTATCATCATTATCGCAACTAACTACGTTCATCTTTGTCTCAACTAACTGAAAACGTAAATAAGTCCCAATTTGATACTTTTAAGCTATGCATGCATCTATAAATTTGCAGATATGCATAATACTACCAGTAGAACATATTCATAAACCCAGATATTCCATATCTTACAAAATCATCAAAACCCAAATTCTAAACCATTAGAAAACTAGATAAACATGCTAGGAAGAATTCTTGTGAAAACCATACCTTTAATTTCACCATTTGAACCTCCAATCTACTGCTGATAATTTGTTTTCTTCCTTTCTCTTCTTCTTTTCAGTTCTCTCTATCTCTCTCTCTTTTCACCGTAAACACACACACACACACACACACAACGATAGAAATGAGAATGATATCTCACTTCCACATAAGTAGATGAGGTGGTGATCAACTTTCAACCTTTGCCAACTTTAGTCCATCCATTGTCATCTATTGACAATTTACATCTTTCAACTAATAACTTAAATTTAAAGTTTACCCCTTACTTAATTCCAATAAAACCCATAACATAACATATTCGGGAATAAACTCTAAAATTAACTTATCAAATAATTATACTCAAATTATTTAATAAACCAAATGAAATCCCTTTTTATAGAAAAATCGAGATGTTACATTATATATCTATCATAGTAGAACCTTTGGGGATCAATTGGACACGAAAAGCATAAGGAAAACGTGAAAACAATAACCCATGCGACTTGGCACGTGACCAAGGTCACGATATAGGCTGCTCAAGCCACCGTGTGAGGCGTTGATCTGGGTAGCACAGACAACTTGCCCCGCGACCTTCCAACTTTCTCACTTTTCTTCTCGCTTCTTATCTGGGTAGCACAGACAACTTCCCCCCGCGACCTTTTAACTTTTCTCACTTATCTCCTCATTTCTTATCCCACTCTTTCTCCTCACCCATTTTCTCTAGTTCTAAAGAATCTTGGGCCTTAGGTCCGATTTTTGGGTCTTAGAAGACATTTCTTGGTGACTTTCCTATCTCTCATCTCTAAGAATTAGAGTTATGATTCCTTTGCATCCCCAACATTTTCTTTGTTGTTGTGCCTTTGTGTAAGGTTGAGAGTAAAAAGGAGCTTGTAAGGGATTCATAAATAGATTTGGGAGTCTAGCTTTAAGATCTCAAGTCTTTTGTAGCACCCCAATTCTAGAAAATAACGATTAATTTAAAACTTTTGATTAATACCATAAACAGATGAACTTTCTCCCCAAAGGACAACAATGAATACTTCTACATCATATATAGGGGTTATAGTCAACAACTTTTGAAACAAAATCTTACATAAGATCTAGGTTAAGAAGAGTTGATACTAAAACCTACATATGAGTTACTATCTCCAAGGTACATCAGACATGCCAAATAGCTAAGTCTTTCTTATACCCTTACTACCACTCACCTCATCTAATGTCGCTAGTACCAACCCCACTAGGACCAGCTGCACAAGAAAAAGTGTTAGACGTAAAGCCTAGTGAACTAAGCAGTTTTCATTCTAATTATATGAAATGGTCAAACTTAGAGGTTGTTTGTATGGTTTGTTCGGATCTTTTGCGTTTTCTTACATTTTCAAGCAACCAATGAAGAACATCGGTGTCCGTGTTCACATATGAGATTTAGGTAAATGAGAATAAATTTTAGGGAAATTAATTAAAATACCCAAAGTTTGACTTTAACTTACCAAAATACCCAATTTCTTGCTGAGTTTACCAAAATACCTATATTGTCCGCAATGGGTCCCGCGATCGCGGGCTAGGGCCTACGTGGCACCCATGTTTGGCCAAAATGTCCCGCGGAGCCCCCTAACTATGCCCACGGTGACAGTATTAGCCCCTGTCCGCGGTGGTTGTCCGCGATGGGCAAAAAAATTTACATTTTTGGTCCTTTTTTGCACGAATCTTTGCATGTTTTTACTGTTTTTTTCCACAATTATTGTACTATGAAGACCAATTTGTGGTTGCCATTCACTGGCTTGTTTCATCAATGTTGAATCATTGTACTTTGAAGACCAATTTGTGGTTGCAATTCATGTTGGTTGTTTCATCAATGTTGGTTGTTTAATCAATGAGATTTCATCCATAAATATCAGTAAAATGCAATTCATAGTTCACACACACCCATTCCATCCTTCTTTCTTGCTTTTTTTCTTCAGTATTTTGTTTTTGAGATACTACTGAAAAAATGAGTTCATCTGTTGCAAAAGCTAAGCTATTTTTCTGTTTCGATGGTGAATGGGTGCAAGACAACAATGAGTGGAATTTTGCTTATAAATCTAAGCATGGTGTAAAATTGCCAGTAAACTATACATATCAGAAGTTTGTTGTATACGCCATGCAAAAATATGGAATCAACCCTTCTGTTGTTTGCAAGTTAGTGTTTAAGAATGGTGATGGGTCATTTGTGGAGTTATCCAACGATGGGATATCTCTGGTTTTCTGCACTTTGCAGCCGAATCAGAAAGACCTCCGTTACTTTTTTTGTATGCCGATTCATCGGTGTGCGACGAAGACGATGACGAAGGTGATGACGACGGTGATGACGAAGGTGATGACGACGGTGATGACGAAGACCTTCAAATGGAGGAGCCTGATTTTGTTCCGGAGACGCAACAACAACAACCACAAGAAGAAGAAGAAGAAAAAGAAGACCAAGAAGGACGCTTTGCTGGAGTTGCCGACGACGAAACCCATGTTTTCACAATGGGTAATTCTGATATATAGACAGATCAGATACCGATTGTGATGAGGATGAAGAATATACCCCTAGTAAAAAATCATTTAGTCAGTTAAATGACTTTTTTGATATGCCCCCTATTCTTCCAGACCCGAATACCCATACACAAACCTACGAACCTACACGTTATATGCGCAGTTCAAGGTTACAAGTAGGTCAGATATTTGATTCGAAGGATGACTTGGCCACACAGGTCGGAATTAAGTTCATAGAAGAGGGTTTCGAAAGTTACACGCCGAGATCCGACAAAACCAGATACGAAGTTATAAGTGGGAGAGAAAATTGTAATTGGAGGTTGTACGCGAGGTCCGTGGGCGACAAAGGAAGGATATTTGTCATTAGAAACTTGCACGACGAACACACTTATTCGAGGACGCAACTGAATCCCAACCACAAACAAGCCACCAAAAGGACTTTGGGTGCGATACTGAAAAACAAATTTCTTGATGCTAGCAGGTCAATGCGTCCAAAGGACATCGTGAACGATGTATACCAGCAGTACAGGATCACAATTGGTTACCACTAAGGCTGGTGTGCGCGATGCAGGGCACTGCTAATGGTCAGAGGCACGTTTGAAGAGTCGTATGAACGACTCCATGGGTATTTATATAATTTGCAGCTGCACAATCCAGGTACGGTCACCCAGATAAGGACCGATTCAAATGGACGGTTTGAGATGTGCTTCGTTGCCCTTGGACCCGCGGTACGTATTTTACCATGTCATATGTTTACACATTATAAACTATAACATTTACAAAGGGAAACCACCTACGTTTTTGCAGATCCGCACATTTGTGGAAAATCTGCGTCGTGTCCTGGTAATAGACGCTGCCCATTTAAAGGGCCCTTACTTGGGTATGATGTTCCTGGCGGTTGCCATGGACGGGAATAACTCCATCGTTCCCGTAGGTTTCGGAGTAGGCAAGTCTGAAACCGGGGAGGAGTGGACTTGGTTTCTGTTCATGTTGAGACAAGCTATCGGAGACCCGCAAGGGTTGGTGTTTATGTCCGACCGGGCTCCTTCCATAAGCGCCGCTCATGCCTTATGTTGTCGACATTTAGAGATGAAAGCTAAAACCCAGGACAAACGTATTACCACCTACCACGATGTCTACTGGAAGGCATGCAAAGCATATACGGCTCGGGAGTTTGACTGGTACATGAATGTTCTACGAGTTAGTGCCAAGAAAGCAGCCAAAGTCATGGACGATGTTGGACCGGAGAGGTGGTCCGCGGCCCATTTTCCTGCACAACGGTATGACATTCTGACCTCCAATAGTGCAGAGTCGGTGAATGCACTCTCCCGTTTTACGCGTAGATGTCCGATTGTTACTCTTATGGAGTACTTTCGGGCCTTTCAACAAGAGTGGTACCAACTTCGACGCCGAAAAGGAGTTGAGCTGCATAATAGACTCACACCAGCGGCGGAGGAGATAGTTCTCTTCAGGGCGGGTCACGCGTCGACCTGGAGGGTAAGCGAAATCGGGTATGGGAGGTACCAGGTTCGGGATAACCAACTTGACGCGATTGTCGAGATGACCGACCATGTTTGTTCATGTTTCCAATGGCAAAAATCTGGGTTACCGTGCGGCCATGCCATCGATGCGGAAAGACATATGGGTCGTAGAGATTGCGGCGACTTGGCTGTAACTTTCTTCACGTCCGAAACTTACCGGGCAACATACGCAAAGGTAATAAATCCAGTTGGACCCCCTGAAGCATGGGTGTTTCCACCCGACCCCCTTCCGCCATGCTATCCACCGTTAAACACTAAGAACAGAGCCGGGAGACCGAGAAAGAACGACCGACATCCATCACGTGGTGAAGGTTCGATACAACGAAAATGTACCCGGTGCCAATGCGTAGGACATACTCGTGGAGAGTGTCCAAATCCCACCCCTTCAACTGTGCCAAGGAGTAGAGGTTCAGTCAGCCAACTAAGTAACACGCAGGGCCCATCGTAGCTTGAGCCACATGGACCTATATCATATGATACCATTGATCTGAACATTGATTTCCCTTGATTGGGACGATAAATATTGTATGTTTAATGCGCTTGTTTTGATATATAACATGATTTTATCTACTTTATCGCCCCGTTGTAATTTATCAAACATAACTTATGTACGTTGATCTGAACATGGACATGGATAATCATGGTCACATGGCATGGGATGATGATCATAATGGTAGTAGTCTAAATGAAGAGAATAGTAATGGTTATATAGAACTATATCATATGATAGCGTTGACAGGGACCTAAGTTGTGTTAGAGCAAAGACAGGGACCAAAAATAGCCAACATGCAATAAAAGCATCCACATTTGCGTAAAAATAACCCACGCTAGATTAGTCGTTCACGTATTCTTACATGGCATCCCCAAACCTTCATGTTTGGTGCTTTAGGCGTTTATCTGAATCGCTTTCAGACACTGGAAAGAGTTATATGGTTAGTGTGCATGTTTCATTGAGTTTTGTTTGTTACTACCATTGTTCTACGAACTAACTATATTAATTAATGTTCATCAACATATGCATATCCACAGTTGTTCACCATGAAAGTCCACCATGGTGGGTGTTAATGCCAAAAATCGCACCAAAGTACAACATAAGGTCGATGTGGACATTTAACAACTAAAGAAACGTATCTCAAGTCAAAAAACACAATCGCGAGGAAAAAGTAAAAGAGACAAGAGATTTTGATGACGCGGGAAAAACCTCAACGAGGAAAAAACCTGCGGACGACAGTGGATGTCGTCGCTGCACTATGGTCACCAATCAGGGGCGATGTCCTTGGGTACTGGTGTCGATCGTACAATGATTACAATACAAATGAAGGAAAGACTTCAAAATGTAAAGTACAAGTGTTTGGAATGTAAAACAAGTGTATGTCGAGAGCGAATGTCGTGCGTCGAGAACGATCACTTGAGAGAAAATGCTTCACTTCGAGTGTTCTTGAGTTTGCAGAGTGATTTTTGCCTTCAGTGCTTGGTTTCTAGAATTCGAGTGTCTCTCCCCGAAACTGGGGTTCAAATTTGATCTTTTATAACCTTCGGGGGCTTAAATGAGCTTTAATGGCGCACTTTGTAACCGCTGTCGGGCCATTAATGCTCTTTGATGTTGTCTTTGTAACCGCTGTCGGGCCATTAATGTCATTGATGATTCATCCGTTACTGGTCGTTGTGCCATGAATGTCCATAGACCTGCATTAATGAACAAGAGAAACAATTGTCGACTATGAATGGTTATTATAGTCGTAAGACCATCTTAAGTTCAGGACGTCGGTCTTATGGAGCATACGACCGTTGTCGAAATACAAGACCATGTATACGACTGTAAATGTCTTGTAAGACCTTATCTTAGTATAGGAATGGTCTTATGAAAATGTCGTGAGACTAGGATAAAAATGTCGTAAGACCACTAGGTCGTAAGACCAAGATGATGATGTCATAGGATCAAAGCGATATAAGACCGACGACGGGAGACTGTCGACGTAAGACCAACGAGTCGTAACCGGCGACACGTAACTGGAAACATAAGACTAGTGACGCAAGACTAATAACGTAAGACTAGTGACGTGTGACTGGCGACGGGTGACTGGCGACATGTCGCTAATGATGTATGTCGTGCGACGTGTAACATGCGACACGTGACGTGCGATCATGAGATGTAAAGACACTATCTTGAATGACTATTGACATAAGATGTCTTTTAATAATCAACTATCGTGGTTATTAACGTATGTCGGGGATATGATAATAACGGGTATTATCCTTGTCGGTCGGGGGTAATCAATGTCCATGGGTCATGTCGAGGGTGTGATATTTTACCCAAACAGTTAGCCCCCCGAGATTTGAATTTCAAAGCCATTTGAATTTCAGATCTCGTACCAATGTGTTTCTACTGAAACGTGTTACTTTTGCTAATTGAATCATTTAGAAGAAAATCGGCTTGGTCAGCTGGAATCGCGTGACCAGTCGATGGTATGAAGTAAGTCGCGGCGAAAGATGATCTTTAATGCGCGATATACTCGTGGTATTCATCCGACGATCGTAATACGATCTTAATATGTAAGGAACCGATGGTGATCGTAAGACGATCTTTATCAAAACTGAGATGTATGGGTCGGAAGTCAATCATAAGACGATTGGACCGAAATAAAGCTTGGCGGCGATCATAAGATGATCGAACCAAGATAAAATTTAAGGATTTTGTGATACAGTCGTTAAAGACTTATGTTCTGGCGTTCCAAGCCGATACGGTCGTTAGAGAACTATGGTCTGGCGATTCGAGCCGATACTGGCGATCCGTGCCGATACGGTCGTTAGAGACCTATAGTCAAGGTTCTAAATGGCGTGAGGCGTGGCGTGGCGGCGAGGTCAAGCCTAAAGCCTTACGAGTTATGGCGAGGCCATGGCGTTTTCCAAGGCGTGGCTTAAGGCGGCAAATATGTATATAATATATATGTATATATATGTGTGTGTGTGTTTATGTCAGTGTCGTGAACACTAAAGATTAAGTTATTAACAATTTAAATTCATATAAAACGATAAACAAAAGAAATTCTAAATTCTAATCGATACTAATAAGCAAATTTGAATCGAATTTCGAAATACATAGATTCGAAAAATCGAAAGTACACAAAATTGTAACGCCATAACGCGCCATGGCGTGCCATGGCGGCATAACGTGCCATGGCGGGCCAAGGCGGGACATGCCATAACGCGCCATGGCGGGCCATGGCGTGCCATGGCGTGCCATAACGAGTTTCACGCCTTATCTCGACGCCAAGGGGTATAACGTGGCGGCAAGGCTGCGCCTCGGCGCCATGGCGCGCCATGGCGCGTTTTTTAGAACATTGCCTATAGCCTGGCGATCCGAGCCGATACTGGCGATCCGAGCCGATACGGTCGTTAGAGACCTATAGTCTGGCGTTTACAGCCGGTAAGGTCGTTAAAGACCTATGATCTGTTTTTTTTGTCAATCGACCGTTGGTGGTCGGGTCATTTCATGTAACCGATGATTGATAAATGAAATTTATCTTTCTTTTGAACTTGCATATCACTTTGTCTTATACGTTTCGTGAATATATACGATGTCAATTGTGAAATTCATCAAGTAAATACACATCATGTAAAAAATGAATATAAGACTTGCGACATAGGCATCCATTACAACACATCAACTTTTCAGGGTTAATATGTGGACTATGAGATCCTGAGATCTTTGAGTCGTGCTAAGCAAACATAGGTACGTGCGACTTAGGCACTTATCCAAAATATGAAAACTCTTCTAAGTTGAGGAACTTAGATCGAGGGGTCGTAAGACCTTGTGATCGTACGACTAGATCATACGATGAGTTTGGATCATGTGTTCCTGCGAAAGGTTAATCAAGTCATAGACCTGATCGTTTATGTCGTACGATCCTAAAGTCGTACGATAGACTTAGTAATATATATCGTGCGATCCTGCGAGACTAAAGTCGTATAGTAGACTCGGCAACTAATGTCGTGCGATCCTGCGATAAAACAATGTCAGAGGTTGGTCGTTGGCTAACCAACGACCCTCCGATGCTTAAGTCAGTAATCGTCATGACGATTAAAAAGTGTATGAGAAAAAAGGTTTAGAAGAAATACCTTTTTAGATATGTTGCATTCCAGCTACGTGGGATATCTCGATTGTCGAGGGGTTGTAGCCGATGGGCACTTTTACCTACGACTTATGAGATACAATAAGGACCTTTTACCTGCATTGAGCTCTTGAGTACTTTGGAGCACTCGACGGTGGACGTAGTCGCCTTCTTGAAAGACTTTGACTTTGACGCTCTTGTTGAAATGTCGCTCGACCGCTTGCCCCTAGGTGTCAAGGTCGTCAGCTCGATGTCGCGGTCTTCACAGAACTGTCGAGTCCCGTCGCTTACGAACTGGGATCTATTGTCACAGACAATTTCGGATGTCGCACGACCAATTATCTTCTTGGTCTTTCATCTGGACGTCATCGTCATTTTCGATGGACGACGTCGCCAGATGGATTATTGGAATGTTGTCGAGTATCGGTTCGACCAAAGCAGACATAAGGTTTGTTAGAGCGTCGGTTTGAGTATTTTAGTCCCTTGGAACCATGACTGGTGATGGCGATATTCAATGTACAAGTCGTATTTAATGACGACATATCTCATGACTAGAGATCATGAGATTTCAATATGAGAGTCGTTTTTATTGGCGACCGAGAATTTTAACCTGTGCTTGCCATGACTGGCGATCATAAGGTTTAAAATACGATTTGTCTTTTATCGACGGCTATGAATCGTAACCTGCGTTTGCCATGACTGGCGATCATAAGATTTAAAAAATATGAGTCGTCTCTTACCAACGACTATAAATCGTAGGACATGTGTTTTTTAAGTCGTAGAGACTTTGGTTTCTCACAATGTAAATCGTAAGATCTGTATTCATATGATCTTGTGAGCCTGCAATGTAAAAATCGGGGGTGGTCGTTGGTTTTTGACCAATGATCCTTTGATGCTTGAATCAACGATCATATATTAGATCAAAATAATTAAACGAAAAATATACTTAGAGTATATATATGTAGAGTTGTTCTAAGTAGGACGTCATAGTTACCGTAACATGGAGTCCATAAGTGCCTTTTTCCGAGGACTTTGAAATCAAATGTGGTATTTGCCATTTTGTGATGGGTGTTCCGAGCCCCCGAGTCCCTTGGATGATGCAATACATGCGATATTTTTGACGGAGCATTTTTTCTTTTTTCAGGGTTTGAATCAGGCTTCGAGCCGCATTCAATTCCGATTGGAGTTGAATCATGGGATCTTGATAATTTGCCATTTACCTGAAAATAATTAAAGCTTCACAAGATCGTTAGAGCGATGTATGCGTTCGCTTGAGATTTTCTCTAGATGGGGTCCCACGGATGGCGCCAAACTGTTAATGCCAAAAATCGCACCAAAGTACAACTTAAGGTCGATGTGGACATTTAACAACTAAAGAAACGTATCTCAAGTCAAAAAACACAATCGCGAGGAAAAAGTAAAAGAGACAAGAGATTTTGATGACGCAGGAAAAACCTCAACGAGGAAAAAACCTGCGGACGACAGTGGATGTCGTCGTTGCACTATGGTCGCCAATCAGGGGCGATGTCCTTGGGTACTGGTGTCGATCGTACAATGATTACAATACAAATGAAGGAAAGACTTCGAAATGTAAAGTACAAGTGTTTGGAATGTAAAACAAGTGTATGTCGTGTGTGAAAACAATATGTAAACTGCTGGTCGAGAGCGAATGTCGTGCGTCGAGAACGATCACTTGAGAGAAAATGCTTCACTTCGAGTGTTCTTGAGTTCGCAGAGTGATTCTTGCCTTCGGTGCTTGGTTTCTAGAATTCGAGTGTCTCTCCCCGAAACTGTGGTTCAAATTTGATCTTTTATAACCTTCGGGTGCTTAAATGAGCTTTAATGGCGCACTTTGTAACCGCTGTCGGGCCATTAATGCTCTTTGATGTTGTCTTTGTAACCGCCGTCGGGCCATTAATGTCATTGATGATTCGTCCGTTACTGGTCGTTGTGCCATGAATGTCCATAGACCTGCATTAATGAACAAGAGAAACGGTTGTCGACTATGAATGGTTATTATAGTCGTAAGACCATCTTAAGTTCAGGATGTCGGTCTTATGGAGCATACGACCGTTGTCGAAATACAAGACCATGTATACGACTGTAAATGTCTTGTAAGACCTTATCTTAGTATAGGAATGGTCTTATGAAAATGTCGTGAGACTAGGATAAAAATGTCGTAAGACCAAGATGATGATGTCGTAGGATCAAAGCGGTATAAGACCGACGACAGGAGACTGTCGACGTAAGACCAACGAGTCGTAACCGGCGACACGTAACTGGCGACATAAGACTAGTGACGCAAGACTAATAACGTAAGACTAGTGACGTGTGACTGGCGACGGGTGACTGAAGACGGGTGACTGAAGACGGGTGACTGGCGACGGGTGACTGGCGACATGTCGCTAACGATGTATGTCGTGCGACGTGTAACATGCGACACGTGACGTGCGATCATGAGATGTAAAGACGCTATCTTGAATGACTATTGACATAAGATGTCTTTTAATAATCAACTATCGTGGTTATTAACGTATGTCGGGGATATGATAATAACGGGTATTATCCTTGTCGGTCGGGGGTAATCAATGTCCATGGGTCATGTCGAGGGTGATTTTTTACCCAAACAGTGGGTACTTCACAGAACCACCCAAAAGACATTATTTCCGTGGTCTAGAAATTTATGTTGACATGTTAGATGTGGAGGATCTTTCTATGCAACTGCTTGAACAGGTCATGAAAGAGCTGGACTATGAAGAACCAAAATATAATAGGTTATATTTTAAGAGGCCGAATGCAGACTTCTTGACTGGACTGGTAGAATTGAGTACCGACGAAGATGTAGCCAACATACGCCAGTATGTTGACGGCCATACTGTGATTGAAGTGTACATCGAGAAAGTGGAGCTTAACACTTTGAGACTCGTCTCGCCAGAGCATGTAAGAAGTCGACCCGGATTGTCAAAAACCAAACCATCGTCTAGCCGTAGCCTCAAATTTGGATAATTTTGTACTGTATTGATTAGTATGTGTTTGTTATGAAATAATCTTGTATAACATCTATGAGTTATATTTTTAATATGAACCACTTTTCAGACAAATTTCAGACTACTTAAACACTACTTTTCAGACAAATTAAAGACCTTTATTCATGAGCAAACTTCAACATGAAACATCAACATAAAAACTCCAGGAAGGAAACAACAACATAGAAACGGGAAAGGAACGAAACAACAATGTCGAACTGGAAAAGTACAAAACAACAACACATAAACAACAAAGTACTAAAGCAACACCCGTACCACCACCTACTGAAAAATTGCTTTAGTTTGATCAATCCAACTTTGCTTGTCGCTTACCTTCGCTTGAAGAATTGCGAAGTCTTGCAAAATGTGGTGAATTTCTTCTTTTTCTCGACGAATACGAGCCTCCCTATCTTTTATATCCCCTTTCATCCTTTTGATCTCCTTTTCTTCCACTTCGATCCTTATCAAGTAGACTTCCTTCCTAGCCATCATCTGTTTCCACTCTTCTGTCAGTTGGTCTATCTCCTTTTCCCTATCTGCTATCATAATCTGGAGTTTCACGGACATTCTTTCTGGTGTAGACGATGGGTTTGATGACGATGCCATTTGTTTACTGAAGAAAGAAAGCAAGAAAGAAGTATGGAATGGGTGTGAATTATGGATTGCATTTTACTGATATTTATGGATGAAATCTCATTGAGAAAGATGAATTTTAACCACAAATTGGTCTTCAAAGTACAATAATTGTGGAAAAAACAGTAAAAACATTAAAAGATTCGTGCAAAAAAAGACCAAAAATGTAAAAAAATTTGCCCACCGCGGACAGGGGCCAATCCTGTCACCGCGGGCATAGTTGGGGGGCTCCGCGGGACATTTTGGCGAAACATGGGTGCCACGTGGGCCCTAGCCCGCGATCGTGGGACCCATCGCGGACAATATGGGTATTTTGATAAGTTAAAGTCAAACTTTGGGTATTTTAATTAATTTCCCTAAATTTTATTCGTAGATTGTAAAATTGTCAATGACTTCAAGATAAAAAGTTAGATAAAAGTTGACGCTTATCAAAATCCAAAAATGTTATAGAAAAAATAGAAGATAAATAATGATATTTGATAAAATTACATGTGATAACCTAAGGGCACGTGTGCTCTAAGCCTGACAACCTCGGAGGTTTGACCGATCCTTAATCACATGTGATTTTTATCATAAAATTACATCTGATAAAGGTTTTATCGCATTCTCATAAGTTAACCTTATTCTTGTTTGATCCTCCTCTCTCCGTGTGTGTGTGTATATATATAGGGGTGGTATCGGGTACAAACCAACTAGTTTGTACAAACCCGTACAAACTCAATCTACCTTCATGAATTTGCAATTTTTTTAATTTGGCTTCATGAATCTATATTTTGGCTTCATGAATATAAAATTTGGCTCCATAACTTCTTTTTTATTTATTTATAAGGGTATTTTAGGGCTCCACCGGAAAATATAGATTCATGAAGCCAAATTATATATTCATGAAGCCAAATTAAAAAAATTGCAAATTCATGAAGGTAGATTGAGTTTGTACGGGTTTGTACAAACTAGTTGGTTTGTATTTGATACCCAGCCTATATATATATATATATATATACATTTGTTTCTCTATGTCCCATCAAAATTGAAATTATTTTCATATAAACTCACATGTTTTACCATTAATCATTATCCAATGTTATAAATAGTGTTGAGACATGACATTGATGGTAAGATTAAGCCCTAAGCTTTATGGGCCACAATATTTTTTAAAGAGTAAACTCTAATTTTGGTCCATGAGGTTTAATGAAAAGTCTGAAAGTGGGACTTCAACTTTGATAAATCTATAAATCATCCTTGTGGTTTGCCTTTTGCTCTAAAAACAAGGTTCTAATTAAATGGCGTGAGGCATGGCGTGGCGGTGAGGTCAAGCCTCAAGCCTTACGAGTTACGGCGAGGCCATGGCGTTTTCCAAGGTCTGGTTTAAGGCGGCAAATATGTATATAATATTATAATATATGTATGTATATCTGTGTGTGTTTATGTCAGTGTCTTGAAAAATAATGATTAAATTATTAACAATTTAAATTCATAGAAAAAGATAAACAAAAGAAACTATAATAGATACTAATGGGCAAATTCAAATCAAATTTCGAAATACATAGAATCGAAAAATCGAAAGTTCACAAACTTGTAGCGACATAACGCGTCATGGCGGGCCATGGCATGCCATGGCGCGACATAGCAAGCTCCACGCCTTATCTCGGCGCCAAGGGGTAAAACGTGGAGGCAAGGTGGCGCCTCGGCGCCATGGCAGCGCCAAGGCGCGTTTTTAGAACATTGTCTAAAAATGGTCATTGGTCACTAGCTCAGTTAAATGAAGGATAACTTTGTCTTTTTATCTACTTCCTTAACTCTCTTTTAACAAATTAAATATATAATATAATATTATTTATATTATATGTATGTTTATAAATAAAATCTCCTACCGACTAAACCTTTTCACACTGCCGGTATAATCTCCATCACCGGCCAAAGCCTTCGTCCCCTTCCATATTCGTCTTCGTCTTCGTCCTCTTCCCTTCCAGTCCACCACCAACGTCGGCCTCATCAACTCAAATGTTGCCTTCACAGAGACAAAATCACAGGTACTGTTCGGGCAAAATTTCATAGGTCTCGACCACGACCAGAAAAGGTAAGACACATGTTATGAGCTATATCTTGTATTAAGATAAGGTCCCGACAAAAACACAAAAAACCTCCGTCGCCCCTCTCAAAAGGTAAGTCGAGAGTTCCTCACAACACTCAACCTCGACGTCGCCCGTTCCGCACGACCGTCGCGAAGAATCATGCGACCTCGATCGACTAACGCGTTATATGACTGTTATATTTGTTCAGTGATTAATGCAGGAGTCAAAGTCATTAATGGACAACGGCTATAACCGACGAAATCAGTTATGAGCATCTAATCCCACATTGAAGACGCCGGCCGTTACAGCAGTCATCAAAGATCTTAATGATTCAATTAAAAGCATCCGAAGACTATAAATCCCAAGTTTAATCCTCAGTTTGAGGACATGGAATAACACAGGGAGAAAGATAGAACAGAAATTCGGACAACAGAAGCAAACGTAAACACTCGAAAAATATTCATTCGAAGCAAAGAGATCATTCATAGAAGATCGCTCTCGACGCAAGACTTTCACTCTCGACCAACAGTTTATACATTGTTTTCACACACGACACACACTGTTTTTACATTTCAAACACTTGTACTTTACATTTCGAAGTCTTTCCCTTCATTTGTATTGTAATCTCTGTACGATCGACACCCGGAACACCAAGGACATCGCCCCTAATTGGCGACCATAGTGCAGTGACGACATCCACTGTCGTCCGCAGGTTTTTTCCTCGTTGAGGTTTTCCCTGCGTCATCAAATCCTTTTACTCATCTCTATTTTTTATCTTTGCCGCACGCCTTTGTCGAACGATTCCTTTCTTTAGTTGTTAAAGTCCACATCGACCTTAAGTTGTCCCTTTGGTGCGATTTTTGGCATTAACAGTTTGGCGCCATCCGTGGGACCCCATCTAGAGAAAATCTTCGACAAACGTGCGTTTTACTAACGGTTTCTTGAAGTTTTCTTTGTTCTCTGTTTCAGGAAAATGGCATCCCCTGGGGATCAGCAGCATGTCATTGCCCAGATGTACCAGGAGCTTGAAGTCACTCAAAATCAAATCAACGCCATGGCAGAGCAAAGCCATAGAGCAGCTGAGGAGATCGCATGGCTAAGGAATCCCTTTGGACCTCAGAATGGTCCTAGGCCATTCGTTCAAAATCCAGGCCAATGATCGTTCGGTCAGAATGGTTCTCGACCATTCGCGCATAACCCAGGTCCAGGATCAGCTCCGTTCGCTCAGTACCAACATCCAGGTCCGTTCATGCAGAACCAGCAACCGGGACCGTTCAATCCGAATCCCCAGTTCGGGACGGTTCCTCCTCATCACATAAGGCCACCACCCATGCAGAATGGATCGCAGCCATTTCAAAATGGGTTGCAGCCATTTCAGAATGGATCGCAGCCATTTCAGAATGGATAGCAACCATTTCAGAATGGGTCGCAGCCGTTTCAGAATGGGTCGCATCCGCATTTTGTTCCTTTCAACGGAGACGCCAATGGCTCGTCGTATGGCAATGGCACCAGTTCAGGAATCAATCCACAAGTAGGGGCAAATCTCGACCCCAACGACCCCGTCGCCCAGTGATTGAAAATGCTAGAAGATCAGAACGAGCGCCTCCTATCTTTGCTCGCCAAGCTATCTGGGGCAGCCGTGCCCGTCGACGTCGAGCCTCGATCAGGATATCAGGCGTCGCCCATCGTCGATGAGATCGCGACCGTTGAGGTCCCAAAGAAATACAACGTCCCCGCCTTCACGCCCAAGTATTCGGCAGTGGCTGATCCGACAGAACACGTCGCGCAGTATAAGCAGATCATGTGGACAATCTCGATCCCACACATGTATCAGGAGGTCTGTATGTGCAAAAGCTTTGGTGCGACTCTCACCGGTCCTACTCTCCAATGGTTGATCAATCTCAAACCCAAGTCCATCGGGTCGTTCGCTGAATTGGTCAACCAATTCTCCCAGCAATTCGCCAGCAGTCGCAAGATGGAGAAGCAGACCAGTGACCTGTATTACGTCGTGCAGAAGGCCAATGAGTCTATCCGCAGTTATTTCAATCGATTCAATGCGGAGATGATCAGCATTCGCAATTGTGACGTCAAGACTGCAATTGAAGCTTATAAGCGTGGTCTGGACGACAGCTCAGGTTTATACACTGACCTGAGCAAGTATCCTCCGGAGAATTTCGAAGACGTCCGAGCTCGAACCTTAGCGTATATGAGAGTAGAGGACGACGCTGCCTTTCGACGCAAGCATACCGACGACAAAAGGTCGTTAGGTGTGAAAAAACCCGAGTTCAAGACAAAAGCAATTTCCAAAATAGAGCCCACGCGTCAGATCTCAAACGTCCGATTCAAGACAAAAGCAGAGGCTAAGACCGCGACCAAATTCCCTCAGTACCCCAAGATGTCCTCTTATGGATTCAAAGGATCCACTAAGGATTTGGTCGAAGCTCTGAAGACCGCCCAGGCAACCATCCGGTGGCCTAAGAAGTCCGATCAGGACGACGCTACTAAGGATTTGGTCGAAGCTCTGAAGACCGCCCAGGCAACCATCCGGTGGCCTAAGAAGTCCGATCAGGACGACGCTAAGAAAGATAAATCTAAATGGTGTGACTTTCATGTCGACCATGGTCATGTGACGGATGATTGCATTGCTCTCAAAAAGGAACTAGCGTATCATGTCCCGAAAGGAAATCTCAAAGATATCATCGACGGCGTCGTTACCCCAGCTAACAACGTTCGACCGCCAACCCCCGAGCATGCGAAAGTCGTCAATTTTATCACCGGTGGTTCCGACGTATGTGGTCTGACGTACTCCGCGGCCAAACGTCACGCCAGTCAAGCGCCTGACGATCGACCTATCCCGCGCTCATCGAGACCCAAAGGAGATTTGGAGTTGGAAGCTATGAAGATCGTATTCGACCAAGACGACCTCGGCGACTCGTATCCGAAGCATCATGACGGGTTGATCATTCAACTCACAGTTGGTAATTGTTTAACCCGTCGAGTCTTGATCGATGGGGGCAGTTCAGCGAACGTCATTTTCATTGACACCATCAAGGCCATGGGAATCGATCGTTCGGAAATCACCCGACGTTCGACAACTTTGGTCGGTTTCAATGGAGAAGCGACGAGCACCTTTGGAGATATGATCTTGCCCGTCTATGCCAGAGGAATCAACAAGCAGACCAAGTTCAGTGTCATCGACTGTGCGTCGGCCTATAACATCATCTTAGGTCGACCATGGATCCATGAAATGAAGGTCGTTCCCTCGACGTATCATCATACTCTGAAGTTCCCTACGCCGTGGGGAATCCAGGAGATAAAAAGTGAACCGAAAGTCGCTCGTGATTGCTATAAAACCACTCTGAAGCCGCGAAAATAGACCTTCTATTGTGGCGACTGTTAATGCCAAAAATCTCACCAAAGGGACAACTTATGGTTGTTGTGGACTTAATCAACTAAAGAAAGGATCTTTCGACGAGACGTGCGACGAGGGAAAAAATAAACGAGACAAGGGATTTGATGACACAGGAAAAACCTCAAACGAGGAAAAAAACCTGCGGACGACAAGGGATGTCGTCGCTGCACTATGGTCGCCAATCAGGGGCGACGTCCTTGGTACTGGCGTCGGTCGTACGATGATTACAATACAAATGAAGGAAATACTTCGAAATGTAAAGTACAAGTGTTTGTCGTGTGTGAATACAAAGTGTAAATAACTGTTGGTCGAAAGCTGCTGCCGTGCGTCGAGAGCGATAACTTGAGCTTTCCTTCGAGTGTTCTTGAGTCCGTTGTAAGGTTCTGGCTTTCAGTACTTGATCTCCAGAGTTTGAATGTTCTTTGCTATGAGTTTGGATGATTTTCTCTGCTGTTTGGTGATGTTCGCTGATGTATATTAGATGTTCACTGTTGTATGTCGGATTTTTCTGATGATCCTTGAAATGAGGCTTTAGCTTGACTTTTATAGTCTTCGTGCCATTAATTAGCTCCATTAATGATTTGATCAACGGCTACAACGGCTGGAAACGGTCGCAGGAGTGATTATCCATAATGCTCTTCGTCCGTTACGGCTGCTTGCTGTTAATGGCTTTGACTCCTGCATTAAATACTTAACAAACGTAACAGTCAAGGTTAACGTTAGCTTTGGTCGAAGGTGCAATGATCTTACGCGATGGTCGTACGGGACGGGCGATGCTATGGTCGAGCGTCATGGGAGACGTACGACTTACCTTTTAAGGGAGACGACGGATGTTTTCTGGGTTCTTGTCGAGACCTTATCTTAATACAAGATTTGGATTATAACGTGCGTCTTACCTGCTCTGATCGTGGTCGTACGACGTGATTTTTTGCCCAAACAGCGACTCACGACGACATTTAGTGTATCGTCTTAAAATCAACACAAGGGGGCAAGATGGTAGCAATAATCAAGACGGCCCACGTAGTTGGGCACGACGCGTCAGAAAAGGTACGTCTTCTAAACCCTTTTCTATTTTTTCATACGATTTTTTAACAACGATGGTTACTGACTTAAGCATCGGAGGGTCGTTGGTTAGCCAACGACCAACCTCTGACATTGTTTATTCCACAGAATTGCACGACAATAAACAAACGACTCTAGTTTCGCAAGGTCGCACGACATAAACGATCAGATCTATGACTTGATCAACCCTTCTACAGGGGCACACGATTCAAATTAATCGCACGACTTAGTCGTACGATTGCGAAGTCTAATGATCTCATGATCTAAGTTTCTTAACTTAGAAAAATTTCATACTCCGAATGTATGCTTTAGTCGCATAAGCTTATGTTTATATACACGATTTAAAAGTCTTATGGCTTACGTCCCAGTTATTGTGTTGCAATGATGCCTAAGTCACACGATTCTTTGTATATTTTATACTTTATGAATTTAACAGTCGATGCGATATTTGTTTGCCAAATATATAAGATGCAAGTTCAACAAAAATCTAAGTTTCATTCATAAACTGTCGATTTACAATCCAAAGGAAAGTGGTTCGACCACTAGTAATCAACAAAAGCAAGGAAAGGTTAAAAGTTTCCTAAAGCTTAGGAGAATCGCCCGCCTCTTTCGCGCGACTAACAGCCTTTAGCTCGTGCAAAGCGTCGAAAAGTTGAATGGTCAACTCGTCTGCGCGCGCCAAGGCCGACTTCTCCCTGTCCAAAGCCACCCTCTCCCTTTCTAGCGCTGCATCCTCTCTTTCAAGAGCAGACGCCACCAGATCTTCGACTCTCGACATCTCAGCATATAACGCCAAAGAAGACTGAAATGTCTGTAAAAAGTAGGAAGTCCGTTAAATATCCAACGACAACAGCGACAAATGAACCTAGTCTTGAAAGAAAGACTTACCGAGAACGCCAAACCGGCAACCTGAGATCCCACTTCCCTGATCGGAGCTCTCTGAAAACGTTCCTTGAAAGATGGGAGCAAATATATCCCCAAGTGAGGAAACAACGTCGTCCCGTCTAGGACACTATCCGCCATAAAGTTAGACGGTAACGTAAAGTTAACCGTCATAACTTCGGCCGACGACCCCTCGCCCTTGTCGGCAGACGATGGGGTCGACACCTTAGACACCGGTTTCGTCACTGTCGCCGGAGGCACCGAACTTACCGGTGTCGCATCCATCGCACCGTAAAGGATGGATGACGCCTTCGCCTTCTTAGGCGTGACAACTCTCGATAGTCATCAGCCCTCGAAGACGGTTCCCTCAGGACTGTCTTCCTAGTTTTCTTTGGAATCCTCGACCCAGCTGTTGAGACATTCTCTCTTTCGCCTCGAAGGGCACGCATAATCTCCACCCCTCTCTTCCTGGATACCGATTTCCTCTCAGTCGGCACTGGTAAGGAAACACACAAAGCATCAGACAGACAAAATAAACGGAGAAAATAAAAAACTACGGTACGCTTACCAGCCATCTCTTCCTGTTTGTCCTATTTTTCTTCAGAGTTTCCAATGTTCACCACGTCCTCGTCCGCGACCGCCGGTTGTCCTACGAAGAAAGATCGATCATCGATCCCTAGATTCAAGAATCTATCGATCTTGGCTTGGGAATCCTCGTTAGGCTTCATGATATCGAACTGGATCTTTGAAGGCGACAAAAGAAGAAAGTTAAGTGGAGATCATAAAAACTACTCAATAACAAATATACAGAACAACGAACATACCCGTCTTATTCCAATATGGACGAATCCAACTGCTATAAGAATCGAGTGAGTCAGTATGAACAAATACGTACCTAGATTTCCACCCACGATCGTTGACCCCGGTTCTCAAAACCAGACAACGATCACCCTTATACTTGGAATAAGGACTATAACGCCAGTTCTTGTCTCTCTTGACTTGATAAGCCAACAAGAAATCATTCATGATCATAGGCGACTCCCACCCTGCAGACAATCGCTCGATGACTAGGAAAACTCGCCAGAGTTGGGGCATTAGTTGCCCTGGCGACAGACCAAAATCTCGCATGAAAGCCTTGGATAAAGCCGAATACGGCCATTCAAACCCTATTTTGAAGGGATACTCATATATTACAAAGTATCCTTCAGGACAACTCCCAGGACGTGTACTCCCTTGACATATCAGTTCTATCTCTACAGGTATTTTCGCTAAACACCTAAAGGTATTTAAGTTTTCCTGACTCGTGATAGAACTCTTTGGTTCAGACGACATTATTTGTCAGAAAAAAGAGAGGAGCAATGCAGATGAAGGTGAGAAAGTAATGCCTTATATAGGCACTCTAAGCCTTGAATCACTATAGTCTCTCGCAAATTTGGAAGTGATTCGAAAAAGAACAGCAAGAATATCAAGAGGAAATCTTTACTTAAAACTCTTTGAGATCGTAAATAGAAGAAGATCAATCATGATCTTTACTTATACAAATGATCATGTTAGGTCGAGTCCTCAGATGATCGCCACGCGTCCCCGTCTTTTCATATGACCACACAGATCGTCGACACCTGGTAAGCACCATCGTGCGTCGGCATGACGTCACGACTCCATCCTCTCTTCGATTTCCCTCCCTAGTTTGAATTGAACCGATTCAGTTCCAAAACAACCAAGGTATTTTTCAACACAAGACCCTGAACACCCGACAAGCAAAATTTAAAATTCGAATTTGCCATCCTACTTTCAAATTTTGGGGGCAAACTGTTCGGGCAAAATTTCATAGGTCTCGACCACGACCAGAAAAGGTAAGACACATGTTATGAGCTATATCTTGTATTAAGATAAGGTCCCGACAAAGACCCAAAAAACCTCCGTCGCCCCTCTCAAAAGGTAAGTCGAGAGTTCCTCACAACACTCGACCTCGACGTCACCCGTTCCGCACGACCGTCGCATAGAATCATGCGACCTCGATCGACTAACGCGTTATATGACTGTTATATTTGTTCAGTGATTAATGCAGGAGTCAAAGTCATTAATGGACAACGGCTATAACCGACGAAATCAGTTATGAGCATCTAATCCCACATTGAAGACGACGACCGTTACAGCAGTCATCAAAGATCTTAATGATTCAATTAAAAGCATCTGAAGACTATAAATCCCAAGTTTAATCCTCAGTTTGAGGACATGGAATAACACAGGGAGAAAGATAGAACAGAAAATCGGACAACAGAAGCAAACGTAAACACTCGAAGAATATTCATTCGAAGCAAAGAGATCATTCATAGAAGATCGCTCTCGACACAAGACTTTCACTCTCGACCAACAGTTTACATATTGTTTTCACACACGACACACACTGTTTTTACATTTCAAACACTTGTACTTTACATTTCGAAGTCTTTCCCTTCATTTGTATTGTAATCTCTGTACGATCAACACCCGGAACACCAAGGACATCGCCCCTAATTGGCGACCATAGTGCAGCGACGACATCCACTGTCGTCCGCAGGTTTTTTCCTCGTTGAGGTTTTTCCTGCGTCATCAAATCCTTTGTCACATCTCTATTTTTTATCTTTGTCGCACGCCTTTGTCGAACGATTCCTTTCTTTAGTTGTTAAAGTCCACATCGACCTTAAGTTGTCCCTTTGGTGCGATTTTTGGCATTAACAGGTACCAAATAATATTCTCTGCTCTTTTACATCAGCTGTTATGAATCTAAACCAAAAGCAGAAGCAGAAATAAATACAAGGCCATAAAACCGAAAGAAAATCTAAATCAAAGAGTGGAACGAAAAAAAACGCTAGAAAAGAACACCTTGTCACATCGTCTTCTTCCCCATGATCGACAATACCATAATCCAGAATTAGTAAGTGTTCTAGATTTTCAGAAAGACGTGGTTGTCTTTTCCCTAACACTCTCACAGATCTTGATTTACAAAGAGATATTGGGGGATTGTGTTCTTAATTTACAGAGAGGTAGCCATGGTGGATTTTCCCCATCGATAACAGAGTTTTGAGGATAAGACTATGAAGGTCTAGAGTTGCGTCTGAGGGGAGGGAGGGGAAAGATAAAAAAGAGGAAGCCTCGGTGAAACCATTTGAGTCCTCTTGTCGTTGAAACCACCGGAGTCTTATTCTACCGGAAAAGACGGTAGGAGCGGAGGATCTGTTGGTGGGGGCGTCGATGAACATGTATAATAAAGTAAATTACAAATTTGTACATCAAATATTTTTTAATTAAAAAACCCCAAAGTGACTGAAATCCCTTAACTAACAGTAATTTAAGTAACGGAGTTAGTGATCAACGACCATTTTCAGAGCAAAATGAAAACCATAAAAACAATTTTAAGACTTATCAAAGTTCAGGTCCCATTTTTAGATTTTTCACTAAACCTCGAGAACCAAAAATAAAGTTTACTCTTTTTTAAAAGATGACTGAACACGTCAAGTCAATATTGATGAGAAAAACGCGTCACAACGATAACAACAATGCGGAATAAACCTTCGTTGGACAAAAACTTTCCCGACTTGTATGAACCTTGGAATATTTGAGGATGAAAACAAATAATGTATACTAAATTCAATTCTAATAAACCACCAAAAATAAAAATAAGCAACAATCATGCACACCCGAATTTTAGTGTGGAAACCTCTCAAGGCGAGAGTAAAACCAAGGGACCCTTAAGGCACTTAAAACCAGGATCGAATCTTAACAAGATAATTAATACTTAGAATTCAGAATTAAAGAATCTGCGGAATAGAACTTTAATTCTCACAATCAATGAACAGAATATCAGAAAACACACAATTTTGTATTCACTGTTTCGACTCACAAGATTAACAACCAAACCTCAATCTTGATGAACAGGCTCAATCAAGACGACTTATACTTCTCTAGAAATAGGGTTCTAAAACCTTGAGGTTAATTCTCTCTAAAAACACAATCGAATTTAGAATTTTCTCTTGTATCTCATGTCGTTAATAGCTATCTATCAATAAATATATATACTGAATAATTACAAGATAACTATCAAAATAAGATTGATCTTCAGAATATTCTTTTAAGTATATCTTCAATCAATCCATCTTTATCTCCTTCAATCTCGCATTCCATGTTCTGATCACAAGCAGTAGTAACTTCATTCTTCTCAAGCAGTACTAATAATCTTTCAGCAGTAGTAATGTTCGATATGCCCAAACAGTACTAACAGTTTTCGTAAGACATCAGCAGTACTAACTTTTGATCAGCAGCATTAATGATATTCCAGCAGTAGTAATATACCAGCAGTACTAACTTTTGATCAGCAGCATTAATGATATTCCAGCAGTAGTAATATACCAGCAGTATTAACTTTGTTCAGCAGTATTAACCATGTACCAGCAGTAGTAACTTGTCTAGCAGTACTAATCATGTTCTTGCAGCATTAATGACTTAGCAGTACTAACCTTGAACTAGCAGTAGTATCTTTGTTCTGGCAGCACTAACATTGATCTGGCAGTAGTAATGTTGTTCTGGCAGTACTAACCATACTTAGCATATCTTCAGTTCCCAACAATCTCCCCCTAACTTGACTTTTCAGGATGAGAAGTTAAGTTCTTCAGATGATGCTTCCAAAACCTAATCATCAACGCATAAATTTGGATCCAATCCCAGACTTTGATTGAGAATCCTTTTTACAAGGTATCTTGCCATCTTAGAGTCTTTGTCACTCACCAACTTAGCATGCAGCATTCCATTCAACTTTTTCATGGTGTGCTTGTATACAACATCCACTAAATAATATTCATGAAATGTATTGTCAAGAGAGAAGACATACACTCCACAATTCTCAATGAGCATCCAGTTGGTAATGACTTGAAAATTCCTTGCCATCAAATACTGAACTGCTTCTGGTTTGAACATTAAGCACAAGTATTCAAGAACCATCTTGGTGATAGACATACCTTGCTCTGTCAGCATGTTTCCATATAGCCTCATTCCCACCTTGAACATCTCTTCCAAGTCAGATCTAGAGCATGTTCTGATAAGTTTTCCCCAAGTAGGACAAACTTCAAACTTTCCATCTGCCCTTTTTATTCTGATGAACTCCTTTCTTCCATCTTTCAATGTATCCCAGAATATGATTTCAGGAGCCATAGAAGATATTGGTTCAGCTTGGATTGGATTAGTATTAACCACAGTAATATACAAATCACATTGAGCATTTGGCAGTGATTGTACATTGCTTGGTTGGCCTGATGAAGTTGCCACTTCTTCTTCAGCAACTTTTGGATCAGATTTCTCTTTCACTGCTTCCTCCTGGGCTTCTTCTACAGTTGGATCCACCCTTGGATTCTTTACATCTTTCTTCTTTGAAGCTGTGGACTTTGTTCGTTCCCTTTTGGTTGACACCATCTTTGTTCTTTTAAAAGTTTTAACAGCTTCAGGAGTGGTTTCAGCTGTTTCTTCTTTGTGGCTCTCAGCAGCACTAACAGTTTCTGCTGCCTTTTGTTTTTCAGCAGCAGTATCTGTTTCTACTTCTTTTGCAACCTCAGCAGCAGTAACCGTTTCTGCTGCTGGTTCTGTTTCTGCTTCCTTTGTAAGATCAGCAGCAGTAACGGTTTCTGCTGCTGTTTCTGTTTCTGCTTCCTTTGTAATATCAGCAGCAGTAACGGTTTCTGCTGTTGTTTCTGTTTCTGCTTCCTTTGTAATATCTGCAGCCTCCTCGGTCTCCCCCTCAACCTTATACTCATACTCCCCCTCAATGTTTGCATCCTCCATGTTTAGATCAGAGTCTGACTCCCCCTTTTTGGAAGCATCATTGGTAGGGTTTCTTCTCCTAAGGACAAACTGAGCTTTCTTCTTTCTGTGCATCAACTTAGTGATCATCTTCCTTTGCTTCTCAAGCTGTGAGTTTTGATAGAGGACCACTTTCTTGAGTTCATCAATTTCCTTTTTCTGATCCATGACCTCAATGTCGATATTTGCAATAGTTTCCATCAATTCCTCGTACGTATATCTATCCTCACCCTGTTTAGGAGTTTTTACCTCCCTTAAAGGATCATTGGAAGTTTTAGCAGGTGTCTCTTGCCTAGCAAAAGCACTACCTACCCCCTTGGTTTCTTGGCACCTGGGACCTCTGGATGATTTCTCACCCTGAGTTGCCGTGAGGAAGGGCTTAGTTATTTTACCACTGGCCTTCTCTTTGCTAGCAGAAGTAGTGGCAGCCTTGCGACTCACATGCTCAACCTTCTCCTTAGTGAGCACCTTCTTGGGGTTGGGAGACACCCCTGTGGTTTCCCTTTCGATATTCTCCATTGGAGAATGCTCCAACAGAGGGCTTAAAGGCTTCGGGCTCTTAGGAGATACAGCAAGGGAAGGAACCTTGTGTACCTTTCTTCTTTCAAACTTTTTGGTTATTATGGGAGTGGGTCGTACAAGAATGGACTGAGGGATTTCTTTTGTGATGGAAGGTTGGGATTGGTCATCAGCGGGTGTGTCTAATGAGGGCCTTGACCCTGATGCCATACCTTCAATTGTGTGGGACACAACCATCATTGTAGAGAACAATGGTGTGTCAACTCCTTCCGAGTCCCTAGGAAGTCTCCTCATATTTGAGAAAACCTTCCCTTTAGGGGGTTTTGGCACATATACCTCATCAAATTGAGGTATATCCGTCAATTCCTTAGTTATCACTTCTTGA
The DNA here is from genome assembly GCA_033807775.1 of Saussurea involucrata. Taxonomy (NCBI): domain Eukaryota; kingdom Viridiplantae; phylum Streptophyta; class Magnoliopsida; order Asterales; family Asteraceae; genus Saussurea; species Saussurea involucrata. The sequence continues at coordinate 3,026,880 of CM066318.1, forward strand.
ACAAACCTTGGATACATATAAAACCGCTTTTTGGATTCCAGGTTTGATACAAGATCATTGAAAATCATTTGTGAAAAATTAAACTTCCTGGCAGTGGCCAAGCAGACCAGGGCATAAGCAATGGTACTGCTAAACTCACTCCATCCAGTAGTTTTCTTTGACATGCAATGCATTAAGGTATGAACAAAGAATCGCCATTGTGTATGAAATTTAGACTTGTAAAACTTAAAAACTCCAATGGGACCGTCATACCCCATTCTTGTTAAAGTTGAGTATAGTTCTTCATTAGGAATAGAAGTTATACCTGAGGCATCATCCAATCGAAGAGTGATGCGAAGGAGTTCTTCTGAAACTTTCAAGGGTTTGTCACATACCCTTGTTTGGATGACTTTCTGTCCATCTTCGGATTCTACGGTGGCATTGGCCCAGAATTGCGTCTGATGCTCGATGTAGATAGTCGGATTCACCGTTAGGGCATAAAAAATATGAGTGGACTTGAGAAAATCCACAATGTCGAGAAATCCTGCGGCCTGCTTCGGCTTCTGAAGCATCGCAATCTCATTATGCTCGTTGACAAACTCCATAATCGTTGTTCTTTCTGAGGATTTGGATAGAAAACACAAAGATTCTAGGGAGAAAAGGTTAGAACGAGAGAGAGAAGAAGTTAATGCGAAGAGTCGTTATGAACTTTGGCGGGCAAATAGGGGTATTTATAGCAGTATTTGCCCTAGATTTTCAAAAGCAGTATTAACGACATATGCAGTATTAACCACGAAGCAGTATTAACTACTTAAGCAGTATTAACGACTGAGCATTACTAACTACACAAGCAGTATTAACTACTCATTGGCAGTATTAACTGTGCACTAGCAGTAGTAACTCTGCACTAGCAGTAGTAACTCTGCACTGGCAGTAGTAACTCTGCACTGGCAGTAGTGACTCTGCACTAGCAGTAGTAACTCTGCACTGGCAGTAGTAACTCTGCACTGGCAGTAGTAACTCTGCACTAGCAATAGTAACTCTGCACTGGCAGTAGTAACTCTGCACTGGCAGTAGTAACTCTGTACTAGCAGCACTTGTCAAATCCTCAAATGTCATCTTACCTTCTGACATCACCTTTACCACTTATCTTACCTCCTGCAGGATTATTTCCAAAAGCAACATGTCCTCCATCAATTCTTTTGAAATTCTTGAGGCAGGCAATGTTACCTGTCATGTGCCTGGAGCAACCACTATCAACATGCCAGATGCTCTTCCCCTTGAGCTGTTGGTTGCCCTGCACCTAAGATAACTCAATTAGTTTTTATTGGGAACCCAAGCCGAAGTGGTCTTGGGTCTCCCTTGCTCATCAAAGTACTTGCACTGAGTTTTGATGAGGTTTTTAAACTTAGGTACTGCAGAATTTGAGTACTTTGTCAATATAATTGGTCTAGCAGCATAAACACTAGAAGCAGTATTAACCTTAGAAGAAGTACTAACAGAGTTAGCAGCACTAACAGAGTTAGCAGCACTAACAGAGTTAGCAGCACTAACAGAGTTAGCAGCATTAACTGAGTTAGCAGCACTAACTGAGTTAGCAGCACTAACAGAGTTAGCAGTACTAACAGAGTTAGCAGCACTAACAGAGTTAGCAGCACTAACTGAGTTAGCAGCACTAACTGAGTTAGCAGCACTAACTGAGTTAGCAGCACTAACTGAGTTAGCAGCACTAACTGAGTTAGCAGCACTAACTGAGTTAGCAGCACTAACTGAGTTAGCAGCACTAACAGAGTTAGCAGTACTAACAGAGTTAGCAGTACTAACTGATTTAGCAGCACTAACACTGCTAGCAGCAGTATTGCTTCTAGCAGCACTATTCTTTTCAGAAGTACTATCTGAGGTATTAGTGCTTTTGGAGACCCACATATTGACACATTCCTTTTCAGTCTTTTTCCTCATGTGGCTTTTGGATTTAGCTTGTTTCTTAGACACATGGTTCCTTGCAGGCTTCCTATAACCATTGGATTTATGAAAAGGTCTTTGAAAATTTATCCTTTGGTTAATAGGATTGAAATAACAGTGTTTGGCTAGGTGATTCAATCTGCCACAGATGAAACATGGTTTTGGTCTGTTAATCCTTTGCAGATTAACTCCTTGCTTTTGTGCCCACTGGTTATTCCAATTTCTTTGATTTCCCCTCTTTTTATCATGTCTTTGGGGCTTATTCTCTTGAGATTTCTTGCAAGAACAATGTTCACAAGTTTTAGAGTTCACAACAGTGGTCTGTGTATAATGAACTCCCTTTCCCTTGTCAGTCCTTTTCATCTCATTGTTCTTAACACATGGACTTTCACATTCCTCATCAGATCCTTCTTTTTCAGTCTTCTCCTCAACAACTACTTCATCTAATGGATCTACTTCAGTGGCTCCTTTAGGTAAGTCCTTCCTATCCTTGGTTTCTAATAGGTCTGACTTAGGAGGGATGTAGTTGTTATTGTAGGGTGGGGGTGTGGCATTGTACCCTATTCCTGGTTTCAACTTACTATGGATTTGAGAGTTGATTATGTTGTCCATGACTTTAGAGGCACAAGTAAACTTTTCTACATCTAGTTTAACTTTCTCAAGCTCTCCTTTTAGTTTCTCACACTCTTCCCTAGACTCTTTCAGTTGGAACTCCAGACCACCCTTTTCCCACTTCCAGTAGTTTGTATCATATAAGTGTTGAAGTTCATTGGCTTGAAAAGCCTTAATTTGTTCTTCAAACCTCTCAACAATCAATACATAATCTCTTATGTCCTTTTCTAATCTCTTAAGGTCATCACACATTCCCTGATTGTGATCTCTATACCTTTTAACAGTGTCTATACAAGCTTGAGAACAGAGATTAGATTTTACCTCAGTAGGAATATCTGAGACTTCTGCCATGAGTGCATGATTCTGGATTGCCTCTTCTGCTTGATCACTCCAATCAAAAGTACTGTTTGATTCAATAGAATTGTCCATAATAATTGTCGAATTCTAAGAAACACAAGCTCTGATACCACTTGTCAGGATCGAATCTTAACAAGATAATTAATACTTAGAATTCAGAATTAAAGAATCTGCGGAATAGAACTTTAATTCTCACAATCAATGAACAGAATATCAGAAAACACACAATTTTTGTATTCACTGTTTCGACTCACAAGATTAACAACCAAACCTCAATCTTGATGAACAGGCTCAATCAAGACGACTTATACTTCTCTAGAAATAGGGTTCTAAAACCTTGAGGTTAATTCTCTCTAAAAACACAATCGAATTTAGAATTTTCTCTTGTATCTCATGTCGTTAATAGCTATCTATCAATAAATATATATACTGAATAATTACAAGATAACTATCAAAATAAGATTGATCTTCAGAATATTCTTTTAAGTATATCTTCAATCAATCCATCTTTATCTCCTTCAATCTCGCATTCCATGTTCTGATCACAAGCAGTAGTAACTTCATTCTTCTCAAGCAGTACTAATAATCTTTCAGCAGTAGTAATGTTCGATATGCCCAAACAGTACTAACAGTTTTCGTAAGACATCAGCAGTACTAACTTTTGATCAGCAGCATTAATGATATTCCAGCAGTAGTAATATACCAGCAGTACTAACTTTTGATCAGCAGCATTAATGATATTCCAGCAGTAGTAATATACCAGCAGTATTAACTTTGTTCAGCAGTATTAACCATGTACCAGCAGTAGTAACTTGTCTAGCAGTACTAATCATGTTCTTGCAGCATTAATGACTTAGCAGTACTAACCTTGAACTAGCAGTAGTATCTTTGTTCTGGCAGCACTAACATTGATCTGGCAGTAGTAATGTTGTTCTGGCAGTACTAACCATACTTAGCATATCTTCAGTTCCCAACATTGTCCATATTCCCTGCCATATCAGAATCAGTATACCCAACAAGCATGACTTTTCATTCCCAAATGTTATATCTAATTTGAAAGTACCTCGCAGATATCGGAGAATCTATTTAGCTGCTTCCCAATGCTTCTTACCTGGATTTGACAGAAATCGACTAACAACACCTACTGTATGAGCTATATCAGGCCTTGTACATACCATCGCATACATTAGACTCCCAACGGCCGATGCATACGGAACTCGGCCCATCTCTTCAATCTCCTTCTTTGAAGAGGGACAATCCTTATCGGTTAGCTTAAAGTTGGTAGTTAGGGGTGAACTGGCCACTTTAGTTTTATCCATGTTGAATCTGCAAAGCACCTTCTCAATGTATTGCTCTTGTGACATGTGGAGCTTCTTGGCAGCCATATTCCGGGTGATCCGTATACCAGAAATCTCTTTTGCTGGCCCTAAGTCTTTCATTGCAAAAGACTTGCTCAACTGTTGCTTCAGCTTGACATTCCTTTCTTTATTCCTGCTAACAATTAACATGTCATCAACATATAGCAACAAAATGATGAAATCATCATCCCCAAACCTCTGAAAGAAAACACAATGATCTAAAGTCGTCTTTCGGTAGCCATGTTTCCCCATAACTGACTCAAATTTCTTGTACCACTATTTGGGTGCTTGCTTCAAACCGTATAGACTTTTCTGAAGTCTACACACATAATCGTTTTTTTACCCTTAACCTAAAAGCCTTTAGGTTGCTCCATATAGATTTCCTTGTCCAAGTCACCATGAAGGAAAGTTGTCCTGACATCCATTTGCTCAACCTCAAGATCAAGACTAGTTGCTAAGCCAAGAACCACACGGATAGATCCCATCTTCACGACCGAAGAGAAAATCTCATCAAAGTCAATACCTTTTCGTTGACTAAAGCCTTTGACCACTAATCTAGCTTTGTACATGGGTCGTGAAGTATGTTCTTCTGTCTTCACTTTGTAGACCCACTTGTTCTTCAAAGATCTTTTTCCTTTAGGAAACTTTACCAATCAAATGTATTACTCTCATGCAAGGAATTCATCGCGTCTTGCATGGCTTCAACCTACTCTTTCTTGTGCTCATCTTCCATGGCCTCTGCATAACGCTCATGCTCTCCCCCATCAATGAGTAAGACATACTCATCAATAGATTAGCGTGTAGAAGGATGACGATCTCTCGTAGACCGCCTAAGTGGGATAAATGATGGCATACATGGGACTGGTAATTCTGGAGAGCTTCTGCATCCATCTCAATTCGCTCTAGAACATCGGCATCATCAGTGCCATCTTGTTCATCATTCTGAACACCATCTCCATCATCTGTCTCAATATGTTGGGAGGAACTGGATCTAACTCAGTAAGATCATCATTATGTTGAGGAACCGTCTCTTCTTTCTCAACATCTTTCAAAGTGTGATTTTCCATGAAAACAACATCTCGGCTTCGAACAAGTTCTTCTGAACCGGACCATATAATTTGTAGCCGAACTCATCTTGGCCATAACCAAGGAACACACATGGCTTAGTATTCATATCGAGCTTTGATCTTTCATCTTTGGGAATGTGCACAAAATCCTTGCATCCAAAGACTTGTAAGTGACGATATGAAACATCTTTGCCGCTCCAAACCCTGTCAGGAACATTACAATGCAAAGGAACACAATGGGTAAGATTAATAATATGTATCGTCGTATTCAAAGCTTCACCACAAAAGGAACTCGGCAAACCTGCATGTGACAGCAAACATTTGACTCGCTTAACCAATGTTCGGTTCATCCGCTCTGCTAAACCATTCAACTGTGGTGTCTTCGAAGGAGTCTTTTGGTGCCGAATACCTTGTTCTCTACAATAAACATCAAAAGGTCCAATGTATTCACCTCTACTATCTGTTCGAATACACTTGAGCTTTTTCCTAGTGCGTCTCTCTACAGAGGCATGAAACTGCTTAAACACATGTAATACTTGATCTTTAGACTTCAAGGTATAAATCCATACCTTCCTCGAGTGATCATCGATGAATGTGACAAAATATGAGCAGCCACCAAGTGTCCTAGTCTTCATAGGACCACAAACATCTAAATGCACCAAATCAAGTATATTCTCCTTTCGAGAAGGAGACTGACTCTTGAAAGTAACTCGAGTCTTCCTTCCTGCCAAACAGTGAGAACACTTCTTTAAATGAACATTGTGCACACCCGGTAACACCTTTCTCTTTGACAAAAGAGACATCCCCTTTTCACTCATGTGACCAAGTCTCTTATGCCACAAATCAGTCATATCAATATTTTCCACAGCATGGACAATGTTGTTGGAGATCTTCGGATGTGTCACATATAAGTTTGGGCATTTCTTACCTCTTGCCACGATCAATGAACCACGAGTGAGTTTCCATAAACCATTACCAAAGATGTTGTTGTAGCCATCATCATCAAGTAAGCCTGTAGAAATCACATTAAGTCTCATATCTGGGACATGTTTTACATTCCTTAAAACCAATTCCATCCCAATGTCAAATTTCAAACAGACATTGCCAATTCCAACAATCTTTAATAGATCATTATTATCCATCTTAATAGTGCCATAATCACCTACAGTGTAAGACAAATAAAAGTCTATTTTGTTGTGAAGAGGAAGCCTATGACTTTCTTCTCATCTCTTCATTTAAAATACTGCCGTTAGCCAATTCCATGGAAATAACACCATATAACACCATTTACATCCCGTCATAAGATAACAAAATACATATTATATCACATAGGTCTTTTGGTCCCAACTATACAATACATAATTCAGTACAAATTTTTTTTCGCTAATATTTTACATTACAAACCACCAAAAACTATTCATACAACATTTCAGTAAAACTACTTAATCACAAATAGTCTTCGAAATCATATCATATTTTATCCTTTCCTTTGCCCTGACTCGCTCCTTGACCCGTAATACATATTTTTTAAAGCAAAATGAGAGTTAGACCAATTGGTCTAAGTGAGAAAATCACTATCAGTTTAGTAATCATTTCGTAAAACACAGATATACAACAAGTATTTGAATACCAAGCATGACTCGTATGCACTGTGTATAACTCTTTCACATGACCATATTAGTTGGTTGCGTTAAACCAACTAATCAATTTACTCCGCTGCACAAAAATACAGCCAACTCCGTTGTCCCTCCGTACAGCCAAAACTCCACCGTCCCTAAGTTCGGACAACGTGCAACCGTGTAGTGTAATGCTTATATAAATACAACATACATTTCAACATATCATATTTCAATCATAAGCACATCATCACACTACCTACCACATTCTCATTCAGTATATATGTATTCCAGTTTGAAAATGGTTAAAGTAAAACTCACCTGAAAGAAATAACGCAACTAACACCTTTTCTTGAAAACTTTCAAGAACCTTACTTTTCCACCAACTTCCTGAAATCTGAATTACACAAAATACATATAACTATTTACCCCATAAAACTAATCGACAGGCTAAGAATTCTAAATAAGCCTATCATACCCTTACCCAGAAAACACTCACAAATGTCCCTCTTCGGCGACTTAGCACAAGAACTTATCCAGATAACTCATCCGGGAACCTAAATCCGAGAACTTTTCCGAAAACAAATACCCAAAAAACCATCCGGAAATACTTTATCCGAAAACATGGTTCGGACAACCTATCCGGAAATACCCATCCGGTAATATGAGGAATCCGAATGTATCACATCCGGAAAACACGAGGAATCCGGATACATACATCCGAACTTCGTGCGAAATCCGGATAACAACTCGTAACCCATATTCGACCGAAATAAACTAAGAATCAAAAATGAAGATTCTAATCCGATAGAAATCTACTTCTATCTACTATGAACACAATTTAAAAAGGAATTATACCTGAAAATCGATTACACAACTCTTTCCACGGCTTAACTCGATCGAAGACTTCTTTATCCTTCTCTCTGAATTCGGTGCACACACACAGACAGAAATGAAACCGGCTTAATAAAATCTAAGGAGGTGCTCCTATAAATACTAAACCAAAAATTGACTTTAAGGATGCTAACTTAACGAAATTACCATAACACCCCTAAACTTATAAACCGACCCAAAATATCCTAAACTAATAAAAGAAAATTTAAACAAATAAAACAGAAATCGAAAATTAACTAACGAACTTACCCTGAGATATTACAACCATCGTGTGCGAAGTTGGACAATGATGTCCTAAAAGTCTCCCACGAATCCGGTAGAGTACCAAGAATCCATAAGCCTTGGATTTCATTTTCAAACTTGATACCCATTCCTGCAAGCTGATTAATAACTCCCTGAAATGCATTCAAATGATCAGTGATAGGAGTTTCATCATGGTACTTAAGTTGGATCATTTTTTTAATCAAGAACAACTTATTATTCCCAGTCTTTCGAGCATATAACTACTCAAGCTTGTTCCACAGAGTACGAGCATGAGTATCCCCACTAATATGGCTCAATACATTATCATCTACCCATTGCCGAATATACCCACAAACCTGTCTATGCAAAATACTCTATTCTTCATCTGTTTTATTCTCAGGTTTGTCGGTTGAAAAACAGGCAAATAAAAATCATTCACATAAAGAAGGTCTTCCATCTTTCTTTTCCAAACATGATAATTAGAACCATTTAGACTTATCATCCTACTTGTATTAGCTTCCATCATTCAAATAAGGCAAACCCAATAACAATTAACCAAAAGCTCTGATACCACTCTGATGGGAAAAACGCGTCACAACGGTAACAACAATGTGAAATAAACCTTCATTGGACAAAACTTTCCCGACTTGTATGAACCTTTGACTCTTTGAGGATGCAAACAAATAAGGTATACTAAATGCAATGCTAATCAACCACCAAAAATAGAAATAAGCAACAATCAAGCACGCCCAAATTTTAGCGTGGAAACCTCTCAAGGCGAGAGTAAAACCACGGGACCCTTAGGCCGCTTAAAGTCCACTACCACCAATAAACAATACAAAAGTTTTCTCTAGATAAAACTAGAGGCACACAATCATCGTACTCTTGGAACAAATCATCAACAAATATGGAATCAAACCAAAAGGAAAAAAGGAAGAAATATCACCCAGAAAAACCGCTATGTGTCGAATAGTAAAAGGGAGACTTCCGGACCTCAAACACCGATCTCCACCGTCCAGAAAATAGACAAAGATGTCTTGAAGCTACTGTCCAAAAATCACAATGATCCGACGGTTCAAACTCCAGGAATAGACGAAACGACTCGGTTGCGCTTGACCGAAAATCTTAGCCGAACTTTTCTCTATTTTCTCTCTTTTCTCTTACTTTTGTATTTTGTGAACTCTCTCTTCTTGTTATAAAATCCCTAGGATACAACGCAATATATATCTTGTATCGGACCACTATTGTTGGGCTATTTTAACTATTCCTCATGGGTCAGATATAATTAAACATAAAACCCAACAAATATATCATACATTTAATTATATGTTTATATATGTTTTCTTCTATTAGTCAATAATATTGAATATCTTAATTTCATATAGAAAAAAGGGAAAGATCACGTATTGATATCATATATAGAGTGTTTTACATAAAGTGTCATATCAAAGACTCAGGGCCGTCCGTGGGCCAGAAGTATGTCCAGGGCCCAAAGAAAATAGGGGTCCAAATTTTTTAACTATATATTATATAGTAATAGTAAAAAAATTGTAAATAAAAAATTAGTATATAATAGGACCCAAAAAAGAATTTTGCATTATGTTAAGGGCTCAAACATGTATTAGTTATTGCATTGGACAATAAATTCTGTAAAAAGTTAATTGGTTTTTCGTTTTATATTATTGGTTATTATTTCTCTAAGTTTTTTTTATCCAATACTGATATCTAAATACTATTTTTGCCTAGAAACATTTATATATGCTCCATTACTCATCTTCCATATACTTTTTTGATTACATCCAAATGAATTTTGTTTATGTGTTAAAATTTAGTAGATTTTTGTTATTAACTAAGAAAACTCCTATTTTTTGGAAACAATTACCAACATAATATAACTCTATAACTCCTATCTTACTACATAATATTGAGTGCAGGAATCTTAAGTACTATACTAATTCTAAAACAAGAATAAGATCTCAAACTATAACCAACATGTACTTTGATTCTAAGATTGATGGTTCTTAAAAAGTTGGTTTTAACTCTAAAAGTTTAAATGGTGATGAAAACCATTAACATCAGATTACATGTGGATACTCAATTGATTATGTTGATTTAGGGGTTGTTCGGCAGTTGCTGAATGGTGTGGTGCAAAATGATTAAGTGGTCGGAATGATTAAGAAACTCTTATGATATAGTGCAAAATGAAATATGGTTGTTTGGTAATTGTTCAGAATGAAAATTAGAGTGTTGAATGGTTAAGGGAGGTCCAAGATGCTAAATCTTTAGAGGGTTTTAGAACCATTAAGAGGCAGACTTGTTTTTTGCCAAACAAGATTCACCTCTGAGCGATTCAAATGTTGCCTCTTAATGGAACTATTAAGAGGTAAGCACACAGACCCTTACTTAAAGTGTTACTCCGAATTACCAACATAATGACCTTTAAATGATTTCAGTCAATATATTAAAAGGTATATCATAAGAGAGTTGGGTTTATGTAAGAAGTTGAGGTTAACGTGAGAAACGTGAGAGGTGGTTATCAACCATTGGATGAGAAATGAATGCACATTAGGATAAGATGCACCAAGATAAGATGTACCGAGATGTACCTGATCAATTCCCTTCTAAACCGCAATTCATGGGAGGGCATTTGATAAAAGTAGTCAACAATTCAGATCCACTTCTCACGCTTCTCACGGTAACTTCAACTTCTCACGTGATCCTTCACCATCATAAGATGGTTTTTATGGTGGAACGTGTAACAACCCAAAAATTAACATACGAGCTAGAAGCTACCTCTTTAGTTCACAACGCCAAAAACGGCTCAACATGGTCCCACTAACAAGATTTACAATACAGGGTTCGCGGAAATAACCCTAAATACAGCTGAGAAAATCTAACTAAACATTTCAAAGGAGGTTCTTCTAATTCCTTCTAGCGCAAGCTCCGATCCACATCTTGCCAAAACTCTAAACGTGCCCTCGAATACAGCTTACCTGAAAAGGTTTTAATTTTGAAAAGCGAGGGTTAGACCATGAGGTCTAGTGAGTTCCCTCCACACCAAGTCACACCAAAATATTTCAGTTTATAAAATCAGTTATGAAAGCATTGTATAAATCATAACTAGCACACAAAGTTGATATGCACACATTGACACATGCTACTGGCACGCGCTAAAGTCACACACACCGTGACAGCGCAATCGGGCACACACCGCCCATGTCACACACACCGTGACAGCGTAATCGGGCACACACCGCCCATGTCACACACACCGTGACAGCGTAATCGGGCACACACCGCCCATGTCACACACACCGTGACAGCGTAATCGGGCACACACCGCCCATGTCACACAAAAGCCAGAGCATGGTCACACACATTTAAATCACACATATAAGCCACACTTATGAATCGCACATTCATACCTTGCCTTGAAATAAAAGCAGTTGAAAAGCACACTGTTAAATAATAATCTTCAAACACACTGTTCCTTCATTTGAAACACATATTGTCACACAATTAATCATCGCTTGAAACAGCAGCAGTTGTATAACACATCGTTAGATAAAAATCCACACCACACACTTTTCATCGTTTTGCCATAAAAGTAATTGAAAGGCACACAGTTAAATAATAACCATGCCACACACTAAACCTTCAGTTTGTAATAAAAGCATTTGGAAAGCCCACCATTAGACAATAATTGTCAACCACACACTTGTATAAAATTTAGGTTCAGAAAGACTCACCTGTCGTCCTGTTTAATCCTCTTACTAGATGGATTCTCCCTTCAACTGCACCTATAAGGATACACACTACCAAAATAAGTCACCTGATTGAACTTCACACTCACACGGTTAACCCTTCGGACTAACAGACTGCACTACAGTGCCACACCACAACTTTTCGGACACTTTACCCGGACAGCCAAGACTATCCGGACAACCAGAGCTATCCGGACGTTCTACCCGGACAACCAAAACTATCCGGACATTCTATCCGGATTCTCAAGGGTTTCCGGTTAAACTACCGGAAACTACTACCACAACTCTACCCGAACAACACTCACCCGGACACTATTCTCATCCGGACACTACTCTCATCCGGACACCACCAATCGTCCGGACACTACCCTGACTTGAAGGTTTCCGGACGCTACGAGAAAAACCCAGAAACGCAGAAAATTGCATAATCTCGAGTCCTAATTCCCTCAACACCTCCAGATTAGCAAAATGGGTCGATAGATACCCATTTCCTAGACTACAACACCTCTTAAACAGATTTAATAAGGAAACACAAGAAATCCACAAAATCCAAGTTCTCTCTTCAAAACCCCAAAACATTTCACCCAAAACTAAGGAAGAGAAGTATTAATAGTTACCTGTAGATTCTACTGATCAATTCCAAGTTTCAGCTGCTACAACTTCTTTCTCCCTTCTCAATTGAAATTGCTCCTTTCTCCTGCACTCTCTCTTCCAGCCGCATACACACACACACACACACACTTGACACAATTGCTAAAAATGAGAGAATTAGGGTTTTCCTCCTCCTTATATACTTTCCTCAATAAACACCAAACTTTCAATTCTTTACATTTGGACCACATAACTCTCTTAAATTTCGAATTTCTTCCAAGATTCCCCAATTATTGACTAACAGAAAACTCGGTTATTACAACATCCACCCCTCAAAAGAATTCCATCCCCGGAATTCCATCTTCGAACAATTCTACTATCACCTCCCCACACAAAATACGATTTAGGCAGATAACACTTTCTCACATTAATTATACTGGCCACATTCCAAGGATAACAATCAATCACACGCTCTTATCACAATATCACCCTACTACTACTACCATACCAAACCAACGGTCCTTCACCCCGAGCACTACATTCGTCTACCTTCTTCTACTTCCTTCTCAAACAATATAACATGTCTCCAATGAACGGCTCACTAGAATATTTACACTTGTGACCACTCACACAAGCTAGCTTTCCTCGACACTTATACCAACACATACACACCAGTCCTCTTTCTCACACTCCCACTAGGAGTTCATGCACCCATCGGCGACGTTCTGAAAAACATTGCTCCCCACTTTCCATAACACATGCCACGCTTTCTCCTTCCCATTTTATCACTCCATCCAACCTACCGTCCCAATTACATCCAGCTAGAATGGAACGTTCCCCATCCAACATTGACCACTCTAAACACGAAATTTCAACGGTTACTATGCCTAACCAACAGTTCCACCACGCTTCAAACTAGAAGTTCCACTAAGTCAATCCGAAACAACACTCAATGCTCGAAACGACCACACACTCCTCATTTCTCAATCGATAATAATCCATTCCTTTACATTTCCTTTACACCCTTGCTCAACATTCTCAAAGATTTCGTACCTACTATGAAACATCATAAACTAACCAACCCGAGAACATACAATTTCCTCCTTAGCTAGTCACCCTCTGCCACTCCATTCTTTTACCCTCGGGTAACAATACCACACGTTACATGATCATCCCTACGTCCCCACACATAATTTTATCACATCTGAACAACCTATACGCGAATTCCGAGCAACGACTTCCACTTATGCTCGTTCCATATCGACAATAATCCACCGCTTGACCTCACAGCACTCATGTCCACCAGGCCTCGCCTGCTCACTAAGTATAAGTTCCCACTATCTTGTCCACACAACCCCCATACACTAGATTGCTCCAACCTTACAGTTACCACTTGACCACTAATTTGCAAAATATACCATTTCACTTCGACCCCAAATAGGTTAACCAACACTAGTGATACCAATCCATACACCTATCATTTCCCAACCACACATGTCACTCTCCCAATACTAGAGAGCAAGCAAGCACATCTCTACCATTCTATACCTGGGTTGAAACTCTCAAGATCTTAATCCACCGACATCGGGAACTCCTAGAGTAAAGACTCATCAAAGGCTAGGGACTCACCTCCAATCACTTATTTTCTTTAAGAGTCCTCAAGATTGCACTTCACACGGACACTCATTCTGAGCATTCCAAAAATGCTCCTTCTAGGTAGCAACAACAATTACACCAATAATAATTTCACAATACACACTAAGCCGTTGTCATCATGACACGGTTAGAACCCCACACATACCATTACTCTCTACACACTATCCACCACACGCCGCACACTACTGTTACTCTCCACACACTTACACCACCATCGACTATCAGAACAAAAGTGAGCAAGAACACCCATGCACCTGTAAATTCAAAATGACATTGGCCAGATGTGATTTGAATTTACCTTACATGAAAGTCCTCACCACCATCATCCTAGATCCTCGATGATTACGGTCCTCACTAAAGGCTTCCTATATCTCAGCTGTGTCCTTCTACTCCACAGTTTAAGTTTAGGCCCATCCGGTCACCTAAATCCCTTAAACTAGGGCTCTGATACCATTTGTAACAACCCAAAAATTAACATACGAGCTAGAAGCTACCTCTTTAGTTCACAACGCCAAAAACGGCTCAACATGGTCCCACTAACAAGATTTACAATACAGGGTTCGCGGAAATAACCCTAAATACAGCTAAGAAAATCTAACTAAACATTTCAAAGGAGGTTCTTCTAATTCCTTCTAGCGCAAGCTCCGATCCACATCTTGCCAAAACTCTAAACGTGCCCTCGAATACAGCTTACCTGAAAAGGTTTTAATTTTGAAAAGCGAGGGTTAGACCATGAGGTCTAGTGAGTTCCTTCCACACCAAGTCACACCAAAATATTTCAGTTTATAAAATCAGTTATGAAAGCATTGTATAAATCATAACTAGCACACAAAGTTGATATGCACACATTGACACATGCTACTGGCACGCGCTAAAGTCACACACACCGTGACAGCGCAATCGGGCACACACCGCCCATGTCACACACACCGTGACAGCGTAATCGGGCACACACCGCCCATGTCACACACACCGTGACAGCATAATCGGGCACACACCGCCCATGTCACACACACCGTGACAGCGTAATCGGGCACACACCGCCCATGTCACACAAAAGCCAGAGCATGGTCACACACATTTAAATCACACATATAAGCCACACTTATGAATCGCACATTCATACCTTGCCTTGAAATAAAAGCAGTTGAAAAGCACACTGTTAAATAATAATCTTCAAACACACTGTTCCTTCATTTGAAACACATATTGTCACACAATTAATCATCGCTTGAAACAGCAGCAGTTGTATAACACATCGTTAGATAAAAATCCACACCACACACTTTTCATCGTTTTGCCATAAAAGTAATTGAAAAGCACACAGTTAAATAATAACCATGCCACACACTAAACCTTCAGTTTGTAATAAAAGCATTTGGAAAGCCCACCATTAGACAATAATTGTCAACCACACACTTGTATAAAATTTAGGTTCAGAAAGACTCACCTGTCGTCCTGTTTAATCCTCTTACTAGATGGATTATCCCTTCAACTGCACCTATAAGGATACACACTACCAAAATAAGTCACCTGATTGAACTTCACACTCACACGGTTAACCCTTCGGACTAACAGACTGCACTACAGTGCCACACCACAACTTTTCGGACACTTTACCCGGACAGCCAAGACTATCCGGACAACCAGAGCTATCCGGACGTTCTACCCGGACAACCAAAACTATCCGGACATTCTATCCGGATTCTCAAGGGTTTCCGGTTAAACTACCGGAAACTACTACCACAACTCTACCCGGACAACACTCACCCGGACACTATTCTCATCCGGACACTACTCTCATCCGGACACCACCAATCGTCCGGACACTACCCTGACTTGAAGGTTTCCGGACGCTACGAGAAAAATCCAGAAATGCAGAAAATTGCATAATCTCGAGTCCTAATTCCCTCAACACCTCCAGATTAGCAAAATGGGTCGATAGATACCCATTTCCTAAACTACAACACCTCTTAAACAGATTTAATAAGGAAACACAAGAAATCCACAAAATCCAAGTTCTCTCTTCAAAACCCCAAAACATTCCACCCAAAACTAAGGAAGAGAAGGATTAATAGTTACCTGTAGATTCTACTGATCAATTCCAAGTTTCAGCTGCTACAACTTCTTTCTCCCTTCTCAATTGAAATTGCTCCTTTCTCCTGCACTCTCTCTTCCAGCCGCATACACACACACACACATTTGACACAATTGCTAAAAATGAGAGAATTAGGGTTTTCCTCCTCCTTATATACTTTCCTCAATAAACACTAAACTTTCAATTCTTTACATTTGGACCACATAACTCTCTTAAATTTCGAATTTCTTCCAAGATTCCCCAATTATTGACTAACAGAAAACTCGGTTATTACAACATCCACCCCTCAAAATAATTCCGTCCCCGGAATTCCATCTTCGAACAATTCTACTATCACCTCCCCACACAAAATACGACTTAGGCAGATAACACTTTCTCACATTAATTATATTGGCCACATTCCAAGGATAACAATCAATCACACGCTCTCATCACAATATCACCCTACTACTACTACCATACCAAACCAATGGTCCTTCACCCCGAGCACTACATTCGTCTACCTTCTTCTACTTCCTTCTCAAACAATATAACATGTCTCCAATGAACGGCTCACTAGAATATTTACACTTGTGACCACTCTCACAAGCTAGCTTTCCTCGACACTTATACTAACACATACACACCAGTCCTCTTTCTCACACTCCCACTAGGAGTTCATGCACCCATCGGCGACGTTCTGAAAAACATTGCTCCCCACTTTCCATAACACATGCCACACTTTCTCCTTCCCATTTTATCACTCCATCCAACCTACCGTCCCAATTACATCCAGCTAGAATGGAACGTTCCCCATCCAACATTGACCACTCTAAACACGAAATTTCAACGGTTACTATGCCTAACCAACAGTTCCACCACGCTTCAAACTAGAAGTTCCACTAAGTCAATCCGAAACAACACTCAATGCTCGAAACGACCACACACTCCTCATTTCTCAATCGATAATAATCCATTCCTTTACATTTCCTTTACACCCTTGCTCAACATTCTCAAAGATTTCGTACCTACTATGAAACATCATAAACTAACCAACCCGAGAACATACAATTTCCTCCTTAGCTAGTCACCCTCTGCCACTCCATTCTTTTACCCTCGGGTAACAATACCACACGTTACATGATCATCCCTACGTCCCCACACATAATTTTATCACATCTGAACAACCTATACGCGAATTCCGAGCAACGACTTCCACTTATGCTCGTTCCATATCGACAATAATCCACCGCTTGACCTCACAGCACTCATGACCACCAGGCCTCGCCTGCTCACTAAGTATAAGTTCCCACTATCTTGTCCACACAACCCCCATACACTAGATTGCTCCAACCTTACAGTTACCACTTGACCACTAATTTGCAAAATATACCATTTCACTTCGACCCCAAATAGGTTAACCAACACTAGTGATACCAATCCATACACCTATCATTTCCCAACCACACCTGTCACTCTCCCAATACTAGAGAGCAAGAAAGCACATCTCTACCATTCTATACCTGGGTTAAAACTCTCAAGATCTTAATCCACCGACATCGGGAACTCCTAGAGTAAAGACTCATCAAAGGCTAGGGACTCACCTCCAATCACTTATTTTCTTTAAGAGTCCTCAAGATTGCACTTCACACGGACACTCATTCTGAGCATTCCAAAAATGCTCCTTCTAGGTAGCAACAACAATTACACCAATAACAATTTCACAATACACACTAAGCCGTTGTCATCATGACACGGTTAGAACTCCACACATACCATTACTCTCTACACACTATCCACCACACGCCGCACACTATTGTTACTCTCCACACACTTACACCTCCATCGACTATCAGAACAAAAGTGAGCAAGCACACCCATGCACCTGTAAATTCAAAATGACATTGGCCAGATGTGATTTGAATTTACCTTACATGAAAGTCCTCACCACCATCATCCTAGATCCTCGATGATTACGGTCCTCACTAAAGGCTTCCTATATCTCAGTTGTGTCCTTCTACTCCACAGTTTAAGTTTAGGCCCATCCGGTCACCTAAATCCCTTAAACTAGGGCTCTGATACCATTTGTAACAACCCAAAAATTAACATACGAGCTAGAAGCTACCTCTTTAGTTCACAACGCCAAAAACGGCTCAACATGGTCCCACTAACAAGATTTACAATACAGGGTTCGCGGAAATAACCCTAAATACAGCTGAGAAAATCTAACTAAACATTTCAAAGGAGGTTCTTCTAATTCCTTCTAGCGCAAGCTCCGATCCACATCTTGCCAAAACTCTAAACGTGCCCTCGAATACAGCTTACCTGAAAAGGTTTTAATTTTGAAAAGCGAGGGTTAGACCAAGAGGTCTAGTGAGTTCCTTCCACACCAAGTCACACCAAAATATTTCAGTTTATAAAATCAGTTATGAAAGCATTGTATAAATCATAACTAGCACACAAAGCTGATATGCACACATTGACACATGCTACTGGCACGCGCTAAAGTCACACACACCGTGACAGCGCAATCGGGCACACACCGCCCATGTCACACACACCGTGACAGCGTAATCGGGCACACACCGCCCATGTCACACACACCGTGACAGCGTAATCGGGCACACACCGTGACAGCGTAATCGGGCACACACCGCCCATGTCACACAAAAGCCAGAGCATGGTCACACACATTTAAATCACACATATAAGCCACACTTATGAATCGCACATTCATACCTTGCCTTGAAATAAAAGCAGTTGAAAAGCACACTGTTAAATAATAATCTTCAAACACACTGTTCCTTCATTTGAAACACATATTGTCACACAATTAATCATCGCTTGAAACAGCAGCAGTTGTATAACACATCGTTAGATAAAAATCCACACCACACACTTTTCATCGTTTTGCCATAAAAGTAATTGAAAAGCACACAGTTAAATAATAACCATGCCACACACTAAACCTTCAGTTTGTAATAAAAGCATTTGGAAAGCCCACCA
Source organism: Saussurea involucrata (assembly GCA_033807775.1). Lineage (NCBI taxonomy): Eukaryota > Viridiplantae > Streptophyta > Magnoliopsida > Asterales > Asteraceae > Saussurea > Saussurea involucrata. The sequence continues at coordinate 3,046,062 of CM066318.1, forward strand.
TTAGACAATAATTGTCAACCACACACTTGTATAAAATTTAGGTTCAGAAAGACTCACCTGTCGTCCTGTTTTATCCTCTTACTAGATGGATTCTCCCTTCAACTGCACATATAAGGATACACACTACCAAAATAAGTCACCTGATTGAACTTCACACTCACACGGTTAACCCTTCGGACTAACAGACTGCACTACAGTGCCACACCACAACTTTTCGGACACTTTACCCGGACAGCCAAGACTATCCGGACAACCAGAGTTATCCGGACGTTCTACCCGGACAACCAAAACTATCCGGACATTCTATCCGGATTCTCAAGGGTTTCCGGTTAAACTACCGGAAACTACTACCACAACTCTACCCGGACAACACTCACCCGGACACTATTCTCATCCGGACACTACTCTCATCCGGACACCACCAATCGTCCGGACACTACCCTGACTTGAAGGTTTCCGGACGCTACGAGAAAAACCCAGAAAACGCAGAAAATTGCATAATCTCGAGTCCTAATTCCCTCAACACCTCCAGATTAGCAAAATGGGTCGATAGATACCCATTTCCTAAACTACAACACCTCTTAAACAGATTTAATAAGGAAACACAAGAAATCCACAAAATCCAAGTTCTCTCTTCAAAACCCCAAAACATTTCACCCAAAACTAAGGAAGAGAAGGATTAATAGTTACCTGTAGATTCTACTGATCAATTCCAAGTTTCAGCTGCTACAACTTCTTTCTCCCTTCTCAATTGAAATTGCTCCTTTCTCCTGCACTCTCTCTTCCAGCCGCATACACACACACACACACACACACACTTGACACAATTGCTAAAAATGAGAGAATTAGGGTTTTCCTCCTCCTTATATACTTTCCTCAATAAACACCAAACTTTCAATTCTTTACATTTGGACCACATAACTCTCTTAAATTTCGAATTTCTTCCAAGATTCCCCAATTATTGACTAACAGAAAACTCGGTTATTACAGAACGTATTGACGATGTAATGTAATAATGATATGGTAGATAAATTATTAGAAATAATTATTGATTGATGTTGTGTGAGGAATACCGGGGAAAATTTCCTATATAAATTAGTATTTATTGAGTTGATAGTTATTTTTGATGATATAAACAATATATTAGAAAAAAAATCCGTAGTTATCGGGGACCCATTTTTACATCTTGCCCAGGGCCTACGAAATGTCAGGAACGGGCCTGCAAAGACTCATGAAAACGTAAAAAGTAAAATAAGGCAAACTTTTAAGAAAAATAAAAAGTCGAATATCATGTAAAAAAACTCGCATCATAATGACATAATGCGTCATGGTGCATGCACCTTAAGACGCCAAGGCGGGTGCCATGCCAGAGACGGCCGCCATGGAAGTTACCGTAGCTAGCGTATAAAAAGACACTAATACCATGACGCGTCACTACAATAAAACTGAGTTTATAGGATGCCTAAAATAACTAAGTGTCCTAATAGAGTGGTTTATAAGACATACGTTTATAGGACCAAACAAAAAAAATGTCTATCTAGAAGTGTTATAATACGTTTATAGGATGCTTTGGGTGTCATTACAAGTTTTTAGAACATTTTCCAAATAAAGTGTCCTATTAACTATTTTATTAAGCATTAAAGTGTCCTATAGTGTATTCTATAAAAGATGAGTTTATAGGACACTTCTAAAAAATGTCCTGTAAAATAGCTAATAGGACATGTTATTTCAAAATTTTCTTAAAAAAACTTGTTGCATCGCCCAAAGCGTTCTATAAATTTATCGTAACACTTTTATATAGGACGTTTTTTTTGTTTGATCCTATAAACTTAAGTCCTATAAAACACTCTATTAAGACACTTAGTTATTTTAAACATCCTATGATATATATATATATACACGTCATTCAACATGGACAAACGATATTATATAGCAACTTGCTTCAAGGTAGCCAATTTACTTGAAGGGATTTCATGTTGGCACGTTGATGAGTGAAGTGGGATGGTGCTCTACACGTACCAATTCATATATATAATATTATATATATATACAACAATACATATATAGAACCTCATAGATTGCATTCTAAATTAAGACCAACCATGAAGGTTAGTGCTAGTATCACCATCACTATCCTCTCACTCTTGTTTATAGTTTCGGTTTCGGTTTCAGCCTCCAACGACAAGCCATCGTTGTTGCATTCTCTCAAAGTACCAAACCTGCCCGACCTCTCGTTCTTTCAAGATGATCTTTCATACTCTTTGTATCATACCAGTTGTTCAGATGTCGAAGGCATCATCTACAGGAAAGTCAAGGAATGGGTGAAGAAGGACCCGACACTCGCTGCTAGTCTTATTAGGCTACATTTCCACGATTGTTCTGTCAGAGTAATTCGTTATTCTCATTATATATTTAATTACAGTTATTCTTTCATGATATATATATATATATATAGTCGGGTTGGAAAACCTATAAAACACTAAAGAACACTCTGGTAGCACTTCATCTGAACGGTATGCACTTGTGCATACAAGTAATTTGTAACATGCACATGTGAATATGCATAAATGTACAAGTACATAGTCCAGATAAAGGGCTACCAGAGTGTTCCTTAGATTTCTAAGTTTTTGAGGTTTTCCTTGAACCCCTCTCTCTCTCTCTCTCTCTCTCTCTCTATATATATATATATATATATATATATATAAATAGATGGTTTGTATTTGATTTGTTTCACTCTATTTTTGTAGGGATGTGACGCATCTATACTTTTAGACCACAGTGGAAGTGAAAGATCGGCTAATGTAAGCAAGTCGTTAAGAGGGTTCCAAGTGATCGATGACATTAAAAAGGCGCTTGAAAAGAAATGCCCTAAAACTGTCTCGTGTGCGGACATCTTGACCACTGCGGCTAGAGATGCCACTGTTTTAGCCGGTGGACCGTTCTGGATGATCCCTTTTGGTAGGAAGGATGGTCGAGTTTCCATAGCAAAGGAAGCTTCAATGGTCCCTATGGGCCGTGAAAGTATTACTAACCTTATCGAGTTTTTTCAGTCCAAGGGACTGAATGTTCTCGACTTGGTTGTCCTCTCGGGTACACTACTAATTCAAATTTAACATGCTAATTGACAGCCCTGTCTATTAATTAATATTTTCCGAGTCACAAATATTGCTTCGAAAATACACATCCAAACACCCCTATATAAAATGCTAACATCATAGGATATATATATATTGGTAGGTGCGCATACGATCGGAAGGAGTACATGTGAGTCGGTGCAACATAGGCTATACGACTACAAAGGAACAAAGAAACCCGATCCATCTATTAATCCTCAATACTTAAACTACTTGAGGAGAAAATGTCGATGGGCCTCTGAAAATGTGTATCTTGACGCGACAACACCAAAAAAGTTCGACACGCAGTACTATCATAATCTTAAGAAGAAGATGGGACTATTGTCGACGGACCAAATGCTCTATGTGGATTCAAGGACGAAACCTATTGCAGATGCATTGTCTTTCGAGTCGTCACTATTCTCCAACCAATTTAGTGTCTCGATGGTAAAGCTTGCAAATATTATTGATGCCAAATCTCAAGATAATGGTGAAATTCGCACCAACTGCAATCATGTCAACTACCGACGTTCTTGAAACAACAAGAGTATATAACTTTTGTTGGATGTAAACAAACTAGCAAATGTCGTTTTTCATTTTTTGGTGTGTGTCGAGTTTTAAACACCACGAATCCATACATAATTAATTTCTAATTTTGAGTTGTAAACTGGGATGTATTGAGTTATGATTTTGTTTGTTATTTATTTCAATGATATAAAATGTATTGATGTTGTGAAAATCTTGCTTCCAATATGTAACAAGTTTTGATTTCATTCTTGTTCACCGTAACTAACGTTTAAGTTTTTCCATTTCGTGTCTACTTTATGAAATTGAAACCTTCCAATTTTTCATGGCATCAGTAAATGTGACATAACATTTATAAATCAATAATTTGGATTTTAATTTAAAATTATTTTCCATCTTTGCCTTCACCACCCTACGACACCAGCAACCAAACTACTTACGACATTCGAGCTTGGAGATGGTGGAAACGAAGCATTATTTCCATGCTAGAACCAATTTTATCGTCCATCAACGTAGGGGAACATTTAGATCAAAACCAAGAATTTTTCGAGGTAATCAGGTTTGAAGGAGCTTGAGCTTCATTCAGTTGGTCTAATTAATGTTCCCATTTGTGCATCTTCATGTTGGATCAATTGACTCTTAATTAGATTTCATGTATATGATTTGCTATGGCTTACATATGTGCATATATATATTTTCTTGATTATTGATATCACAAAAATGTATGGGAAATGGAATCTATAGTATTGTAAATTTGATCAACCTATGAATCATTAAAGCAAGGCTGATGCTAAAAAATATAGAACACAACTCTTTGAGACGACAAAAATATGGCGTCCAACAAATGATGATCTTCTAAGGGACTGTTTAGTTTGCAGGAATGTAACAGATTTGGGGATTTGGATTTCAAATTCATTACAGTCCAGTGGTAGGTTTGCAGAATTGTCTGAATTTAAAATCGTAAGATTTTTTTGAAATTCCTCATACATAGGATTTTGAAATCTCACAGGATGGCTAGGATTTGGTAGGATGTGTATATAATTATATTTAAAAATATGTTAAAAGACATTTATTTTCTAATAATGAATTGAATAAAAGATAATTTAATTATTTTTATAATTTTTTAATGACTTTTTATAAATAGTAGAATTCAAATCCTACGAACCAAACATACAAAAGGATTTCAAATTCTCCCCAATCCAAATCACTGCAAATCCAAATCCCTACATGAAATCCAATCTAATCTATTTCATTCCTCCAAACCAAACAAACTCTAAGGGGGCGTTTGGTTCGCTGGAATGTTTTTGGATGGAATGGAATCTGTCAAAGGAATTTGACTTTGAAGGAATTGGAATGGAATGTTGTCAAGTTTGACCAGCTGTTTGGTTGACAGAATTGGAATGGAATCTGTTAAAGGAATTGGAATCTGTCTGTTTGGTTCACAGAATGTAGCTTTGGAATTGGAATGAAATTTTGGTAAATGACCAAAATACCCTTTTGATAATTTTAATTGTTTTTTTCAAAAGCAATTGTTTTTTTTGGAATGAAAATTTATTTGTTTTTTTTCAAAACCGTCGCCACCACCACCACCACCGATGGTGGTGGTGGCGGTGGCGGTGGTGGTGGCGGTGGTGGTGGTGGCGGTGGTGGTGGTGGCGGTGGCGGTGGCGGTGGTGGCGGTGGCGGCGATGACGGTGGTGGTGGCGGTGGCGGTGGCGGTGGCGGTGGTGGTGGCTATAACAACCCAAACAAAAATGAACATTTCAAATCATAATAATAATATTATCCCCAAAACGGGTCCCAAAATTTCTTACATCAGTTCAAAATCTGGTTGGCGAAATCAACCTACACAACTGAGAAATAACTAAATGTCTATAGTGTTACTAAGAGGTCAAGTCTTCCTGCTACGCCCTGCTCACTTGCCAGAACCCTTCACTACCTGCTTTCCTGAAAAGGTTTTTAATTTAAAAGAAAGCGAGGGTTAGACCATGAGGTCTAGTGAGTCCCTCCAACAGTTATCAAAGCATTTAAACAGAATTCCCTTTTCAGTATAAATCATACATAAACAGTTCAAATGATATCACTTCGGATATAAATCCGCCCCTCATAAATTGACACCCTGAAGTCACACTAAGGTGACAACGAGTCAGTCTCATGCTGCCTTTCAGGGTCACACCGCCCTTGGCATAAACGGGAACACCCTCCCGGCACGAGCTGGCGGGCCCCTTCCCGACTTAGTCAATTCACATCAAGATCAATGTATGCATACATTCCACATAAATTTTCAAATATCAATTCATGCAAATTTAAAGCATAAGCATAAAGCATGGCATTTCTCATCATTTATCCGCTTCAGAAAACACATTAAAACCACACGTTTTAGTTTAGAAAACTCACCTGATGTGCTTACTTCCCTCCTACCTTGCTCTGTATTCCCCAAACGATCTACCTGAGTTAAAGGATAAACACATAAGCTGGCTAACCAAACTATCCGGATGTCTCTTACCGGACACTCTTGATTTTTCCGGAAGTTCCTATTTACCGGACACCACAGTGTCCGAACACTTCAATTTTCCGGACACCTAACCTTTTCCGGACACCTACCTTTTTCGGACACCTACCCTTTTCCGGACACCTACCCTTTTCCGGACACCTACCCGGTAACCTGTGCCAAGAAGCTATTCGGATAACGTCCGGACACCTGCTTCGCACGAAGGTTTTCGGACGAGACGCTGTTTTGAGTTTAATGCTCAAAATCAGGTCAAACACCCATTAAACGGTAATATAATGCGACGATTAACTATATAAACAGGCCCAATACCAATTCCACCAAGTTTTACTGACTAAACACAACCCAAAGACGTTTAAATCTCCCTTATTGGTCTTAAACCCTTTTTGCAAGAAAACTCTCAAAACTACAAATCACTTGACGAATCTTTAGAAGAGGTTATGGAGTAAGGATTACCTGGCTGATGGCTGCAAGAAACGAATTCTGAATCCAAAACTTTCTTCTTCTTCCAATACTTGATGATCCTCCTCCTCTCTTGCACCAAAACCCCTTAAAATTCAATTGCCTTCTTCTTTCTCTCTAAATTCCCAGCCGACACACACACATACAAATCAGTAGAAAATGAAATGTTCCCTAGGGTTTTGTGCCCTTTTATACCCCTTTCCTTATTTACCAAATTTCCACTTTTACCCTTGTAAGTTTTCAAAATAATTAAATATGCCCCTTAACTTCCCTTAAAATTCAAAATGCACATAATGAGGTTATTACAGTGGCGGTGGTGGCGGTGGTGGCGGTGGCGGTGGTGGCGGTGGTGGTGGCGGCGGTGGTGGCGGTGGGGGCGGTGGCGGTGGTGGCGGCGGTGGCATGGGGGTAGTTTTGGTATTATGAAAATCAGACATTCCATTCCATTGAATTCCATGGTTTAAGGTGTGGAATGTTTTTTGGCTAAATGATGGAATTCAATGGAATTGTAGGGATTCCATTTGGCCAAAAGATTGAACCAAACGTTGGAATGGAATCTGGTCAATGGAATGTCACATTCCAATTCCACCAGATTCCATCAAATTCCAGCAAACCACACGCCCCCTAAGGGGGCGTCTGGTTTACGGATTTTGATGAAATCTGGTGGAATTGGAATGTCGAATTCCATTGACCGAATTCCATTCATTCGTTAGGTTCATTCTTTTCGACAGAAAGGAATGTCCAATTCCACCAGATTCCATAAATAAGTGAATTTGAAATTCCTTAGCAATCTTGAAGGATTTTGATGGAATTGGAATTGATGGAATGTTGTATTTTCATAATTCCAAATATACTCTTTAACTTAAATATAACATAATTTAATTTAATACTTTAGGTTTATATTTTTTATTTTTTATTTTTTATTTTGATTTTATATTTATATTTATATTTATATTTATATTTTATTTATATTTTTATATTTTTTATTCTAATTTTAATTTAATTTTATATAATATAATTTAATACATTTTTTTATTTTCTCGAAATATATTTTATTTTTTCAAAATATAATTTTGTTTGTTTGACAATATATTTTATCTGGGTTGTGAAATATTATATTTTTTGTGCATTAAAGTATTTAAAAATTATTTTTTTAAAGTATTTTTAGTGAAAATATATATTTAATGATTATTTTATTAAAGAATTTTTTGTTTAAAAAAATTAAAACTTATCAAAAAGGGTATTTTGGTCATTTATAATAAATTTATTTTAATTCCAAAGCTACATTATGTGAACCAAACAGACAAATTCCAATTCCTTTAACAGATTTCATTCCAATTTTGTCAACCAAACAGGTGTACAAACCTGACAACATTCCATTCCAATTCCTTCAAAATCAAATTCCTTTGACAGATTCCATTCCATCCAAAAACACTTTGCGAACCAAACGCCACCTAAGTGATTGTACTCAAGTGATAGACACTAGTACATATGGTGTTCTAGAAAGGACTTTATGGTTAATTCCTAAGAAATCATATAATGATGCATATATTTTTGTGTATTGGAGCAGGGATAGACTTCGGGGGTGTCGGCGGGCGTTTGTCCAACCACTATAAATTTTCGACACGATGTAATTCTTTTACAGTCCTTAAGAATGTTACCATTTTGTTTCATTCTATGCTACGGTGCAACTATAAAAGGATATTTCATTTATTGTTTATTGGCACTACCTATTTCATTTGATATTTTGTTATGATATTGATCACCCATTTGATTTAGGTCAAATTGCATCTAAATATAATGTACTTTGTTTTGGTTTCAATTTTGAAAAACTTTCATTTTGTGGAATGTACTATCTTTGATGCAATAAATGTAAATATACTATCTTTTTATGTAATCTAGGAAACATAATGTAACTTTATGAGCTATTATAATACATTCTATTTTGATTTATAAATTCCATAGCCCCTATTTATAAATGATATTGTGATAGTGTAAAGTTTCTTGTTGAACGTTATTGCATAGGTTTCGAAATGTTAGGAATTCTATGTTATATGTTTAGGCGTCGAGCAAAGTTAAAAATAACTAATGAGACTCCATCCCACATCTCATGCTATGTGACAAACGAGCTTATTATTATCGAAACTATAGTGTCACAATTACTACATTTGTTTATCTTTGGTCCATTTAAGTTACAAGTCCTAGCTAACAGAACAAACACGAGACCAAATAGAATCAACGAAATTGTTCATGCAAGAGTTTTCAAGACGTTTGGGATTAAACATATCGAGACAATTTTTTAAATCATGACTATCGAATGAACCATAAAAATTGTGTGACAAATTATAAGATTCATATGATCATCTCTTGTTCAGATCTAGGATGAGTCTCAAGATTAAAATATTATGATTCCTATGTTGTTGATGAGAATATATAAGGTATAATAAAATAAACCTAATTGATCTTTCTGCTTCCTGATCAAATGGATGAACGACCAGAAAGAAAAAAAACCACCATTAATATGTTCATTTAATCATTATGCAGTGTTTGTATTTCAGATAATTTTTAAGCAATAACCAAAAATGGTTGAATTGGACAAAAACCACCATTAATATGTTCTTTATATTCAGTTATCGTATTCCAAATAGGTTTTATTAAGAACAAAACAAACACCAGGTTTTCGTTCTCATGTTCTTGTAAATAGGTATTGTTAGAATTGGAGAGTCGATTGATAGATTGAAAGACAAGCTTGAGATGGCTGAATCGGCCGGCTTTCATATATTGAGAGAGAATTACAAAAGAGAGTCTAACCTAATTATGAAAGAAAGAGATCTATTTATACAACCTAAGTTACAGTAATTACAGACTAGCCCTTGTACTATTCATATATCAAATATAACTCTAACACCCCCCCCCCCCCTCAAACTCAAGTGGGGGAAGAATGAGCCAAGTTGAGTTTGTAAACAAGAGCCCGAAAACGCCCTGGAAGATGAGCTTTGGTGAAGATATCTGCTGTCTGATCAATGGTTGAAATTGGAAGAAGTCGAACGGTCTTGCGAAGAACATGTTGTCGGGTGAAATGACAGTCAATCTCGATGTGCTTTGTGCGCTCATGAAAGACATCATTGTGAGCAATCTGAATAGCACTGTTGTTATCACACCACAATGGTGTTGGGGAAAACTGATGAGCACCCATATCAGATAGTAACCAGCGTAGCCATACAAGTTCTTGTGTAGTGTTAGCCAAGGCTCGATATTCAGCTTCAGTACTAGATCGAGCTGTTAGAGATTGTTTCTTGCTGCGCCAGGAAATCAGAGAGTCTCCAAGGAAGAAACAATAGCCGGTGGTAGAGCGACGATCGGTTATGTCTCCATCCCAGTCAGCATCGGAAAAGGCACGAAGAGTTAAGGACGATGTGGATGAGAAGTGAAGTCCATGAAACATTGTCCCTTTAAGGTATCGAAGGATACGAAGAACAGCGGCATAGTGATCGGAGCACGGAGCAGCCATGAACTGGCTGACTATATGAACTGCATATGCAAGATCCGGGCGAGTAACAGTCAGATAGACTAGAGAACCAACTAGTTGACGATACCTTGTAGGGTCTCGCAGCGGGGTTCCGGCATTGGGAGCAAGGTGCAGATTTTGTTCAATGGGTGTAGATGCAACTTTGTTGTCCGTGATCCCAGCTTTGGACAACAGATCTGAAATGTACTTGGCTTGACAGAGATAGATGCCGGAAGAGTCTGACAGAACTTCAAGGCCAAGGAAGTAGTGTAGCTTACCAAGATCTTTCATCTCAAAACATGAACTGAGAGACTGTTTGAGATGGATGATACATGTAGAGTCACTGCCGGTAATGATCATATCATCAATATACAATAGAAGTAAGATAGTATCTGCAGCAGTAGTCCGAGTAAACAAGCCAGAATCATAATTACTTGGAGAAAACCCCAATGAGATGACAGTGTTGCTAAATTTTTCAAACCAAGCACGAGGGGCTTGTTTGATGCCATAGAGAGCTTTTCGAAGTCGACATACATGACCTTGACGAGAGGTCACACCTGGAGGGAGTCTCATGTAGACTTCCTCTTCGAGATCGCCATTTAGAAAGGCATTATTGACATCCATCTGATAGAGTGGCCATCTCTTGGTGGCAGCAATGGCTAGAAGACTACGGACTGAGGTAACCCGAGCCACAGGAGCAAACGTTTCCTCGTAGTCAACGCCATAATTTTTATTGAAGCCTTTTGCCACAAGACGTGCTTTGTAACGATCAATAGATCCATCAGACTTCGTTTTGATTTTGAAGACCCATTTGCAACCAATGGGTGACTTGCGCGGTGGGAGAGGTACAAACTCCCATGTGTTGGCTTTGTCAAGAGCCTGGAGTTCCTCAGTCATAGCTTGCTTCCAAACAGGGTTAGAAGCAGCTTCCTTGAAGGAAGTGGGTTCATGATTGGACAACAGTGTAGCATAACAATGATAATCACGAAGATGAGGAGGAACTTGTCTTACCCGGTCTGAGCGTTGTACTTCATCTTGTGGTTGAGAGGAGCTAGGATCCATAGACTCAGCAGATGGCTCAGAAGTAGTCCTTGGAGGTGGTGCAGATGATTGATCATGATCAGATGGCACAGATGGGACAGATGAAGGCTCAGATGAGACAGGTGAAGGTTCAGATGAGACAAGTGAAGGCTCAGATGAGACAAGTGAAGGCTCAGGTGGAGATGAGACGGAAGAGGGTGGAACAGATGGTGAGGAGAGTATGGGATCTAATTGGAGTGAGTCTAAAGAGATAGAATTATCAGTGAAGAAGGAAGTGGAAGGATTGGGTATGTCCTGAAATTTGGACACTGTTGCGAAGGGAAGATGTTCCCAGAATGTGACATGGCGGGATATACGTAGTCTCTTAGAGACTGGATCCCAACAACGATAACCTTTGTGTTCAATACCATAGCCAAGAAAGCAGCATAATCGAGAACGAGGTTCGAGTTTGGTGTGTTCATGAGGTTGTAACTGAACAAAGAAGGCACAACCCCATACTTTTAGGAGTTCATATGCAGGGGAGACCCCATGGAACACTTCATAGGGAGACTTTTGATTTAGGATGGGAGTCGGGTGACGGTTGATGGTGTAGACAGCCGTGAAGGCAGCTTCGCCCCAAAAACGTTCTGGACACTTGGCTGAGATTAATAGAGTACGAACAGTATCGAGGATGTGGAGATGTTTACGTTCTGCACGTCCATTTTGCGGAGAGGTGCCTGGACAGGAGTACTGAGAAAAAGTACCCTGAGATTGAAGAAAATAGGGGAGAGAAGATTCTTTGTATTCCATAGCATTATCTGCGCGAAGAATCTTTATAGGCTTGGAAAACTGGGTCAGAATCATACGGGCGAAGGTGATATAGATTTGAGGTAGTTCGGAGCGATGTTTCATGAGATATATCCATGTAAAGCGTGTGTTATCATCGATAAAGATAACAAAGTATCGAGAACCACCCATGGATGGATGTGGTGATGGTCCCCAAACATCAGAGTGAATGAGATCAAAGGGGAAGCAGATTTAAATTCATTTAGTTGAAAAGGTAAGGCGTGATGTTTGCCAAGTTGGCAAGATAAACAAGAAACGTTTTCAGAAGAAATGTTGCCTAATAATTCTGAAGTAGCTAACAGTTTTATTCTAGCTAAAGATAGATGTCCTAGACGCTTATGCCATAATTCAAAGGAAGGGGTACCGGAAACAGAGGCAACAAAATTTGATGAGGGTAAGAGAAGACGGAGGTAGACCACTTCAATCATCCTACCAACTTTACGGCCTACTCCAAGGATCTGCTTGGTCTTTGAATCCTGCACAACACAACCAGAATGATGAAACAGAACAATTAGACCGGATTCCATAAGCCGAGTGATTGAAATCAGGCTCAGAGATAAGTTAGGGATATGTAGCACATCAGGTAATTGTATATTGGGGGTAGAAACAGTCCCACTGAAAGATACAGGTAAGCGAGTGTCATCCGCAGTACGGACTGATGAGAACATTCTGGAGGTCTGCTTAGAGACAAACCCGTCAGCCTTAGGTGTCAGGTGGTTACAACATCCAGAGTCAAACAGCCAAGGGTTACCTGGTGCTGATATATTGCACTGAGAATTCATACCCATAGAACTTGTCATGAGTCGCTCTATAAGCTCTTGGTTTCGGCGCATGAGTTCCATAAGGTCAGGTAATGAGTTGTTGCTATGCGATGCCTAAATTGCCGACGTAGAGGAGTCTTGAGTGATTGATCCAGCAAATGACTGAGTGCGTTGTCGCTTTTGCTCACTTGAATTCCGTGGATGTTTTGGACAGTCAGACCCAAAGTGTCGTGGCTGTCTGATCCCACACCAGCGACATTTTCGAATTGGGCAGTTGAGGAGAAGATGAGTACTAGAGTGACAGAACGTGCATTTACTGTATTTAGACTGGCTATTGAGAGCCATCTGGAACTGAAGACTGGAAGGAAATTTCGGAATGGAAAGAACTAATCGTGAGGTACCGAAACCGTGTGTTCCGGAATTGAAAACTGAAGAGAGGAGTTTCGGAGTTGTGAGTGATGGAACTGAGTGTTCCGAAAATAATTTCAGAAAAGTGAGAACCGGTGTTGAGTTTCGAAATTGGATAAAACAGGTTCTTGTCGCAACCAACTGATGTCGCAGCCAACGGATATCGCAAGTGAAGGTTGCGATAACGGAGCTTGTCGCAAGTAAAGGTTGTGATAATCGGAACGTGTTGCAAGTGTAGGTTGCGATAACGATACTTGTCGCAAGTGTAGGTTGCGATAACGAGACTTGTCGCAAGTGTCAGTGCGATAACAGAGCGTTGTCGCAAGTGAAGGTTGCGATAACGAGACTTGTCGCAAGTGAAGGTTGCAATAGTTATGAGTTTCTGAGGGTTGCGATAGTTATGAGTTTCAAGGGGTTGCGATAGTTATGAGTTTCTGAGGGTTGCGATAGTTATGAGATTCAAGATGGTCTTGAGTCGAATCTTCAAAACTGATCGGTTTTGGCTGAAATTTGGTACGCAGGTTCGTGACAATATTCTGGGCAACTTTAAAACTTGGTGTTTTGTCCAAAAAACAGCAGATAATGGTTTTTCGAATCAAAATAGAGTGCAGCAAAATAAAGAGGAAAAAAAGGAATACAGATCTGGAAGATATGGGAGGATACTTACCTACAGCTCTGATACCATGTTAGAATTGGAGAGTCGATTGATAGATTGAGAGACAAACTTGAGATGGCTGAATCGGTCGGCTTTCATATATTGAGAGAGAATTACAAAAGAGAGTCTAACCTAATTATGAAAGAAAGAGATCTATTTATACAACCTAAGTTACAGTAATTACAGACTAACCCTTGTACTATTCATATATACAAATATAACTCTAACAGGTATTGTTGTTGTTTTGAACTTGAATCTTAATCATTCATGCTCCAAAAAAACAATGACATTGACAACACAAATTACGAGTCTAGCAATAAATGGTGACTTGTAACATCAATTTAAAATTGGGTCCTTTTTCTCACTTCATGAAAATACCCTAGTTTAAACTTTTACGTAAAATTTATTATTTTCCACCCTTTTATAGACATGTAATAATTTTATTTCTTATTTATAAAAATGGTAAAAATATCAAAACATTTATTTGATAGTTGAAGTTTCATAGAATTATATTGTTTTTTAAATTAATTGTTATTAATTGTTTTTAGTAATTATGATTGCAAAATATATAATATGTTGGGTTTTAAAAATTAAATGATTTATATAACAAAATTTAAAATCCATTTACCAAATTAGAAACCAAGTAAAAACACATTTATCTATCATGTAATATCCCAAAGTAATCGTGGTTGGATATTTGTTTGTGTTGTCTACATACTTGAATTCACGGTTTTAAAAGCGTCTAATATAAGAGGTCGTAAGTCCCTTTTAAGGCAATTTTCGTTCCTCTTTCTAACCAATGTAGGATCTTATATATCAACCATTAATTCAAGGTAGTCTCTTTTTATTAATTTGTTTTATTTCAAATTATAAATTAAAAAATTGTTATATTATATATTTGTAATGTTTATGTAACAATATATAGGGAAATTGACTTAATATATAAAACAAATTCTCTTTAAAATATATTAAGAATTACAAATCAATGTTATTGAAAGTGAATCAATAGTATTTACTACAACCAACCATAAAACTATATGCAATTTCAATAGTTCAAAATTCAAACTAACAATATAAATGTCACAAATTTATTATAATTAGCCTTATTGAATATAGCTAAATATAACTATTTCAAAATTTAACTTATGTTAATATTGATCCCAAACTATTTCAGGAAAAAAAATGATCAATTGGTAAATTTATCCTAATATTTTGTTTTGACAAAGAAAGCACATTAACTCAAAAAAAAAACATTGGAATACAACGTACATGTGTAGCTAGTGGTTTTTTGCTAAAAGAGGAGGAACTTTTTTCCTATAGCTTACCAACGTTTTAAACTTGATTTTAGGTAGGAATTTGGCCGTGTGCGTGAATGAGCCTGTTTGAAATATAAATAGTCCAAAATAAAAGTTTAAACAGTTAAAATTCTAACAAAAAATGAAAGCATAAACAAAAATTGGTGATTCTATTAATATATTTTGATGAGCAAGTTACCAAATTATTGCTTGAAGTGAAAATAAAATGTGGTTTTTCGTTAACAAATATCTAAAAGAAAAATACCAAATCCTAAAATTTTCATATTTACGTGACGATTGACAAACTTGAAAGAATCTCTTCTCCACAGCGAGACTCAAAAAACCCCTTCAAGCATAACAGTCACAAACGACAAAGAGGTAGAAAATAAAATGTGTTTTACTTTGCCAAATATCTAAAAGAAGAAGAAAAAATCCTAAAATTTATATTACTTACTTAATGAAAAGCCTAGTTGAGGAATTTGGAGGAGAAGATGAATGAGTGAGATTTTTTCTAACGGGTGAGTAACTTTTTAAGGGATATTGGTGGAAAAGTAGAGAAAATAGGCAAACGTAGAGGAAACATGAGGAAAAAATGGGTTGAAGATGTTAGAAGAGACCACATTAACCAATTTGGTTTCTTACTTGATACATATATTGATTGATTGAATGGGAGATGAAAAGCTTGGTTGAGGGATTTGGAGGAGAAGATGGATGGGTGAGATTTTTTTGTAACGGATGAGTGGTTTTTTAATGAATATTGATGGAAAAGTAGAGGAAAAGAGCCCAAGTAAACGACAAAGGAGAAAAAAGAAAAATGAATTTAAAAGGCTTAGAAGAGGCCACATCAACACATTTGGTTTCTTCTTTAATAAATGAAGATCAAGAGTTGGAGATTAAACTTGGGCATGCAAAATTACAAAAAAAAACCATGTTAATATAAATTTCATATTTTCCATACAGGTGCGGAAACGTCTTTTACATATTCAACATTTTAAAAAAATCAAAAAACTGAGAAAAAAATAGAGCGGATTCTAAGTTTTAGAAGAGGCCACGTCAACACCCGTGGTTTCTCCTTTAATATATATTTCATATTTTCCATACAGGGGCGGAAACGTCTTTTACATATTCAACATTTTAAAAAAATCAAAAAATTGAGAAAAAAGATAGAGAGGATTCTAAGCTTTAGAAGAGGCCACGTCAACACCCGTGGTTTCTTCTTTAATATATATTGATGATTTGTTTTATTTCAAATTATAAATTAAAAAATTGTTATATTATATATTTATAATGTTTATATAACAATATATAGGGAAATTGACTTAAATAATCATTTTATCCAACAAAATTGGTCTCTAGTTATTTCTCTTACATTTTTACCAAAATATCACCGTTTTCGCAATATATAGGTATGTAATTGCGGACGTAGCTCAAAAATACAAAAAACAAAATCGGATTTGAATGATTTTTTTTTGTATATTGCAGACATGGGTCCGCAATTACGGATCTGCGTCAAACAAAATTCTTTTTTAAGGAAAATCGACAAGATCCATATTTTTTTGTGTTTTTAAGTTAGGTCCACAATTACAAACCTACATATTCTGGAAGTAGTGCCATTTATGTAAAACCAGGAGAAATGAGTAGGAAACCAATTTTAACTATTAAAATGACTATTTAAGTCAATTTCCCATGTATAAACACACATGCCTAGTTTGACCCCCTTCCCCTCTCTCTTCGTCCCCAAGCCACCACGTTGGCAACCACCTTCGCAATGGGGTTGGGTTCTCTACAATGTTGGCCTGGAAAGGTGAGAGCATACGGGAAGGGAAGTCAGAGTTGGGTTCTAGTTAAAGTTATAGTGAGAGTGGTAATAATGGATCTCTACCTTTGGATACACATTAGGATTAGGCATGAGAATAGAACATGGATCTTAATCCGCATCCCTATCCCTGATCCCTCATCTTCATCGCCGTCCTTGTCTCCATCTCCGTTGGAGAATGTGATCACATCACCACCCCCATCCTCAATGAGGAACGAGGATCGCCAACGACGAAACAAAGATTTTTTTTGCTGTTTATGTAAGTTATTTTAAATCAAATATATGAGACACCACACATGTTTAAATCTCATATATTTCTAATAAACTTAAATCCAAAGGAATTTAATTTAATATGAAAAAAATCCAACATCATATAATAATTAATAACTTAAAACCAAAAGCAATTCAATTTTAAAAAAAACTTTATCGTTACAGGTACCAAAACATATCGAGTAATATCCAAAATCATGTGAGTAATTGTGCTTTAATTTGACATACAAAATACATAATAACATCCAAAAGAACATAACAATTTTAGTTTAAATAAATAATATATATTTAATTTATTAATTAACATATACAACGGGGACGGGACAAGCGAGGAGTGGGATACCCGTCCCCGACTCATCCACGGTTTGAGACAAACAGGGATTCACATCCCTATCCCCGTCCCCATCCCTGGTATAGTAGGGAATCTCCATCCCCGACCGGGGTGGGTGGACCGGGTTCCCCAACGGGTCGAAGTTCGTTCTCACGCCTAATTAAAATGAGATGCATTAAATCAATTCTCATATCAAGTGATTTATGAGTATGTTTGATATTAAAGAGTCCAGGCCTCTTTTACCTTCTCATTTTAATTCTTCTTCTCACACGATCTTTCGTCAGAGGAGTTAATCGGGAGAAGAGGGGTACATTATGTTTTGTTTTTACTTTTCTTATATAACCTTTAATAGCTTTTACTATAATTTGTGTACTTTGTATAATGATATTTTTTTTAATAAAACATTTAAAAGATGAATAAAACTATAAAAAAAACCTATTACCACCTAATTTGACGGACATTATAAACTTTTATACTTAGATTTGAAAAGCGAAATGAGATAGAACCCACATTAAGGGGCCGTTTACCTAATTACTTATCCGGGTAAGTGTTTACCGGTAAAATTCAACACTATCACCTACTTTCTGGGTAAAATTTAGTTCACCAAAATGGCATCGTATGCTACAACTTAGCCGGTAAGCGCTAACTATGGTAAGAGTCGTCGCACTCACTTACAGGGTAAGAGTCTCGGTCCTTGCTTTCAACTATCGGTCATTGCTTCCGCTCTTACCGGGTAAGATTCTTGGTCCTTGTCATATTCATCCGGTAAGCTAATATGACTTGGTAAGTACTTACCCGGATAAGCGTTTCGTAAACGGCTCCTAACTTTAAATTTTAAGTAAAATACATAAAATAAAGGGAAAAGTCTGAAAAAACCCATCGAACTATTCGATTTTGAATGGTTAAGTCCTTAAATTATTTTTTTGAATGAAAAAACCTTTAAACTTTTTAAAACCGGTTAAATACATTCTTGTGACCTGTAAAAACAGGTTAATGCTATACAAAATTGGGAAAAATCTAAAAAAACCCAACAAAATATTTAATTTTGAATGATTAAGTCCCTGGATTATTTTTAACAAAATAATCTCTAAACTTTTTTCTAATTTTTTACCAAATATATTCTTGAACTTTTTTTAACAAATAAATTCCAATTTTTTTTGAAGAAACAAATTCATGAACTTAATTTTGAAAAAATAAATCCGAAACTTTTATTTGAACAAAAAAATAAACTAATCTTTTACCAACAACAAATAAAATGAAAAAATTAAACAGAGAAAAAATGTACTATTTTCATTACTAATTCTAAATCATTCAAGCGTTATGCATAAAACATTTATAGATACATAAAAAACTATATCCAACTGACTATCCCTCCAAAAAATATACCAAGAAAACGCTCATATTTTTCACATAATATATAAAAAAACGCATACCAATAGTTATGTCATTTGTATGTATGTGTTTCCTTTATTTGGTTGATGGTCTACAAGAAAGTCATTTGGTTGATGAGACTCTTATTTTAGATTAAGCATCACTTTATTATTACAAACAACATAACTTTTATTAAATTATGTTAGTGGGATGAACATATCTTTTAGGCATTTTTTTGGTATATTTGTAAAGAGATTCACGTCATTTTAGGTATATTTAGTGAAATGATGAGCATTTTTTGTATATTTTATGAAAGAATAAGTATAATTTTTATATGTATCTATTTATATTTTAGGGCATCCACAATGGTAAAATGAAAACAAAGACTTAAAAGTAATAAAAAATATATATAACCTAATTTGGTCCCACCATAATGTACTCTCTCTTTCTCTTGTCTCTCACAAACAATTTTTCAAAGACTTGAGAAAGGCCAAGTGTTTGATCAGTAAAGTCATGTTCAAGTTATCACTTCAATGGTCAACTCTTTTTCAAGTTGTTTTCAAGTCATTTTCAAATGACCATTGGAGATGCTCTTAGGCATAACTTTTGAATATCTTGGAATTAATAATGGAAATGACATAAATTTTCTCTGTTTAATTGGTTCATTTTACTCTGTTGTTGGTAAAATGAATTGTATATTTTTTTGATAAAAAAAGTTTCAGATTTATTTTTTCAAAATTAAGTTTATTCAAAAAAAATTGTTTATTTGTTCAAAACAAGTTCAAGATTTATTTGGTACAAAAACTTAGGATAAAGTTTAAAAGATTTATTTGTTAATTTTTTAGGGAAAAGTGTAAAGACTTTATTTGTTAAAAAAAATTCAAGGACTTAATCATTCAAAATCAGTTAGTTTGTTGGGCTTTTTTAGACATTTTCTAAATTTGTATAGCATTAACCTGTTTTTACAGGTCACAAGGATGTATTTAACCGATTTTAGAAAGTTTAAGAGTTTTTTCATTCAAAAATATAGTTTAAGGACTTAAACATTCAAAATCGAATAGTTCGTTTATTTTTTTCCTACTTTTTCTCAAATAAAAAATGTATTTGTTCCACTACTTTCCAACGATACGCATCGTTAGTTTGTACGGTACAAATGAACAATGCAGAACTGAACACATATACCTCCCGCTGGCTTCTTCTTTTATCTATGTGACCCGAATCTTGATCTTCACCAAACTCCCTTCTCTTCCCTTCCACGCCAAATCCCACCTCCGATCGCCGTCGCCGTCGCCCTTAAACTCCTTTCATCACTCCACATCCTCATAATTTCTACTCTTATGCCACCAATCACAAACCCTATCCTTTCCCACGCTTGAAATTTATCACAAACCCTTTCTTACTCATTTCAATCGCATTTGTGTTTATCCGTTTGCTCAATTTCATTGAATCAGTAACATCGGATTGAAGGTAAATCATATGTGTGTTTTTTGAACTAGTTTTAATTAATCCTCATCCGTATTTGATGATATTCTTCTCGATTGATGTTTTTGAGTTGTATCAAGTGAATATGTTTTTGCTCAAACTCTAGTTACTGCTAGTTGACTATGTATGTATAAGGACATTGTGTTGCTAAGTGCTAATTGGTGAGTGGATTCTCTTGTTTTACCTTTCTGGACTGCAGATCTTGGGCTTAATCGTGTTACTAGTGAAATAATTTGCGGTGTATACTTGATTTCTTGTAGTTGATTTGGTTATAATCACTTAATTTCATATTTGTTGCTTGTTAAGATGTCGCATTGACCTTTTGATCTGAGTTTAATAATTTGGGAGAACGTGTGCAGTTGGTTGTGTTATAATGTTCATGACTCATGTCTCTTAGTATACAAAAATGAGTTTATGGAGTAGATCGGAGAATGGAACGCAGATTCCCCTTTGGTGCATTGACATTGCTCATTTAGGCTGAAACAGGGGTGTGGTAATTGGATCCTTCCTATAGACAAAATCAGTAAGGTATTCAAGTTTTACCTCTACATTTAGAAGAAAATGGTTAATAAATGAGGTATTTGTCCATCACAACTGTGAAGGAGTTTATGGAGGATAACAAGATAACTTAAGTGAAATGTAGAATCACCTTTTGATCTTATCAAGTCTTAAGATTTGTGTCGCATATTGAATATAGATCTTAATTAGCTCCATTTCGACTGGGAGAATTGATGGTTGAGGGTCTAAAGGAACATTGGGATCCTTATGGATTATAATGTTCTGCTGATTCTTCTGCAGACTAGCTGGCCAAGTAGTTTTTGTGCAAGCGTGTGTGTTGGGGGTCGGGTTTTTTCTGGATCCTCCAAATGAGATAATGTACGACCGCTGTAACGTTGTAGGGAATGGGTATCTGTCAAAAATGAATATAAGCCTAATAAAGGAATTCGGCAATTAAATCAACTGCATTGATGAACAGATGATTATGCAGATACCAATCAGACATGGAATCCAAGTCAAATAGATGTTAAGGGTACGTTTGGTATCCGAACAGGACATGACAGAACAATTGTTCAGCGTTTGGTAAAAGATAGAACTGGACAGGACATAACAGATTAAATGACCAATTTACCCCTATTGAGCTGTTTATATCTTTTATATAATTTGATTAATTAATGTAATTTATTAAATTATAATAAAACAAATATTTTTATAACAAAATATATCATTAGAATGTTTTCATCAAGACTATTAAAATGCCATGAAAATAGAAAGACAATTAAAGAATGAATACACTGTAAGGAGGAAGGTGTATTTGATGTTTTAGAAGAGAATTATGTTTTATTTTGAGGTTATATTAGTAAAATATAGGCCTGTTCCACCTTGTTCTACTATGTCCCTGTCTGTTCCACATAAAAGTTTTGCCAAACATGGAACAATGATCCTTGTTCTGTTCCGTCATGTCCTGTCCAGTTGTACCAAACGCACCCTAAGAGAACAACACTAAATGTACCTGTGCCTACACGCCTGCAGGTGCACATAGTTATGCTGAAAAACCGATATCCCAAACAAGAACATATGGATTAGAATAATAAAATTGATATAAAAACAGCCGAGTTAAAGATGAAATTAGTCGACAAAAACCAAACGCAGTCTAAATAAACATTACAAGTTAAAATTACCAAATGCATAAGAAAACAATAAAACTAAATTAGAAAATTATACATACATCAGAAAACATTTATGTGAGCTTTTACCGTTTACTTAATGTCTATATTAGGACTTTGTATCCATTCTTCATCTGCAAGAATCCACCATATATCTCGTATTGTACAATATTTATTGCTTATTGGAGTACAACTATGACTATTTTCATTTTATATCGATATAAAAATGGCGGTCTAAGTATATATGATATGGAAATATGTCCAGGAGTAGGTGTAGACGTGATGGAAACAAGATCTATCTTGTTGTTTTAACTAGGTGAACCCGTGACCATCTAAACAGTCAAGATGGCTGTTTCTAAGAAGACAGCTTTGGCGTTCAAGTCCTACCAGAACCAGGCTCAGATCCTCGTTAAAACCTACCTTTTGGCAGATGCTTTTATGCCCTACACCTCCGTCCTTGGTGGCATATTTGCTACCAAAATGGTATGTTTAATTAATCCTTCCAATTCCATTTATTATATTTATTCATTTTACTTAACATGGAAAAGAAGACGATAAAAACCATCTTTTACAGGTTTATGATCTTACACAGTTGATAAGCACCTTTTACTTCAGAACCTATGCGAGTCTTACAAAAATTCAGCGGATTGAGTGGAACAACAGGTAAATGGAAATGCAGTATCTTACAAAAATGTTTTAATGCCGTTTCATTTTCTGTTCTTTTGATTTTATCTTAGGGGTTGTTTGTTTACCTCTTAATAGTTTCATTAAGAGGCAACCTCTGAATCGTTAAGAGGTAAATCTTGTTTGGTAAAAAAAAAGTCTATCTCTTCATGGTTTTAAAACCCTCTAAATGATTTTGTATCTTAGGTCTCCCTTAACCATTCAGCGCCCTGATTTCATTCTGAACAGTTACCAAACAACCATAGTTCATTTTGCACTATATCATAAGAGCCTCTTAAGGATTCTGACCACTTAATCATCTGCACCAAACCATTCAGCAACTGCCAAACAGCCCCTTAGTTCTGTTAACTTCCTAAGCAGTCAATTTCGACGAAATAGCGCAAATAGCGACACTTGCGACCCTTATCGAAATTTCGGTCCTAAATTTCGACCAAAAATAGCGATGTCGAAAATAGCGACGAAATTTCCGAAATTTGACCGAAATTTCCGAAATTTTTTTAAGGTTTTTTTTGGGCTTCTTTAATTCTTTTGGACTTTATTTTTGGTTTTTAATAAGTTTTGGGCTACTTTTAATCAAGTTCTGGGCCTCTTTAAGTCTTTATTTGAACTTTGAAACTATTACTCTATTGCTATGATGCTATCTATGTTATTTGTGTGGTTTGAAATTTTTTTTGATCATTATTCTATTAAGTTTTTAAGTTATATGTTTTTTATATATATATTATATATATTCATATTTAATTTTATTTTTATCGCTATTTCACCGCTATTTCATCGCTATTTCCGCTATTTCAAATCAAGGTCTTGATCGAAATTTTCGCAATCGTCGTGTTAACTGCTTAGTTAACTTCTTTTGTCCTTTTTCTTTACTTTAATTTTCTTTCTAATTTTTGTTCAGGGGGATGTCCTCTATTCATGCCATTTTCATTGCAACAATGGCTTTGTACTTTGTGTTCTGGTCAGATCTTTATTCTGATCAATACACTGATGGTCCTGTTACTTTCCGGAGTTCGCCACTTTCAACATTTGCGTTAGGGGTAAGTGTTAATCATCTCTCAAACTAATTCTGCAACTTTTACATTTATGAATACGCGTGTGTTGTGGTGAATGCTGAATATATATATATATATATATATATATAAGGCCCCTTATTTTGTAAACCGAAATAATGGTATAAACTTCTAAACGAAGGTATTTGGGTCTTTTTTCCCCAAATTTGTAATTTTAGGAATAATTCATATTTTTAGCAATAACAAACTTCCTTAATTTTCTCAATTATCTTCATCTCTCTCTCTCTCTCACGATCCACAGTCACCATCAAGTTCCCGGCGACGACCTCCCACTCCGGCGACCTCCCCCCAGTTCCGGCGAGTTCCATAAACTGTTCGAGCTCATAAACAGTTTTTTTCATAAAAATATGGGGAGAAATATATGAAACTTAAAAAATTTGAATATTCATATGGGAGAAACAAATATGAAACTTTGAAACTATATGATTATGTCGAAAAAATCTGATTATTCATATGAGAGAAAATCTATGAAACTTAAAAATCTGATTATTCATATGGGAGAAAAATATATGAACCTTCGAAAATATATGATTATATCATATGGGAGAAGATTTATGAAACTTAAAAATTCAACAAACATTCTGAAACCGTTTATGAAAATTGAAATATTCGAAAAAACAGTTTATGGAACTTAAAAAACTGTTTATCCAAAAACAGGTTATGAAAATTGGGGGGAGGTTGCCGGAGTGGAGGAGGTCGCCGGGGTGGTCTACGGTTCACGATAGTGGTGAAGAAAGAGTGGTGTCGATGGAGGTTGCTGGCAGATGGCGGCGGCAGTCGTCGAATGGAGTAGTGGAGAACCGCGGTGGTTCTCGGTCGCCGGCGTAGAAATGGTGGAGATGGCGGTTCTCGGTGTTGGTCGCCGGATTTGTGTGTGTGTGAGAGAGAGAGAGAGAGAATGAGGGAGATATGGAGATAATTAAGGATAAATTGTAACCATAATTAGATAAATTCAAATTAATTAATAAAATTTAAATTTAAAATATTTAAAACGTATTCCCAAACTACCCTTTCCCTATTTTCTTAATAAATTTAAATCCGGAAATTTCTCAACCGTCTGATCAAGATAATGGATGACCTAGATTGGTTTACATAGTTCACAAGTATCGTTCTGTGCATAAGCATAAAGGTAAAATTCTACACAAAGATATGCATAGGGGAACGAAACAGTATAAAATTTCACCTTTTTTGAGAAAGGTGGGGGGGGGGATAGTATGGATGGATTAACCTAGATAGTTCTTCTAAACAGAGGCGGAGCAAGGGGTTTTAGAACTCAGGGGCCGAACCAGGTCATTATTTTCCTTTTAAGCTTTTCTTAGAGGTTCTTAGGGCCTGTTTGTTTGCAGCTTGATGTGATTAATGAGACTCGCAACTTATTCGGTCAACTATACATGACTGTTTGATAGTGGCTTAATGATATAGAAAATGGCTTATTCATTAAGCTTCTAAGGGGAAACTTTATGCAGAAAGCCAAGTTTTCCCAAACCTATCCATCCCAATTAAAATGCATGCTACTTCCATTTATGAAAAAACAACCACAAACAAAAACCTTTCCAATCTATACAGACGTATTAATAACAACTTTATCCATACAGGAGTTAATGAAAAACCAATCAAATAGTCTCTTAGTAATGGGAACAGTAGATGTAGGGGTATTCTCAATCTCTGTTATCTATTCAGGATCTTGAGAAGAATTTGTGTGTTTTCTTTTGAAAACCCATGAACAATTGATTATTTTTTTATGTAGATCTACATGTCAAGCATAAAGTAACAAAAAATACGTGTGATTTGATATATTATCGATTTATTTTTAAATAATAAAGTATTGCACATTGTCACCTG
Organism: Saussurea involucrata; assembly: GCA_033807775.1. NCBI lineage: Eukaryota > Viridiplantae > Streptophyta > Magnoliopsida > Asterales > Asteraceae > Saussurea > Saussurea involucrata. The sequence continues at coordinate 3,071,694 of CM066318.1, forward strand.
AACAATAGAAAAGTAGTTTAATCAAATACTTCAGTTTTATTTTGTATTAAAACATCCGAACTCAGTAGAATTATCAAGCATGACAACAAGCCAACAACACAAAGTTATCTTTTGTTAATTTATTTACAATATCAGTAAATTATTTTGTTACTTTTAGTTTATTGTATTAATTTATCGTATTGTTTATCAAGTTATTTTACTATATTTTTTATTACTTTATAAGTAGTAAATCGGAATATGCATGTTTGCAAATGTATTGATTTATCATTTATCTTATTGTTATCAAGTTATTTTACTACATTTTCTATTAATTTGTTAAGTAGTAAATCGGAATATACATGTTTGGAAATGAGAATTAAAAACTTTAATAGTGTGCTACTGAAGTTAGAGGGGGCAAACACTAAATATAAAAATCTACTATTAACTTTTTCGATAAGTTGTAGTAATATGGTGAGAAATCTGGGGGGCCTTGGCCCCCATTGTACCCACGGCCTTCCGCCACTGCTTATAAACTAATACTCTATTTCACAATCTTATCCAAACTGATAAAGAGTTACCATCTTTTGATTCTAGGTTTTCTAGGATTACAAGATTTTTAACTGCTCTATCCTATTGGTAATAATCGAGTCCTGGTTGGGGAACCAAGCACATGCATATGATCAAGTAATGTATGTTGGAGCTGAGATTCTGATTTATATAACCAAGTGAGGATAGATCTATGATCCAATATGTGATCATTGGCAGAAAAGAGGAAACCCTTTCTATACCTTAGCCCCTGGTAATTTCTGTCTGCACATCTTTGCTAAACATGCAACTTTTGATGTAATCAATTATCATAGCTTATTACCCACCGACCCTACTCTCTAGTGGGAATACTGGGTTTGTTTAATTATCATAGTTTACTACTCCCTGATGTGGCCTGCTGTCTTCTCTTTAAACAAATTTTTAAGTAGTAAAGGCAAGGGCATGATTTATTTCACAGTTTGAGTGCTTATTGTTGATACAACTACTTATCCGTTGTTTTTTTATCATCGAGTAACGTGTTTTACGCTTATGGGGGTCCCTCATAATGTTTTCACTGTGATTTTTTTTGTACAGGTTTCTGTTGGCTACTTCCTATCAGACCTTGGAATGATCTTTTGGCTATATCCTGCATTAGGTGGATTAGAATACGTAAGTTCATCATCATCAAGTATTTATTGTTTGGGGACATAATTGTCATTTTTGATGCAAGATTGATACTGGCGAGTTTTCAGGTTGTTCATCACACGCTTTCGGCAATTGCAGTAGCATATGCCATGTTTACAGGGGAAGGGCAGCTTTACACGTTCATGGTCCTTATTTCTGAGTTGACTACACCTGAGATTAACTTGAGATGGTATATATATATATATATATATATATATATCTGGTCAACTGATTCTTTTTCATTCATGTATCTATAACCTGCAGGCTAATCTTTATTGGCAATGTTATAGGTACCTAGATACCGCTGGTTTAAAAAAGTCAAACGCGTATCTGATTAACGGCGTAGTGATATTCTTTGCATGGATGGTGAGTTTACTAATATCGTACAATTCTGTTATCTATTATTCATTAGAAGTGTTTCAAGAATCTATTGATTTGAATTGAATGCAGGTGGCCAGGATTTTACTGTTTGTCTACATGTTTTACCATGTGTACTTGCACTATCATCAGGTTAACTTCTACTTCACCCATTTCTATTATTATTATTATTATTATTATTCAAGATGCCACTTTAATGGTTTCAGACAACTTTACACTTGATTCATCTTTGAAATATTATTTGGTTTGGTTTGGTTTTTATGGTTGCGATTGAGGGATAAAATTGGATTAATTTACATAAATTAATCAAAGCATAGAAACCATATAAAAATAATATTTTGAGGAAAATAAAGTGAAAGTTTAAAGAGCATAAAATACAAAAAATAAAATCTAAAGAATGAATAAAGTATAAAATAGAACACGCATTTGATGTTTTAGAAGTGAATTAGGTTATATTGGTAAAACATAAGTCTGGTCCAACTTGTTCCATGCGGTGAGGGTGGAATGGAACACGCCTGTTCATCCACTTTGTTCCGTCTGTTCCACATAAAAGTCCTGTCAAACGTGGGACAGTGATCCCTGTTCTGTTCTATCTTGTCCTGTCCACTCCAGTGTACCAAACGCACTCTAGAAACAATGGTTTCAGACAACTTTACACTTGATTCATCTTTCAAATATTATTTGGTTTGGTTTGGTTTTTTGGTGTGCAGGTAATCCAGATGCATCCAATTGGGTTTCTTCTGGTGTTTACGGTTCCATCGGTGCTTGGTGCGATGAACTTGATGTGGTTCGGGAAGATTATAAAGGGGTTGATGAAGACATTGGCAAAAAGGCAGTAATTGAATTGAAGTTGAAGTTGAAGTTGAAGTTGAAGTTGAAGTTGAAGTTGAAGTTGAAGTTGGTGGTGTATAAAAATGGTAGTAGATGCAGAAAGAAAGAAAGAAAGAAAGAAAGAAAGAAAGTTGGAGATGTTGTAAAGCATTTGGATGAAATTAATGGTTTTCTGTTTTATTTTCATGTTAAAAGTTGAAAAGGTGGGTGGGTGTGTGTGTGTGTGTGTGTATATGGCATTTTGGACACCATCATCAATATCTTTTTAATATGTTACTTCAATTTTACATTCCATGTCTTAACCTACTCTTTAGGTTATATATTTTTTCATCTCTGTTTTATATTACATTCTATATATTTTCATCTTAATATGGCATTTTGGGCAAGCTAAATTGAATTCTATATTGATTTGTGAGAGTGCACTCATTGATGCTAATGCTTGATTTGAATTATAATATTGTTTCAAATAATATAAAGTAAATCAAATCGGATCAACTGAGCTACATGTCATTGACAGGCAATATTTAAATGAACTTAACATATTATTAGCTTTTTTATATAAAATTTGTGTAATTTTTTCAAATTTATTTTACCTAACTTATTTAAATACTTGCTCAAATCAAATATTGTATTTACCAGTTACTAAAAGACGAGAAATCGAGTTTCAAGAACATAGGGAATTAATTGCTTGCTTTTTGAATTTTGATGGTGTTGTGATTTTTGTAAACAAACCACCAACTTAAGCACTTATTTATATTCAAAAAAATATCATAATCGTATTATTAGCTAATTTAATTTAATTTAATTTAATTTAATTTATGTTTATACACACACACACACACACTCTCTTTTTCTCTTCATGTGTATTCGAATGGTTGGCAGATGGAAATGAACCTGGGATTTTGGGAGGGTAAATTTTTATCCCAATAGTTGAGGGGTTATTTTGTCAATATAGTCCAAATTAAGGGGGTAACTCTTGCTATAACTTTCCCATCTTATCCCTCCTCCTGTGTAGTTGGTTAGTTGGATGAGAGTGCAGAAATGACCACCACACTCCCCTTCTCCCTTTTGTCTTCTACACCCATCAAATGCTCCTCCTCCTCCTCACCACCACAACCACCATTACCACCACCCCACCACCACCAAACCACCACCACCACCAACAACCACTCTTTCAAACCCTTGAGAAGAAGAGAAGTCATTGGTTTTGGACTATGTCTCAAGTTTCTTGATTCTGTTAAACCGGCCTTCGCCGCACCAGAACCCATCACCGCCACACCATGTGAGTTCACGGTGGCGGATTCAGGTCTTGCCTTTTGTGATAAACTTGTGGGTTTTGGCCCTCAGCCTCAGAAAGGTCAACTCATCAAGGTCCAACCACCTCCTAACTCCTTTCACTTTCACCATTTTATAATTCTCAAATCTCAACTTGTCACCTCATAATTCAATTGAACTGAAACAGGCACATTATGTCGGTAAACTCCAAAACGGAAAGGTCTTCGATAGCAGCTACAATCGAGGGAAACCCCTCACATTCCGCATCGGCGTTGGTGAGGTACCAAAACCAGATAAACACTTAATAGTTCCATTAAGAGGTAAATCTTGTTTGGCAAAGAGAAAGTCTGCCTCTTAATGGTTCTAAAACCCTTTGTATCTTGGGCCTCCCTTAACCATTCAGCTCTCTAATTTCATCCTAAACAATTACCAAATAACCATATTTCATTTTTCACTATATCATAAGAGCCACTTAATCACCCTGACCACTTAATCATAGCAACTGCCAAACAGCTCCTTACTTATTGCCTCTTACCTGGTAGTAAGAGTCTAACCTGATAAAAGATAATGATCTTTACCAACAATCTTAAAGACTCATAATAATAATAATAAGTAAGAGACGCTTATATTATGCTATTTTGATGACTGAGAATCTTACACAGGTGATTAGAGGATGGGATGAGGGTATTATAGGTGGCAATGGAGTTCCTCCAATGCTTGCTGGTATGAAACCACTTTGATTACACAAACCCATCTTCTTTCCATTTGAATTTTTGACCGATTATATTAACCGATGAAATCAGGAGGAAAACGGACGTTAAAGATCCCTCCACAACTCGGATACGGCATGCGAGGAGCCAGTTGTAAAGGAGGTAAACAAACTTCAAAACCAAAACCCACAAAAACGACGATTTCAAAACCAACGAATCTAATCATGTTTCAATGGTGAACATTGCAGGTTCTTGCATCATTCCACCCGATTCCGTTCTTTTGTTTGACATCGAATTCGTTGGCAAGGCATGAGGCATGAAATCAAGACAAAAACACATGGATTGTTGTTATATATAGCTATCTATCAATTCAGTGTACCAAATTTGATGCAACAGTTTAAATAAGACGTTTTTGGGCATCTTAACAAGCTTTTTTATGACACTTTTTAAATAAAAAAACATCCTATTTAAGAATCATGTCGGTAATACAAAGATTCAATCCCACTTGAAAACCCCGATCTCGACTAACAAAATAGCATACTAAAAAATCCAATCACAACAAGAGGATCTATAGACATTTTTCACAATCAGAAACTCAGAAATTGTTGTTCTCAGATCAAATCTTCATAATAGCCTGCTGAGTGACTTAATCACCAACTTCAAATTCTTTCTCGTGGCTTCATCCCCCGTAAATCCCAAAATATCGGAACTTATACTCTGAAAAAAATGGAAAATGTTATCAGGGAAACACACACAGATGGTGGAAAGAAAAGTGAAAGAAAAGAGGATGCAAACCTCGATATTTTTCAAAGTGAATACAAGGGTATATATCGACTTCTGAATCAACTCGGTGTTTTCTGGCGTCATAATTGACGAATGTACCCTTCTGCCAAATCACAAATACATTTCCCTGTTAGAAGCCGATATTTCATCCAATCAAACACACACGGGTATGGTCTACCTCAAATCCTCTGATGCTTGAGTCAGACTTTTGGTTAAACTTTCAACTTCCTGCAGCAAACCACTATCACGAACCTCCGCCAGCATAGGCTGAACATCTTCAGCCATCGCCTGGATCTGAGAAACATAAGAGACAAAGTTTATCAATTACTCATAAAGAAATGAGAAAAAACCGATTTATGAAAGTTACTGAATCTGGCTTTAATTTTCTGAAAGGCTTGGAAGTAAGGCGATGTTTGGTTGGTTTTCTATTAAGTCCTGTATGAATAAAGCTGTCTGTATGGATTAATCTGTCAGGTAGATTGGAAATGTTTTTGTTTGGTAGGGTTTTTTCATAGATGGAAGGAACATGTTTTTTAATTGGGAGGGGTGGGTTTGGAAAAAACTTGGCATTCTACATAAAGCTCCCCCTAGAAGCTTACTGAATAAGTCATTTTCTATATCATCAACCCACTACCAAACAGTCATGTATAGCTGCCCAAATAAGTTGTTAGTCCCATTAAGCTCATTAAGTAGTTAACAAACAGGCCCCAAGTCTTGGGCTTTAAGGGACTCTAAGCAAGGATTTTTAGAACAGAATGTTATGCATGGAGTTACTGGCCCAAGCCCATTAATAGGGTATGTTCTAGAAGGGGTAGTTTGGGTATTAAATCTGTTAGGGTTGCTAATAAATAGAGGGGAGGTGGGAGTGTGAAGGTATGCAGAAAATTAGTCTGGTTCTATTTGGGAGAGTGGTAGCCTCTCGAATGCTACTTGTTATTTCTTTTCGTTGTTAATCAAAGCATTCAACAGTGTCGTTTTATCATTGGGTTTCTATTTCCATTGTCCTATCTGTCTGGTTCATAACACAGAACAGGGAACCACCTATTTCATATAGTATTCATGATGAATATCATGACATTCATCATGTCATGACATATATTCATGATAATGATTATTCAGGGACATTCATTATGTACATGAAATAGGTGGTTCCCCAGTTTTCAAAATATTTACAGTTCTTATTTGAACTTGCCCTAGACTAGGATTACCCCATGGGAAGTCATGCATACCATAAAAACAAGTTTACTACATAACTGAACCACATATGACGCTTTTTTTATCATCATAATGAATCCCAACATTAAACAAGATGAAGATACATAAATCTGTGAATCCAAATCCGGGTCTATAACTTTATCCATGACTTGCAAAGAACCAACACACAAGATGTGCTTTATTTCTTTAGACCAAACTCACTCAACCTGCTTTCTCTTTTAATAGAATATAACAAATGTGTCTCATAAGCAACCTAAAGATGCATACATATACTTTAGCAAACCACATAGCCAAATAATGTCTAAATTTGGCACAAGATTTAATCAGGTCATTTATCTACTGAATATTGATAAAAAGTCTAGAATTCCCGAAAATGACGAAAAAGAAATAAAAAAACCTGTGGACCAAACTTAAGATTTGTGTGTTTGTGTTTTTTATATATTTTAAGGCCGTCTTAACAAATGTAATGCCATCTAAATAGATTAATCTTATGATATTAGAGGACACTAAGGCCATGTTTGGCATCCATAAGCTAGCTTATTTTTTGAGCTTATTGGAAAAGCCTCATTTGGTCAGCCATAAGCTATCATTTCAATACACCACAAGAACTTTTTTCCAACTTTTTCCAACTACACCCTTATACTTCTCAGGTTATGTTTTCCACATCATTTTTTTAAATTAATTTACATAGTCATCTGACTTAGTGATTCAGCCAACAGCTAGCTTATTAGCTAATTTGCGAAACATAACCTAAAGTGAAAGCTAATGATGGTCAAAGACTCTAATTTAAGATCTTGTTGTTCAAATAACCCGATAAATATAAGCAAAAACATACTAAGAGGCATCCTCTGAATCGCTAAGAGGTGAATCTTGTTTGGCAAAAAAAAGTCTCCTCTCTTAATGGTTCTAAAACCCTCTAAACGATTTTGTATCTAGGGCCTCCCTTAACCATTCAGCGCCCTAATGTCATTATGAACAATTACCAAACAACCATATTTCATTTTACACCATATCATAAAAGCTTCTTAATCATTCTGCACCAAACCATTCAGCAACTGCCAAAGTGAAAGCCAATGACGGTCAAAGACTCTAATTTGCGATCTTCTTGTTCAAATAACCCGATAAAAATAAGCAAAAAAAAAATACTAAATGAGTAAATTCATTAAGAAATGAGTGGTAAAATTCATACCTTTAAAAGCAATGGTCTTGCATCTTCGATAACAGATGAAGCTCGTTCAGCCAATGCATAAGTATTAGCAACTCCAATTTGTTCTACTTCCCTTCCAAGACGAGTAAATATCCCAACTAATGCATCCAAACTTACACCTTGATACCCTCTCAGCTTTTCTCTATCACACAAAATCACACCTTCTTTCACACAATCTGGATCCAACGGCCCAACTGACGGAGTCGGAATTGGATCTCGAGGAGTAATATCAATCATGGTTTCCATTAAAAGACCAGATTGATTCACCTCAATCAACGAATTTCTGGGTATAATCGTTTTATCATCTTCAACCTACATTGCACAAATACTTAACACTTCAACCCCAATTGCACAACATAATGAAGAACAAAATAACTTATCTGCTTATTTCATTTTGTCACCGCAGATAAGTTATTTCTAGTGTTTGGATCGGGAAGAAAAAAACTGCTTATGACTTTTTGTCACCGCATATAAGTTGTTTTTAATAAGTTAGTCCATATTGACTTAGACACCATCTCCAACGGGGTCACTAAATCATACACTAACACTGAATTTGGTGTAAATGACACTATTCACATCTCCAATGGGGGTCTCTATTTTCCACACTAAATTTAGTGTAATGAATAGTATTACACTATATTTGGTGTAACACATTTCATTTACACTACTTTTCACATCACTTTTAAAAATAGTGTTACCCATTTGAGAAGATTTACTATTAACACTAAAATTTACACTACTTTTAAAATTTGGTGTACAATATAGTGTGGACTTATGACTTTTTTGGTTATTTTACATGTATAAGCAATCCCAAACACCCCTAAATAACAACTTATTAACTTATTATGTTTTGGTACCACAATAAGCTAATCCAAACACTTTATATAAAACTCCTTTTTGTAACCGCACAAGTTGATAAACATTTTTAAGAAACTTTGAAACTAACCTCAACAACAGCTTCGATACTTTTCAAAGAAGGATTAACACGAATAACATTACCAACAGTTACCCCTCTGATTCGAACTTGAGTTCCAGTTGAAATCCCACACGCCTGTGAGAATTCAAAAACAGCAACATATTTTCTAAACCTAGATTTCAATTGCAAAGCTCGTAACCAAACCAAAGTAAGCGCAAGCAACACAGTTCCTGAAACCAAGAACAACCCAACTCCGCCTTCCCAAATGCTCCTCCTACCGAATCCGAAATCGCTGAGTGGGCGTAACGTTTGTTTCCATAGATTTAGAGGAATATCAAGAGCAATTGCAAGTGGGTTTTTCTTCTTATTGTTGTTTTCTGAAGAAGATGATGAGGGTTGTTGGATGTTTTCGGTATCTTGAGAAGCAGCTTTTAGAGTAAGTGGGTGTCTTTTTTGGGATATTATTGTATTTAGGGCAAGAAAACGGGATTTGGGGGAGACCCATTGTGGAGCTAGCATCGTTGTTGGGCAAATTGGAATGTTTCCTGTAACATTTGTAACCATTTTTGTGAAATGATAAAGAGAAATGTGAGGGAATTGAGGTTGAAAAGAGAGAGTGTAGGGGGATAGAAGAGGGGAATTAGAGCAATGTGGTATTTCTGGATACTTTCTCCTACAATCTTCTCACATCATGTCACCACTAACAACCCAACAAACAATATTTCAATTTTACCCCTTTTAGTTATTGAAGAAGACAATATTTTACTCTATATTCATAAAAACTATGATTCTACCTTATAAGTATTAGGGTACGTTTGGTTCGCATAATGCTTTTTGATGATATGAAATCTGTTATAAGAATTTGACTTTACAGGAATTAGAATGGAATGTTATCAGGTTTAGTTGATATACATTGGAATAAATTTGTTAAAGAAATTGGAATTCGTCTGTTTGGTTCACATAATTTAGCTTTAGAATTGGAATTAAATATTGGTAAATAGCCAAAATACCCTTTTTGAAGTCTGAACCTGATGGTTGACGATTTCGGATCAGAACAGTGATGGTCGGCGGTGGTGGTCAACGGTGGTTCAAAAATGGTGGTGGATTAGAACAATGGTGGTCGGTGGTGGTTCAAATCTTTGGTGGTCGACGGTGGTTCAGAACAATAGTGGTCGACGGTGGCTCAGATTGGTGGTAGTCGGCGGTGGTTCAGATAGGTGGTGGTCGACGGTGGCTCAGATCTGTGATATTTGACGATTGTTCAAAAAGGTGGTGGTCGACGGTGGTTTAGAACGATGGTGGTTGGCGATGGTTCAAATCGGTGGTGGGCGGCGGTGGTTGAGATCGGTGGTGGTCGACGATGGTTCATATGGGTCTGGGTAAATCAAGTCGGGGAAAATATGGATAGTTTTGTCTTTTTTAGAAAATAGGATGGAATGGAATTGAATTCCTTCTCATTTGTGATAGAATGACCAAATCCATGAATGATGGAATGTGTAGAATTCAATTCCATTCCATAGGTAATTAAACGCCTGAACGGAATTTGGTCAATGGAATTGATCATTCCAATTATGTCGGAATCCTGCGAACCAAATGCTCCATTAGGTGTTGTTTGAGTTATAAAATTCATTGGATTTTAAGAGTTCATTTGTTTCGTTCGCTTCTTGAAATGGATGAAATCCTATAAATTCTTTTGAAATCCATAGATTAATGATTTCCATGATTCATCGACATAAGTAAATGAATTGAATCACAGGCTATATGCTTGATTGCTCTGAATGATGTTATTAGATTCTACTTTGATTTGGTCAGAGGTTAATCTTGTTTGGTGACATTTTAACAAACTTTGAATCGCTCTAACCTTTTTTGAACAACTGATTTTCTAGGACACAACCTTACCATTTAATGACTCCTCATTCAGGGACGGACCCATAAATTTTTTTCATACGGTGACACCATATTTTTTCATACGGTTTTTATGGAGGTGTTTTCATGTTTTTACCAACGTTCAATATCTTTTTTTAAGTATATGATATTCATATACGACAAATGCAACAATTAAACTCACACACCCTCCTCACCTTTGGTGAGATTTGAACCCCTGACCTTCTACGAGGACAAAGGCTCCCATACCGCTAGGTCAAAGGCCCTTTGGTAACGTTCAATATCTTCCAATGTGTTTTTAGTCAAATTTTGGCGTTTTTAGGGACTTCTAAAGTTTTTTTTTACTAAATCAGGGATTTTTAAGTTTTTTTATCGATTTCGATAGAATTTTCGGTATATTTGGTTGATTTCAGGAGATTTTTTTTTGGTTTTCTTGGTTGATTATAAGGTACGTTTGCACTTCTAAAATAATACGGTTGCACATTCTAAAACAATACGGTTGCACCTTTCACAAACTTATTTTTTTACCTTACGACGAAGAAACAATATAGTGGCACATGCCACCGTGAGCACCTATGTAGGTCCGTCCGTGTCCTCATTTCCACAATTACCCTCTAATTCAAGATGCCGATTCCTCATGAATGGAACCACCTCATTCCATTGCTAATACTACTCCTTCACTTGCTCTTCACTTGCATCTTTTGAATCATCAAGATGTAAACGCCTAGTGAGTTCAATCAGTTTTCATCAATAATATAAAATGATAAAACTGAAAGAATGTTATTTAAATCATAATTTCCCAAGTGACGTGTATTTAATATAAAAGCAACATATTTCCAAAATCCACAATTTTTGTGATGAAAACTCAATGACCAACATACCTATTTTAACATGAAACCAAAACCTAGTACTCACACAAAACGTGAATAAGGTTTCATATTTTAATACTGAAAATATGGATAAAAAAATCCTGTTATCCAAAACACCCAAAACATGGATAAGGTCCAATATTCAAAACCATAAATTATGGATACACTCCATACCAAAAAACAACACCAAAAACACAGATAATACACTATCCAAAAAACAACACATTTCGATGAAGGGGGAGACCTGAATCCATCGAATGTGGCGAACATAAATAAGTCATATATCAATGTTACCGAGTTTCTCAGTTTCTCTCAAGGTCAATGGGCTCCGTATATGACTCTACTGAGTACTACCACAAGATACAAGCTCCTTATGCGACTTCAACGAGTACCATGCACCGCAAGCCCTAGCTTCGTATACGACTCCAACAAGTACCATCACAAGTATTAAGGCTACTCGTCCTCTAATGGAGACTCACCACAAAAGTCAAGGGTCTCCGTATACGACTTATACAAGTACCATCATTGACATAGTGAGTGCTCACTAGAAATTACAACAAGAGCATCAAAACTTCTCACTTAAACAACAAACATCACCCATTAGTCCCGAAGCCTGACTTTATGCAAGTTCACCTCTGTAGTACCAAATGGCCTTGACAAGTTACAGGTCCAGGAGTCCGACTCTATGCAAGTTCACCTCTGCAGTACCAAATGGCCTTGACAAGTCATAGTTCTCGGAGTCTGACTCTACATGAGTCTATCTCCACAGTACCCATAATGACATCATATGACTTAATACCTATAGATCAAATGTATTACAATTTAAAATACATAACTACAATTGAATGATCATGTTAACTTTTAATTTCACTTCTGTGATTAGTCTAGGAGAACTCAAGCTAGCTTGAACATTCACAATTACAAAAAAAACCTTTTAATTTGGTCAATAAACTTAGAAAATATTAAAAATTGTTAGACAACCTAAAAGGGGGGTAAGGTTGTATTTAAAAACTTTTACTTTCAAAAATTCTTTTTATAAATAAATACGGTATAAAAGACAGTACAAATACAACAGAGTATAAAAGAATAAATATACAACAATTATATAAACAGATATAATTAAATGCACAGCGGAAATGTAAAGAGATAAGGGAAAGAAAATACTTGACACCGATATTTTAAAGTGGTTCACCAATCACGTGGTTGGCTAGTCCACCTCGAGAAAAAAAAAACACTTCTCGGAGATCCAATAAGAACGTGTTCTTTACGGTAGAACACAAACCTTAATACAAAAATAATCACGGATATCTCTACTTCAGTTGATGAGATTTCTATGGATCACTCACTCTATTCAAACACTTACAAGAGGTGTATAATTTTAGTATGAATAATCACTCTTGTATAATGTTTATCACTTGGATATTTTTAGAGAGTTTGATCACTTGAGTTGTGTTGCTGATTCAACTAATCGAGAGATTTTAATCTGCTATCAACTCAAGATTTCTTGCTCAAAAATATTTTTATAAATTTAATAAGTGATTTAAGTGAGAAAAGAAGCAGCAGAGTATTGATCAAATGTTGGGATTAATTGGTGAATTGGTGTGTTTAATGCTGGCCCATTCTTCATGTATTTATACCGGAAGAGCAAACGGTCAAAGTGGGTGAAAGGCACAAATGCCTTGTTGAACGTGAATAGCTGAAAGTGGAACCTGAATTCTTTTTCTATACTTCCAAACAAAGTCAACAACATTTCTTTTAGTTTAATTTAAATAATTAAATTTTAAATATGATGGATGTGGGAGCTAAAAAAATCATGCATATGGTCTTCCCAAGAAATGTTGACCCAGCATAATGAGAGCTCAAAATGGAAACCTGTATGTTTTTTTTACAACCCAAAAATGGTCAAACACATTCCTTTTGATTTAATTTAAATAATTAAATTTAAATTTAAAACTTTTCTAAATTAATTTAAATCAAGGATTTAATTAATTTAAAAATAGTATTGGGTTAGGTTTTTGAAATATCCAAGTGGTATATTATTTTAGGGTGTTTATCATTATGAGATATATATAAATAATGACGACGTAAACACCAGTCTTGGACTCTTCAGATAAAATCTTCGCGTTGTCCAATTAACTGCACACTTGGATAAAATTGTTAGAAAATCAATAATACGGTGTGTTTGGAATCATCAAAATAAATATATAAATATATATAGAGATGTGGCACACTTGCCCCAACAATCTCCCCCTTTTTGATGATGACAAACACAACCGCTAAACATGAGCATATGCGGTTTCTCTCCCCCGTTTGTCGAAGCAAAAAGGGTCATGAAAGACGCTATGCTCCCCCTCGAGAGATGCCCCCCCTCAAAATATGCATATAATTGGGAGTAGCATTATCTCATGGGTTATACTCAAGCATGCCTAAACCAAGTCTTAATTTAAAGAACGATTTTTTGTTTAGGGCTTTAGTAAAAATATCGGCCAAATTATCTTCAGAATCAACTTTTTCAAGCACGATGTGGCCTTTTTGAACATTATCTCGTAGAAAATGATGTCGCAACTCAATATGTTTGGTACGAGAATGTAAAACTGGATTTTTACTTAGGTTTATGGCACTTGAGTTATCACACATAATTGGAATTTTGGATTGACGTACCTCAAGGTCGGTAAGTGTGTGCTTCATCCATAGAACTTGAGCACACGCTCTCGCGGCGGCTACATATTCCGCTTCGGTGGTAGACAAAGCTACGGATTGTTGTTTCTTAGAGAACCAAGACACAAGTGAGAGACCTATAAAGGCACATACCCCACTAGTACTTTTTCGGTCAACAATAGATCCACCAAGATCGGAATCGGTAAAACACGTTACTTCTAACTCGGGTTTCTTTGCATACCATAAACCAAGATTAGTAGTACCTCGTAGATATCGAAAAATACGCTTGACAGCTTCATAGTGAGTTTGTTTAGGTGAGGATTGAAAACGAGCACATAAACATACACTAAACATAATATCATGTCTACTATCAGTTAAATATAATAAACTATCAATCATACCACGATAAATCTTTTCATTAAAATCGTTTCCCTCCTCGTCACGAGATAATTGTAAGTTTGTGGTCATTGGAGTTTCAACGGGTTTGACATTTTCAAAGTTAAACTTTTTCAACATATCTTTACAATATTTAGATTGACTAATAAAAATACCAGTTTCACATTGTTTGATTTGCAATCCTAAGAAGTATTTTAACTCTCCCATAATGCTCATTTCAAACTCGCTTGTCATTTTCGCAGAAAACTCATTACACAGATTTTCATTAGTGGAACCAAAAATAATATCATCAACATATACTTGCACAACCACAATATCATTTTGATCATATTTCACAAATAAAGTATTATCTATTTTACCCATAATATAACCACTTTTAATTAAAAAGGTTTTTAATCTATCATACCACGCACGCGGAGCTTGCTTTAAACCATAAAGCGCCTTTTTCAATTTATAAACATGTGTCGGGTTTTCAAAACTTTCAAAACCGGGAGGTTGAGAAACGTATACCTCCTCATTTATAATACCATTTAAGAAAGCACTTTTAACATCCATTTGAAATAATTTAAAATCTTTAGCATTTGCAAAAGCGAGAAGCATTCGAATAGACTCCAACCTTGCAACCGGTGCAAAAGTTTCATCATAATCTATACCTTCTTGTTGATTGTACCCCTTGGCAACTAAACGTGCCTTGTTTCGTGTGACTCCACCGTTCTCGTCTACCTTGTTACGAAAGACCCATCTTGTGCCAATAATGGTTTGACTACTAGGGCAAGGAACTAAGTCCCACACATCATTCCTAGTAAATTGGTTTAACTCTTCTTGCATGGCCATTATCCAATCCTCATCACCTAAAGCTTCATCTATGGTTTTAGGTTCTATGGTTGAGATAAAGGCATGGAAAGCACAATGGGTATGGATTTGTGATCTAGTTGTCCTTTGGTTTAGGTCACCTATAATTTGATCTACGGGATGGCCTCGAGCGGTTCTAAGGTTAGGATCATCTACACCTTGCGGAATAAAACACGGAGGGGCATCACTAGATTCAACATTATTTGGAGAAGGTTGGGTACCTAAATCCAAGGTACTAAGGTGTTGGGCTAAGACTTCTCCCTCACGGATATTGTCATTTGCTAAGGGTGCACTCGGTTTGGGAGGACTCTCGTCAAAGCTAACATTTAGGGATTCTTCTACAACCATGGTCTCCTTATTTAGGATTCTATAGGCTTTGCTATTCCAAGAATAACCTAGGAACACTCCCTCATAGGCTTTGGCATCGAATTTGGTTAGATAGGATTTGGTGTTTAAAATGAAACATTTACATCCAAAAACTTTTAGGTGGGCTAAGGAAGGTTTTCTACCACGGTAAAGCTCATAGGGTGTCTTATTTAGGATACTTCTAATTAGGACACGGTTAAGCACATAAGTCGCGGTAGCAACGGCATCACACCAAAACTTTTGGGGAACTTGATGTTCGTTTAGCATGGTTCTACTCATTTCTTGTAACGTTCTATTTTTCCTTTCAACAACCCCGTTAGATTGAGGTGTTCGAGGAGCCGAAAAATTATGAGTTATACCATGTTTATCACAAAAGGCACCAAATTGGACATCATTATCGAATTCACGTCCATGGTCCGTACGTATGGAAACAATCGTACAACCTTGTTGGTTTTGAATTCGTTTTCCCAAAATTTTAAATTTTTCAAAAGCCTCATTTTTATGTCTCAAAAATAAAGTCCAAGTATAACGGGAATAATCGTCCACAATAACCAAAGTGTAAAATTTTCCTCCAAAACTTTGAATCGCCATAGGGCCAAAAAGATCCATATGTAGAAGTTCTAAAACTCTTTTAGTTGAAATCATATTTTTTGATTTATGAGAAACGTGATGTTGTTTGCCGACACGACAAGCATCACAAAAATGATTATCAAACTTTAATTTTGGAAGGTCACTCACAAGCTCCTTATTTTTTAAATTTTGAATTAATCTAAGATTAGCGTGACCCAAACGTCTATGCCATAAAGTAGAATTATCATAAAGGGACGATAAACAAACATTTTTATTTACAAGAGTTTTACAAATGTATAAATTTCCTTTTACAAGACCCGTTAAAAGAACTTTGCCATTTTTCAAGATTTTACAAGAATCTTCTTCGAAGATAACGATTATACCATTTTTACAAAGTTGACGAACACTTAGTAAGTTAAATTTTAAATTATCAACATGATTGACATCAAGAAATTTAACATTATTGCAAGAAACTGTACCTCTCCCAATAATCTTTCCTTTTGAGTTTCCTCCAAAAATTACCTGTCCACCATCACATGACTCATATGATGAAAAAAGATTGCTGTTTCCGGTCATGTGACGTGTGCAACCACTATCGAGAATCCAGTCCATATCAAGGTTTATCTACAATAATAAGGATGTAACTTTTATGGTCCCCATTTCTTGTGGGTCCTTCTTAATTAGTTTCATGATGACAACCAAAAAAAATATATATAAAGGACTTAGAGATTTTTATATATATAAGTAAGACAAAAAGAATTGAATAGAATATATATAAATATATATGTATGATATACGTATATATGAAGTATATATATAAGTAAATAGAAAGTCAAACCTAATATATGAACAATAAAAAAATTTAAACAAAACAAATATATATATATATATATATGTAGTACGTATGTATGTATATATAAACAATATATTGATGCTAGATTTTTAAAAGTACATACACAAGTATATTATATATATAATACATACAAGAAAATATATCATATATAGATTTAAAAAAAATATATATATATATAACATACGTAGAACCATAAACGCATACCACCGGGATTATCATTATTAAACATTCCTTTTGGAATCCATTTATTTACCATTTTAATTTTGCGGTTGTATTTATCATACACATAAAAGGAAGCATTTATATTCGCATTATTTTTAGGTCTAGAATATTTATCATTATACATGTGAGCATACGGTTTTCTCGGTATATATTTTACATTATTCATTTTAGGTACATACGGAGGTTTTTGCACATATCGATTTCTTGTATTTACTTTAGGTGATTCATAATATCTTTTAATTTGCATACAAGAACATTTTTCTTTGCAAGTATCGGAACCAATACCTTTTCTACATTTTATACGGTTAGATATGTTTAGCATGTTAAGAACTTTTTCATTACTACTTTGAAATGCTTTAGCTAATAGATTGTCCTTTTCATATGAATCACATTTAGCTTTTAAACATGCATTTTCATTTTTAAGAATATCACATTTTGTACATATAATATCTTCATGTGTCTTTTTATTTAAACATGCAATTTTTTTATTTAGAATATCACAAGATTTACAAAAATCCTTTTCACCTAATTTAGTTTCTAATTTAGCAATTATATCCATATCATTTGCAGATTTTTGTTTGCCGTCATTAATTTTCTTTTCACATGCAGATACGGTTTCTTTTAATTTTGAGATTTCATCTTGATACCTATTTGCAAGAGCGGCCATGTCATGGAATGATTCATATAATACGTCGAGATCATTTCCATTTTCATTATCACTAGCGTAATCTGAGTAACAAGATTTTACCTCGTCGTCGCTCTCGGCCATAAGACAAATAGCTTGATATTCGTCTTCTTCTTCGCTTCCACTCCACGATCCTCCAACGAAGGCTTTTTCCTTTTTATTTTGAAATTTGTTCTTTTTAGGACACTCGTTGGCATAGTGGTCTTTATCACCACATGAGTAGCAATAACCTCTCTTTGGTTTGGCCTTTTCGTCGTCACTCGAGTCGTCATTTTTCTTCACTTTATCTTCTCTTTTATGGAAGTTGCGACTCCGATTTTCACCGCCACGACGGTAGTTACCGTTCCTTTGAAATCTGCTATTTTTAGAAGATTTATTGTTAGTAAAAAATTTAGAGAAGTTTCTTACCAACATAGCGACTTCGTCGAGTTTATCGAATTGATCTTTTGAAGTGCTAGCTTCCTCCTTTTTCTTCTCGTCATTTGGAGTTGAGACCTTAAGAGCTATCGACTTCTTTTTTACTTGCTCCCGATCTTTGTTTCTTTTGAGTGCAATTTCGTGCACTTTAAGATTGCCGACGAGATCGTCGAGCTTCATTAGGGAGAGATCACGAGAGTCTTCCAATGATGTAATCTTTGCCATCCATTCCGAAGGAAGTGCTCGGAGGATTTTCCTTACGTAATCTTCATTAGGATAAGTGCGACCTAATCCTTTCAAAGTAGTCATAATGAGGTTAAAGCGTTTAAACATTGAGTCGATTGACTCATCTTTTGACATTTCAAACAATTCATAATCATGAACTAAAATGTTTATTTTAGAACTTTTAACTTGTGTGTTTCCACGATGAGTGTTGTTTAAACTTTCCCAGATTTGATTAGCAGTTTTATATGTATACACTCTTTCAATTTCATCAGCAGTTAAAGCAGCATATAATATATTCTTAGCTTCAAAATTTAAACAGACACGAGATTCTTCAGCGGGAGTCCACTCTTTTAAAGGTTTATCAACAATAAGATCATCTTTTACAATAGTAGGATTAAAATTCCCATTTTCTATAATATCCCAAATTCTTTGATTTTTGCCACGAACGTGACATTCAAATAGTTCGGCCCAAATGCCAAACTTTTCAGTATCTATCATAGGAGGTTTTGAAAACATAATATTAGTTTGTTGAGCCATTAAAAAATATTTAAGCAGAAAATTTTGAAAGCCCTGCTCTGATACCAATTGTTAGACAACCTAAGGGGGGGGGGGGGGGTAAGGTTGTATTTAAAAACTTTTACTTTCAAAAATTCTTTTTATAAATAAATACGGTATAAAAGACAGTACAAATACAACAGAGTATAAAAGAATAAATATACAACAATTATATAAACAGATATAATTAAATGCACAGCGGAAATGTAAAGAGATAAGGGAAAGAAAATACTTGACACCGATATTTTAAAGTGGTTCACCAATCACGTGGTTGGCTAGTCCACCTCGAGAAAAAAAAAACACTTCTCGGAGATCCAATAAGAACGTGTTCTTTACGGTAGAACACAAACCTTAATACAAAAATAATCACGGATATCTCTACTTCAGTTGATGAGATTTCTATGGATCACTCACTCTATTCAAACACTTACAAGAGGTGTATAATTTTAGTATGAATAATCACTCTTGTATAATGTTTATCACTTGGATATTTTTAGAGAGTTTGATCACTTGAGTTGTGTTGCTGATTCAACTAATCGAGAGATTTTAATCTGCTATCAACTCAAGATTTCTTGCTCAAAAATATTTTTATAAATTTAATAAGTGATTTAAGTGAGAAAAGAAGCAGCAGAGTATTGATCAAATGCTGGGATTAATTGGTGAATTGGTGTGTTTAATGCTGGCCCATTCTTCATGTATTTATACTGGAAGAGCAAACGGTCAAAGTGGGTGAAAGGCACAAATGCCTTGTTGAACGTGAATAGCTGAAAGTGGAACCTGAATTCTTTTTCCATACTTCCAAACAAAGTCAACAACATTTCTTTTAGTTTAATTTAAATAATTAAATTTTAAATATGATGGATGTGGGAGCTAAAAAAATCATGCATATGGTCTTCCCAAGAAATGTTGACCCAGCATAATGAGAGCTCAAAATGGAAACCTGTATGTTTTTTTTACAACCCAAAAATGGTCAAACACATTCCTTTTGATTTAATTTAAATAATTAAATTTAAATTTAAAACTTTTCTAAATTAATTTAAATCAAGGATTTAATTAATTTAAAAATAGTATTGGGTTAGGTTTTTGAAATATCCAAGTGGTATATTATTTTAGGGTGTTTATCATTATGAGATATATATAAATAATGACGACGTAAACACCAGTCTTGGACTCTTCAGATAAAATCTTCGCGTTGTCCAATTAACTGCACACTTGGATAAAATTGTTAGAAAATCAATAATACGGTGTGTTTGGAATCATCAAAATAAATATATAAATATATATAGAGACGTGGCACACTTGCCCCAACAAAAATGAGTCATTAAACTTTCCAAAACGGTTAACAAAAGCTTCAACTTTCTAAACCATTATAAAAACTTCTTTTAACATTGTATGGCTTTTTTGGTCATAATTACCCAAAATAATCAAATTTAAAATGTAACGGTTTTATAATTTTTTAAGGTGTTGTTTATTTTTTTAGAGATCTGAAGTCTAAAGTCTGATTTTACATTTAAAAAGTAAGAGGTGGTGCTGAAGTCTGAAATATGAAATATTAAGACTGTTTGTTTTTATAAAATGATAAACATCTGAATCTGTTTAATTGACAAAAAATATTATGTTTTAAAGTTCAAACTTGAAAGAGACTACTATTTGATAACACACACATTCATACCCATCAACACGTGCAATTGAGGAGGAGGTAGAAGGATCTGGACCTTAAAAAATAAATAAGAGGAATTAAGTGGATGGTGCGCCTCTAAAATTTCAGAGGACATTAAGAGGTTTCCAGACCTTTTTTAAATAAAAAACAAACAATCTTAAATCTGGAAAACTCTTAACTTTCAGACTTAAGAGGTTTTAAGAGGTATTTTTTGAAAAACAAACAACCCCTAAGTCTAATAACTAACTTAGAAATGAAGTTAAATATATTGTTAATTTGCCATTTTTGAAAAGATTCTTTGATGGAAACTAAAATTTTACCACCTAGAAAGTACAAATAGTGAAATGGAAGCAATGAGCTTTCACAAGAAAAATTGAGCAAAAATATGAAGTCGTTTACTACATAAATAATTTTTCATTTGTAATGATGACATAAAATATATGAAACTTTATTTACATATGAATATAGATGATGAGGGTATAATAGTCATCCTAACAACAATCAATTCGCTTTTGCAAAACGCAAACGAGACCATGACTTGGCACTTACGTTAGTAAATTTAGAAGATGCATGTTCTTTATCCATATTTATTCTAAACGCAACACTTAAAATCCGTTTAAGTATGAGCATAAAAGAGACAACCTAAAAACCGTTGGCATATTTATAGTGATTATTTTTACAAAGTAATTGTCCCTAAATCATTAAAACTAATAATGCTATGTTAATACATCACACATGGTAAAACATAAGGCGACTCTTGTCTTTTTTCCACTTCCTCTTCGGTCTATCATTCTCAACGTTTCACCTAAATATGAAACCCTATTCCAAAGCTTTACCAACCTAATTATTTCCCCAAAAATAGTTATTGTAAATGAGTATAAAGTGGCGACATGAGGCATAACTACTGAAGGGGCACACCATTATTACAAAACGACATCCTTGTGATTGATACTTATATCAAATGAGGATATAATGGGTTTTTTCATCATTATTCACTCCTTGAAACATTCTTACACACATATACACACAAGTGACGACAATATAATCAAAACAACTAGAATCGTGATCATAACCCTGATAAACAAATATGCACAAATGGCAACAACTAGAACTGCAACCATGGCTTAAGCAAGAACGATGCTTAATATACACCTTTTATCAACTACAAACTGTCTATGAACATAACCTAAAGATAAATTCCGTCAACTAGTGATCAATGAATACCTAACCCGAAGCTTCAAAGGTGAAAATGATGCTCATCTTTAGGTCTTTTATTTCTTGATAAACAATACCTTATGTGTTACATTTTTAAACCTAATTAAATTTTTTGATTTTGCATAAAATCAATTTCAAAAGTAGAGGGACCAATATTGCAATTTTAGTGATTCCAATGGATCCAATTTTACACGAAGTATAAAGCCGTCTTGTTCCCCTAAACCCTAACGACTCCCTCTTTTCCAATCTCTGCAACGTGAGGCTGAGAAGAAAGAAAAAATGGCGAAATCAATGAGATCGAAGAAAGAAAAGAGACTGAGGGCCATTAGAAGAGAGATGGTTCAGCCTTTGTATGAAAAGAAAGATGAAGCTAAGTTCGCTGCTCTTGAAGCTGCACTTAACGCCCCAAAACTCCCTGTTCGTATTCGTCCCGACAAAACTGCCGATATGGATGTCTCCGCCGCCGCCACCACCTCTAACGCCGATATGGGTACTTCTTTCTTATGCACAAACTTTTTGAGTTGCTTTATTAATCGAATTATTTTGGTGAATGATTGTGGGATTTGCTATATTGATTTAACTGTTTTCACTTTTTACATTCAGTATCTGATTATTTGACCCTAAAATATTAGCAAATAAGAATGTTAATCTGTTACCCAAAAACTTACTGCACCCCCTAAGCATTACGCTTCCATTTGTTAGAACCGGTTGGGCAACTAGGCATGAAGTCTCTAATCACCTCAATCAGCAACTAATTGCTGAATTAAGCTTTTCAAAGTTATGGGGGTTAGTTGACTCTTCCCATCGTTTGAATTCTCGAGCAATGCATCCAATTTTGCGAAGTTTTTTATGGCGTTTCTCAATGTTAACTAGGGTAGGAGACCAAGTAGTTTTTTATGGTGTTTTTTAATGTTAACTAGTTATAGTATTTTTCCAAAATTTTGCGTTATCTTTTATTCTTGTCTCAAGTTCGTCACTTTGGTGTTCTTGGGTTTTTCCAACTCAAAACTTTTTGGGCAAACTGTCTTTGTCTCGCACCATTTTCCGAAGCTGGGAGTCTTAAAGAAAATAGTCCCACTCCCTTGGGTAGAGGACATATTTGCATACATCCCACCTCCAAATGGGATACACTATATATATATATAATTATATAAATACATGTTTGTGTGACATGGAGTATTTATCTCTTTGAATCCTGGTTTTCAAGAATAGAAGATTTCATATCGTCTTCTAGTACACATATTATGGTACTGTTTATGTGAATTTGAACATTTTGTTTAAAGTCAGAAATTTGATCGACTATAGTTCTTTCTTTTCTGATTTGGGGGGTGGGTGTGCGTGTTCAGTGAAATTTTTTGTTTCAGCTGAAACTTGAAGTTAATTTGCTTATGGTCTGTTTGTTCACCTCTTAATAGTTCTATTAACAGGCAACCTCCAAATCGCTAAGAGGTGAATCGTTTTTGGCAAAAAATGTCTTGTCTCTTAATGGTTCTAAAATCCCCTGAATGATTTAGTATCTTTGGCCTCCCTTAACCATTCAGCGGCTAATTTCATTATGAACAATTACCAAACAACCATATTTCATTTTGCACTATATCATAAGAGTCTCTTAATTATTCTGACCACTTAATCATTCTGCAGCAAACCATTCAACAACTGCCAAACAGCCAGAATCTGTGTCTGCTAAAGCAGTATGAAATACTCATATCTATAATTCCTAGAAAATACTACTATCTCCATGATTTACAATTCATTAAACTTTTGTTTTAGAAACGAGGGATCTTTTATAAATTTTAAGTGAAGATCTTAATCTGTTTTAGGTGGATCATAACATAAGCTTCATTGTTGGTTGAATGGATCTGCTTTTTGTAGGGGGGGGAATGAATCTGAATCTTGGTTACGGGGCTGTATGTTTACATCTTAATAGTTCCCTTAAGAGGCAACCTCTGAATCGTTAAGAGGCGAATCTTGTTTGGCAAAAAAAGTATGCCTCTTAATGGTTCCAAAACCCTCTGAATGATTTTGTATCTTGGGCCTTCTCTAACCATTAAGTGAGCGTCCTAATTTTATTCAAAACAATTACCAAACAACCATATTTCATTTTGCACTACATTATAAGAGTCTCTCAATCATTATGCACCAAACCATTCAGCAACTATCAAACAACCTTGAATGGATTCAGGTTTTGACGTTTCTGTAGAGAAATAGGGCAGGGCGATGTTAAAACGCTCTCTAGATTTAATTTTGTAACTTCATTCCACAAAGGGTAGTCATGATTTGATGAAGTTTTTGAATGGTGGTAAAACAACATATGCCATTTATTTTCGATCTCAGAAAAAATTTCAACATTATAAATGGCATAGATTATGATGCTTGTTCGAAGATGCAAGATTGTATATAATTTTGTGTTTATAAGCAAGCATATGTTTGTTGATTTAGCAGATGTGGAGATGGATGAAGGCGGCAGCAGAAAGTCGTTGAAACCTATCGGGAGGAGGTTGAAAAAGAAACTGAAGCTGAGCAAAAAGAAGTATCGCGGCAAGGGCAAAATAAGGAAGAAGAATGTTTAGTTTGTTTTTACAATCTTTTTACTTGATAACAAACTCCAAAGTTTGGTTTTGTGATATGTTAAAGGGAATGGTCTTATTTTGTTTGAGCCAGCCACACGTAGGCAATTGATGAAATTCTTCATATGGATGGATCTTAATTGCTAAGTTTTGATGAGATCCGGTGCATTAATGCTTGTATGATCGCAACTTATGGATGGATCTTATATGAATGATAGTTGAGTTTTGTGTCATGGATTGGTTTTATGTAATCTATGGCTCATTATCGTCTTATTCATTTGTTATCATCCTTTGTCTTTGTCTTTATATATATATATATATATATACGAGGGTTGTTTTACCAAACTCTTAGCATTACCTTACCGATAAACATGGTAAAGCCGAAGAATCTTACTTAGCAAGAGGTATAGCAAAGACCAAAAATCTTATTCGGTAAGTGAGGGAGAAGACGCTCGTCGTCACGCTTTAGATTGCGATTCCATATATGTGAGTTGGAGTCTAGTTAAACCCTATTCAAAGGTTGATGAAAAGAGGAGAACAAGATAACCCAAATATATTACTTGTGTGAGAGATGATAAACGAGAAAAATCATTCTCGTGTGTCGAATATGGGTACATGGGTTATGAATGTTATAAGCTCTCGTTCACAAGTACCTGTTGGGAGATGGAGGTTTATTGGAGACGGAGAAGGGGTAGCAAATACCGACATTAAAAAAACTTATATAAGAGAAAGTATTAAAATTAACTTAAATTAGGTTTATTTGAAATTAAAAAGGAAAAAAATGTTATGTCAATAAACATTGGTGACATGTAGGTTGGTAACTTGTTTAGTAGGTAAAACATGTATAAAATAGGAAAATATACAAGTTTGTTATATTAATTAAGAAAAAATAAATTTCGTTACATTAAATAGGAACTAAACCAAACTTCATTACATTTAGGCGCATTTTGCCTTATATTTATCAATAAATATACACTATAAATATTTTTTGAGAATATATGCAGGGCATAAATTGATATGCATTATAAAAAAAATCCGTATTATATACCTCATGATTATAATCAATAGTCTCACGTATTTATTAAAGTTTGATATAATAAAAGATTGTATATAAGATTTATTAATTATATGTATTAAAAGAACAACCAATAATGATAAGGTTGATTCATATATCGAATGTAATATTGGTTCTTATCAGTTTAATATACGATGCGTGATCATATGAACCATATAACTAACTTCAATAATTATCTAAAAGATTTATTGTCACCCATGTAGCGTGGGTGCCAAACACTAGTTAATTTCATAATATGGAGTTTCATTGGATGGCGTGAATACTAGTGTAAGAACGAGTTCTAACAAAGTTGCTGATAAACTTGACATCCATATCATCAAGGTTATAAATTAACATGTTACCCTTCAAAATAGGTAAAAAAACAAGTTGCTTGTTATGCTAAATAGTAACTATTACATTTTAATGTACTTTAGCCATTTTAGAAAAACTATCCAAATTTATGACATTAAAAATTGCATAAGCAAATAAATAAGAATACTTCAAACAATTGGCAGTGTATTAAGTTTTGCATAATAATAGCAACTTTTAGGAAAAAATGTATTTTTCAAAACTAGTTGTGTATCCGTGCAATGCACCAGGATGCAATATCATAATAAATACAAACAAAAATGTAAAGTATAAACATGTATTTTATAAAAAGAAAACACATATTCGGTTCCATCTTACATTGAGTGTGAGAATGGGTAAAAGACCAAAGGTAGACGACGCCTCTAAGGAGCCCCCACTACACCACTCCCGCCAGCATCATCATCAAGGTAATCAGTGCGTGCATCTAAGAAAGAACAAGGCTACGAGGTACATGAAAAACACAATACCCAAAATAGTAGTAATTACCAAGAAAAACATGAAAGAATAGTAACACGGTAACAATTACTAATCGGAGAATGAAAGCTAAAGAAGCACCCGTGTCGACAAATATCTTCATATGCATCTCTTAGGTCATGAAATAACAATATTCCCTCCAAGATATTTGCATCAAATGATGCATTCACCTAAAAAGCACAAAAAAATAAGTTGTATCATAAGCTTAATATCGCAAACACCTATACACCCTACATATTAAGTAACAATTAACATATTAAGTTACAATTACTCTTAGGGATAAACGAAAGTCAAACACATAGCTTGTAACTATTTGGTTCAAGGATGTTGGTCTAAAATTAACAATTACCATTTACCAATAATGGCCTCTCAGTTGGTTCAAAAAATGTAATTAATTGTACAAATGTGGAGAGGGGGGGGGGCTTCAATTATGTAACCTAGAGGCTATATAAGATATTAACTATAACACCCTCAAAATTGGAAAGAGTAGTTACTACAAACTTCGATAAAATAACCAAATGAGGATAAAAATTTATTTAAAACGTAACAACTCCCATAATTAATAACTCAAGTCATACAACATGACCAAATAAAGTCGGGTGTTACTTAACCCAAATACAAGTTACTATTCCCAAAATAAATGCGGAAGACTTTACTAAGCACATATCTCGAGCACACTACAAGCACTCATCTCTTGACAGTGTCACTAGAACTATTTCCAACCTGAACCTATTGCACATGCCGACAAATAAAAAGGTTAGGCCAACGCCTAGTGAGTTCAAGAGTTTACATCATGATTAAATAATTTGTTAGACAAAACGGATGCAACTTAAATCATGATTTCCAAAAAGTGATTTGTATTAAATATACTAACAACCCATTTTCCAAACACACACAAATTCCGAGGAGAAAGCTCCAATGAACATCATGTCTCAACAATGGACTCAATTCCAAAACTCACTCAAGATGTGAATAAATATTAAATTTCCAAATAAGATCAATGCGAATAACGCTCCAATAATCGAAACATCCAAACAACTATGAGGCATAATATACCGTCCATACATCATGGAAAACAATCAATATAAATATAATACGTCACCGACAACATGGATTTAGGAAATACACGAAACAACACCTTTCGATGACGGGGGAGACCCGATTTCATTGAATGTCGCGGATACACAAGTTAAACCACAATTATAAGTTACAAGCATGTTTCATGGATGGAAAAAGCCTATGACATCAACCCTATCCAGGTCTTTAGTCAATCGTGGACATCAACCCAAACCGGATGTTTAGTCCATGGAGGCATCAACTCAAACATATCATAAACTTTGCATAGTCTCAACAAACACTAAAAGTGTATTTTGACCAAACAACCTCCATTTATGCAAACAAAAACACTTTCATTTGTGATTTATTTATCAATTACCCAAAAATCCAAAATGTGGGTGTTTTACAAGATTTGTAAAGCTCAACACTTCAAATAATCAAAACCCACTAAATAACTTAAGAATTGATAATTTTATGTAAAACACATAAACACTTTAAAATAAACATTTTGGCATGTAAAACTTTTTCACAAATCAATGTGAACTCACGTTGCTAGATTTAGGCTAAATACATATTTCCCCCCAATTTGAGCTCCTTTGAAGAAACTTGAATCCTCAAGCCAAATCTTCCAAAACCTAGATCCATAA
The DNA here is from genome assembly GCA_033807775.1 of Saussurea involucrata. Lineage (NCBI taxonomy): Eukaryota > Viridiplantae > Streptophyta > Magnoliopsida > Asterales > Asteraceae > Saussurea > Saussurea involucrata. Next base: position 3,099,791 of record CM066318.1, read on the forward strand.
GTTCACAACCATCAAAATCATATTCAACCATCAATAATATCAACTTATACCTACACCCCTAATTTCCATAGATGAAGAAAAGAAAAGATTACCTCAACCACAACAAGAATCCACCAACAAAACACCTCTAGATCACCAACAAAACACCACAAGCTCCAACTCTTCAAAATGGACAAAAAAGTTGGATGAAACCCTAGAAAGCTTTGGGTGAAGAAGATGAAGTGAAAGGGTTTCAAGATTTGTATCCCAAAACCATGGTAGATGAAGAAATCACTTGCAAATCTGGAATCTTATGGCTAAATGGCTCAAAATCGACTTTGGGGGTTTAGGGTTTTGGTTTGGGAGAGAAAGGGATGAAGGGAAGAAGTGGGGAAAATAAAATGGGTGAAAATCGCGTTTTTAAACTCCAGGTGCCCGTCGGCTAAGGTGACGTGCGAAAGGCCCAATGTTATCTACAATAAGCATCTAAAGGCCCAATGTATTCATCTCCATTATCTGTTCGAATACACTTGAGCTTCTTCCAAGTCTGTCTCTCTACTGAGGCATGAAACTGCTTAAACACATCTAATACTTGATCTTTAGACTTTAAGGTATAAATCCGTACCTTCCTCGAGTGATCATCGATGAATGTGACAAAATATGAGCAGCCACCAAGTGTCCTAGTCTTCATAGGACCACAAACATCAGAATGCACCAAATCAAGTATATTCTCCTTTCGAGAAGGAGACTAATTATTGAAAGTAACTCGAGTCTGCTTTCCTGCCAAACAGTGAGAACACTTCATCAAATGAACACTGTGCACACCCGGTAACACCTTTTTCTTTGACAAAAGAGACATCCCCTTTTCACTCATGTGAACAAGTCTCTTATGCCACAGGTCAGTCATATCAATATTCTCCACAACATTGACAATGTTGTTGGAGATCTTCGGATGTGTCACATATAACTTTCGGCATTCTTACCTCTTGCCACGATCAATGAACCACGAGTGAGTTTCCATAAACCATTACCAAAGTTGTTGTTGTAGCCATCATCATCAAGTAAGCCTGTAGAAATCACATTAAGTCTCATATCTGAGACATGTTTCACATTCCGTAAAATCAATTCCATCCCAGTAACAAATTTCAAATAGACATTGCCAATTCCAACAAATTTCAAACCATTACCAAAGTTGTTGTTGTAGCCATCATCATCAAGTAAGCCTGTAGAAATCACATTAAGTCTCATATCTGACATATTTCACATTTCGTAAAATCAATTCCATCATGTGCAAGGTTCACCATATCATCATCACAACAAAGAAAGAACTTCTCAATAGTGGTATTAACTTCAGCATTGTCATTACCACCGCCATCTTTCTTATGGTTGTTCTTTTGATTGTTGTAGATGCCCCTTTTGTTCTCCTTCTTCAACTGTCTGCAGAACCGTACCGTGTGCCCTTTCCTACCATAATGGTAGCACTCAAAATCAACAGACTTTTCTTTCGAATTTTTTCGATGATTACCTCTATTATTCAGACCACTAATTTGACTTCTCCCTTGTATTTCTGTGACCAAGACATCTGATTGTGAAGAGGAAGCCTGCGGCTTTCTTCTCATCTCTTCATTTAAAATACTGTCTTTAGCCAATTCCATGGAAATAACACCATCGGGTGCAGAGTTGGACAATGATGTCCTAAAAGTCTCCCACGAATCCGATAGAGTACCAAGAATCCATAAGCCTTGGATTTCATCTTCAAACTTGATACCCATTCCTACAAGCTGATTAATAATTCCCTGATATGCATTCAAATGATCAGTGATACGGGTTCCATCATGGTACTTAAGTTGTATCATCTTTTTAATAAAAAACAACTTATTATTTCCAGTTTTTCGAGCATATAACTGCTCGAGCTTGTTCCACAAAGTACGAGCATGAGTCTCCCCACTAATATGGTTCTAAACATTATCATCTACCCATTGCTAGATATACCCACAAATATTTGCTTTTGAGCTTTTTCCAAATACCAAATGACCAATAGAATCCCTACTTGTTGCTGATGATTTCAAGAATTCATATAATTATTTGAAACTCATTTAAAGTCATGTAATCCAAGTTTTTGATGATTTCAAGAATTCAAATCGAATGATTTGATGTTTGAAAGTCTTTTGTTATGATGAAAATATGACTGTAATTAAGCACTAAGCAATTTGATGGAACTAAAGTTTCATTTCCAGTAGCAGCTTATCACTCTTTTAAAATTTGGTATAATTGGTTTTCCCTCTTGTTTCCTAAGATCATTACCCCTAGATTTACATTGCAACTGTGTAAAATTTGTCACTTCTGTAGTTTGTTAGACCACTGCCCACTAAAATTTCTATATGGGCCAATGAACTTTGCTTTTGAATTTTGACGCAGCGTAGGTTTGCGGAAAGATCGACAAACGTCTAAGGCGTCGTTTGTTTTTTAAGAGGTCTAAAGTCTGAAGTCTTATTTCACTTCTTTTTTATAAGAGATGGTGCTGAAGTCTGAAATCTAAATTATAAGATTGTTTGTTTTTGTAAGGCCACCCGTAGCGGTGGCCAGGTTCCATGCAGCCTTTTGAGCCAACCGGTACGCGGGGGGGGGGGGGGGGGGGGGGGGGGGGGGGGCTGGGGTGCGGGCTTCCCCATTCGGGTTCCCAAACCCGCTCGAGCTTTCCCCTTTTATTTTTTTTTTGAAAAATTTAAATTGCCAACGGTCATTAACGGCTATTTTGCATATTTAATTTTTTTTTATTTTTTTTTCAATTTAATCACACTATATATATTAACCCTCAACCCTTATATTTTTCACACCTCTCAAACTCTCTCAAACTCTCTCAAATTTCATCATGAATCCAAACAAAACACCTACATCCCGTCGTAACCGACCGGATACACCGCAACCGCAAGAAGACCCGGAGCTTGGTTTTCAAGCGTTTGCACAAGAAGGTTATCGTCCGCAATTTTCGCAACAAATTCCGCCACAATTTTTGCAACAATATCCGCCACAATATCCGCAACAATTTTACAACTCATTAGGCCATCCACAACCAATTCCTTACCAACTTACACGTCCCGGTTTGATTGAACAAGGTTTTACTCCGGCACAATTTTCCCCACTTCCTTCACCGCCGATTGATCTCGACGCCGACGACATCTATCCGGAAACCCAACCTTCTAACCCGCACACACCACAATCCATGTCCACACAACAATCTATCCCGGAAGAATCAAACCCGAACACAACGAGAAAAGGAAAGGCCAAAAAATATGAAAATAGATCCGCCAAACAAAAGTGGACTAAACCGGAGGAACTCGCGTTAGTGTCGGCGTGGGTTGACGTTTCGGAGGACCCCGTTATCAGCAACGCACAAACACGTGGTAATATTTTTATTGTTATTATTATTATTATTGTTAATAATAATAATAATAATATTATTATTATTATTATTATTATTGTTATTAATATTATTATTTACATAAATGTAGACGGTTTTTGGAACCGCATCGCCCAAGTGTTCTTTACTTCCATGGATCAAGGAAATTATAGAACAAAGGATCAACTCTACACCAAATTCAAAGACCTCAATAGAAAAATATCGCTATTTGCCGGCATCTACAACAACTTGGTCAATAATAGATCAAGTGGAATGAGTGATGCCGACATTTTGCGAACGGCATACGAACGGTACCGAAACGATAATGGGCTTCCTTTCACGAACGAAGCCGCTTGGGAAGTCCTAAAAATGTCCAAAATGGGCAACCGTTCCAACCATGACGACAAATTCATCGCGGGGTTCGAAACGTACGAAACCTTCCGATGATGACGATGAAGATGTCAACGAGGTCGAGGTCGAGCAACTTCAACGACCCATCGGAAGAAACAAGGCGAAAAAAACGTCAACGAGTAGTACGGCCGGGTCGATATCGGACGAAAATGTTTCCAAATGGTTGACGACCTTAAACGCGTTCAACGTTCATGCTGATGATACGATGGAGTATAAAATGAAAAAACTCGAACTCGAAAATTCCATAGAACGAGAAAAGTTGCAACTCGAACGAGAGAAGTTGGATCTCGAACGAGAAAGAGAACGAGAAAATCGATTTGAGAAAGACTTCGAGTTTTTCATAACCCCGCATGATCACCTTACGGGAGACGTTTTGAAGGCAACTTTGGTGAAGAAAGAGAGAATTAGAAAATATCATAATTTTGGGTAATTTTGTATTTTGTAATTTTTAATTTTTAATTTTTTAGATTTTTGTATTTTTAATTTTTTAATGAATGATATGAATTTTAATTTTTATTATTTATCTTATTTTATTTATTAAAAAATATATAAATATTTTTATTTTGTTAAATAGTTAAATGTATAAATAAAAGAATAAAAAAAATGAGGTGGCATTTAGGGCTTTTGGGCTTTTTGCAAACGGGTACTCCACTTTTGGGTTTGGAGTGGGTTTATAGAAAAGTTGATGTGGCGCTGATGTGGCGCTGTGGGCTTTTGGGCTTTTTGCAAACGGGTACGGATGGTCTAACGTCTGAAGTCTGAATCTGAATTAAATTATACTACATATATTTTTATTATTAATAAACTTAAAAGAAAATTAAACATGAAGCCCAAATTGGAAGGCCTGAAACCGTACCATAACTCAAAATGGGCTCTAAAAACCCTAAAAAACCCACTACAAATTCCCCATTTCAGCAAATAGGGTTTCTTGTTGTTTTCATTTTTAACAGCCGCTACGAAAGAAGCAACAATGGCAGATTCACCTGCTCTGTTCATCTTCCCCTACTAGGGTTTCTTGTCGATTTGCTATGTTCACCTGCTTTGTTCATCTTCCCCTAAGAAAGAAGCAACAACGGCAGATTCATTGGTTTGGGTCACCGCAAATCGACAACTCCGACATGATTGTCACCTCTTCCCGTGACAAATCGGTCATCGTATGGCGTCTAACTAAGGAAGACAAAACCTACGCTATAGCCCAACGCCGTCTCACCGGCCACTCTCACTTTGTCCTCGACGGCGTCCTCTCCTCCGACGACCAGTTTGCTCCGTCTATGGGATCTCAACGCCGGAACCACCACCCAGCGATTCGTCGGTCACACCAATGACGTTCTCTCCGTCGCATTCTCCATCGCGTCGGTCTAGAATATCGGCGACAAAATGAGAAGCTAGGGCTTTCAGAGGTTTTAAGATTATGGTTTTCCTCTTGTGAAATAAGAGGAAGTCAGAGCTTTTCAGCTCTTGTTTGGAGAGAAAAATCAAACGGTCTTAATGACCCATTGTCTGACCGAATCAGATTTCAGAAGATTTCAGAGTTTTTTTTAGAAAACAAACAGACCCTAAATCTTTTAACGGGTGAGAATTACGAACGTAAAACTCAAACTTCAAGAGAAGAACTCTTAAAAACGAAACTTTTATTAATTGATAAACTGATTAACAAAGAAACCTATCAACCTTATTTATAATCTAAATTAATAGAAAGATAAATACAAACTAATAAAGGTTAAATAAGGAAATTAAATTTAATCCTAATCTAAAATAACTAAAAGATAATAAAATAAAATAAAATAAAATAAAATAATGAAAGTCTTGCAAATCAAAAGCAATTGTAAAGTGGGTGGATGATGACGTTGGCGTAGAAGGAAAATGGGAGAAGGCGGCGCATGGTTTGGCAATCAGAAACTTACGCGAGGTATTGCGTGGGTTTAAGCCGCGTGCTTATCCGCGCAACCTACTGTTTTGGTTTTTGGTTTTCTAACTTGGATTTCAATCATGTTTTTCAATCTCTCTTGCAATTCTCTTTATATTTGGTGCTTTATGTTTGCTCATTTTTCGATGCCAAGTTTTGAGTCTCTTTCGGGCTCGTTTTCCTTTCCAAACTCGTTTATCTTTTTTCCAATTATTTGTAAAAATATTTATTAACTCTTGAATTCTCCTTGTATCAAATTTGATAGCGTGTGATACATGCATATACCATCACCAATGACCTTTTTTCTAGTAAAAAAATATACATATTGACCATTTTCATTCTATCATTAAATTGTATTCTGAAATAGTGTGCAATTTATTTATCGCAAGAAGTACAAGAAGAACCAAGGGACGCGAAGAAAAAGACATGGATAAAAAACATTATGAGCGGCTCATGACAATGAATAATAATTAATGGCTATTCACTGGGGTAAACAATAATTTTATATCATTTAGATCGTTGATTCAGAACATATTCCAAACAATCATTTTCTATTTAGCACTAAATCATATAGAGTCTCTTAAACATTCAGACCACTTAACCATTATGCACTAAATTATTCAGTATTTGCCAAACAATCCCTTCCTCGTGTTTTGGATTGCTTATTTTTTTGACTTATTTGGGCAAAAGGTTGATTACCGGCAACCCTAACTGGCCCCACTTGAACCTGACTCCAAGGACACTAATGGGAGGTGTTGATCCAAACCCTCAGTGATTTGATAATGACCCTATCTTAAATACTTAGTGAAAATTGTAAGTAAACAATATGTATCAGAGTTTCACTATCGCTGATAAGTACTAAGATCTTACAGTACCGCTGATAGGAACTCTCGCACTTTTAGATTAAACATTCAGCGAACACTGTTCACCATATCGCTGAGTCTGTTCAGTCCTTATGGTGATCGCTGATAAGTTAGTTGTTTACTTATGATCCCTGAAGACAAGATTCACGTCAACAAAGGTTCTACGCTGAAGTCGAAGATCAAGCTCAAGAACCAGCGACAAGTCTCCTAATGAACTGATGCGGATCAGCGAAGACTCAGATTTGTCCACTCAACGTGAAGTATCAAGTACAAGACTTCAGCTATCGCTGAACTTTATCATTCGCTGAATAGTAAATGATAATCGCTGAATCAACGAAAGCTGATCATGAAGTCCTCCGTACAAAGTACTTTTGTCTTAACCTCCCTTGCACGCCACCGTACGAAATGTCAGAAAAGAACCTCCGAAAATCTGAAATCGTACAACCACTCTGATACTACACTGTTCATTCATGCGGCTACTAAGGTTGTCAACAAAGGTCAATGACATGCAACCAATCCGCTGATGACACGTGTAAAGTGTATACTGAATTGCATTAAATGCATGCAGTATATAAAGAGATGAACTCACTTCATTTGAAGTAACTTGCTAACTCTGGACAAGTTCAAATCTCTCAAGATAGGATTTTATTAGTAATCTCCTTATCTTTCTTAGTGCAAGAAAACCTTAGTGTTCCAACTTGTTTAGATTTAGGTTTATCCTTAATCTTGTTTCCGCAACAAGCTGTAAATTGTTAATGATTTATCAATAAACAATTTAGAAAAGTAAAATAGTGTGTTTGTATTCAACCCCCCCTTCTACAAACTTGTTTAGGCCTTTCGGGACCAACAAGTGGTATCAGAGCAGATTTGTTTAATCTCATAAACAAGATCTAATCTAAGATATTTCTCTTCCTAGCTATTATCTGAAAATGGCCAACACAAACACAAACACTCACTATATAGACAATGGTTCTCTTGCAAAACCCCCTAGATTTTCCAGAGATAACTTTAACTTATGGAAAAATAGGATGACACTCTTCTTAGAAGGTGTAGACCCTATTATACCTTACTATCTTGAAAACGGCCCACACATCCCTGTAACAATTGATCCTACAGTTCCAGCCACTGCAACTAGAGCTGCTATTCCAGAA